>OZ023232.1:34504861-34698561 GCA_964006365.1 Trididemnum miniatum
GGAGATTTGCAAAATATTGCTGAAGGAGACTTAACTTAAAACCATCTCTTGTCTTCGGATCAAGCTAAGAACTTCATGAAGTACTGGAAAATTGAAAACGTGCCCATACCAATTCCGGCTGACAATTGGGACGCCTTCCACAGTGATCCATATCCAGATTTTCATGTTCCCAAAGAGTGTAATCGTGACTTCTCCACACAAAATAACTCGGCGCACTCATCGTAAAATTGCTCAATGCAAACTCTATCAGAACTACATTAGCCAATCCAACAAATTCCGAATGCCGGTATGGAAAAGGAAAGGAGTCAAAGGAATTTTTAACCACAGACTTAACGATTTTCATTCCTCGCTCCCGGTTACTTTGGAGAAGAAGGACAACTCCCTTCCATTCCTCGATGTCCACGTAGATCACAAGAAGGTCAGCTATGAAACCAAAGTTAACCGCAAATATACGTTCACTGGCCAGCACCTACGTTGGGAATCCTTTACACCTATAAAACGTAAAGCCAGTTTAGTCTCGACGCTTGTTCATCGTTCCTTGAAGATTTGCTTTAAAAACAAATTAAAATAAGAAATTAACCGGTTGAAGGAAATCTCATAGGACAACGAATATAGACTTAAAAAGTTTGTTCTTAAACAAAATTATTCAAAAAGATCACTCAGTTTTCACGCCTTAAGCGGTTTGGCCCTGGCAAGTGTTCAGTGTCTTTCCGGGTCACCTACACTGCAAAAGCGGCACTGACTTTAGGAAAGAACGTCCCGAATCGCTGTCGAAAACTGCTACGTATCCATGGCCACACGGAATGTGTTTATCTTTAGGCAAATGCTGCCTGTTCAGAGTTGGACCCGGGCGGAGTTTCTCGGTCCGAGCCCGGCCTGAACCCGACACCCACTCTCCAAACTCGGCCCGAACCCAACGAAAGAATCAAAAGCTCGATTTCGACCCGAAAAGTGTATAGTGCAAACACATGCCTACAGGTTATTCGATGCTGCTCTATGCCATTATTGCAAAATAAAATAAAAAAATAATTCAAACGAGTGCTTGCTACAGAATACAGATTCAGATAAAAAATACAGTAAAAATATTTATAAAAAAGATAAATATATTTTGCGTTGACATGCTGAATATCAGCCCGAAATAATTTGAAAATCACGGCCCGAACCCGACCCAAAAAGCCCGGCCCGAGTCCAACTTTGTGCCTGTTAATCGGAAATATGTTCTACCTGCCATTCAAAAGGTTTCCGTCATTTATAAGTATGGGTGCCCAAAGACTTCAAGATTGTATCAAGCAGCATGGCTACGGCAACACAGAGCCTCCCAGCGAGTGTAACCTGACCGCGCGTTCAAGCAAAAACAACCCACTCCAAAATGTGACTGTAAATAGAAATTTACCTTTCCAAATTCTGAATTTCGATAAATTAGGCGTTATTGTCAGAAATTCGAAGCTGATGACATTACTTACGCAAAAATTTTCCATAAGTGCAGGAGCGCACATTAGCGTTTCCATAATTCAGGAAAAGCAGAGAGAGAGCAGTAATTTATTTGTCAGGCGCATAAAAAACAGAACACAAGATATACAAGTCGAAAAAACACAGTTTAACTTCAAATTTAATCAATCAACAATAAGTTTGTGCAATTGCTGAGACGGGGTACTGCGAAGTGACCATGAAAGGTCTTCGAGTCAAGCAGCCACCCCAGACATTATTCGGTTGCTTAATAATAATGAGATAAAGATTCATGGTGTCCTGAAATCCTAATTAGCTCATGCAATCCACGTATAGGAACAAACGTTTTGCAACTAGTACAAATGTTAGTTTCTTAGATTAATTATCCACACGATAAGTAGCTATAAGTTGATTTTGTATTCAGTTTTAAATTTTCTAAACGAAAGGATTTTAAATTCAGGGGAAAACAAATTCCAGATTTTAGTACCCTGAAACTTTATAGACCTTTTACAACGTTGAGTTGAAAATTTAGGTGAATAAAGACTTTTTTGGCTTTGGGATCTGGTTTGTCTACTATAAATTGTGGAGAGTTCAGTGAATAGAGAGGATATGCTAGGAGGAAGGAGGTTATGGGAGTGATGGTGCATTTGTTTACCAATTTCGAATTTAAAAAGTTGAATAATTTTCATAATGCCTAATTCGAAATAGAGAGGCGTAATAGAAGAAAAACGGTTGCTATTACATATAAACCGTATGACCTTATTTTGAAGGAATTGGAGTTTTTGAGTGTATTTTTTTTTATAGGTGCAACCCCAGAGTGGAGAGCATATAGTAAATGCGGATGAACAAGGGTATAATATAGAAGGAGAAGAGTGGATTTGGGAAACAGAAAACGGAGCGTGCTTATGATGCCTACACCTTTGGCCACCTTGACTTCAATTTGTTTGATATGATTTTTAAATAGAAGTTTCGCGTCCAAGTTAATACCGAGACATTTACATAATTCTTGGCAAGCTATTATGGAGTTGTCATAATATATCGTCAAATTTAAGGGGGGCGAGTTCAGTTTCGAGGAAATAAGTAGGACATTAGATGTTTTGGGTTTATTTGTAGCTTGTTAGCATTGCACCAATTTTTAAGATGATTCAGTTCAGTATTACGTTTAGTCTCAAGATTCAGAAGGGATAAATCACTTAGCATTGTGCAGGTGTCGTTTGCAAAGAGTCGAGGTTTGGAAGAGATTGCATTAGGAAGATCATTGATGTAAATCAGGAAGAGTAAAAGACCAAGGATAGAACCTTCAGGTACACCAACGTTAATAGATTGAGCAGAGGAGTTGACGTTGTCTACTGATACAAATTGTTTCCTAGAAGTAAGGTACGGTAACTTTCAATTAATTTGTGGGCAGGCCCTCGGATTCCGTAATGATACAATTTTTGAAGCAATATACATTATAAGAAACCGTGTCAAAGGCATTACGTAGGACCATGAGCAGCATTTTTCTCTAGTAGAATTTAAAAGTTAAAGACTTTTTTAACTTACATCGCAAGAGAGATGCGTGGGCCCAAATGGAGGATAAGCGCTGAGTGTACGCCACAGTATAGCCAGGCTCATTTAGTAACACGAGCAGTCACTCTTCAAGTAATACAGATTCAGATAGCAGCTCAGATGGCCGAGTGGTAAGAGCGTCCGCCTCGGGAGTTGTAGACTTGGGTTTGATTCCAAGCCGGGTCAAACCAATGACTTTAAAATTGGTATTCATAGTTTCTCTGCTTGACGCTTAGCATTAATGGGATAGTGTGAAGAACAAGCTGGCAAGCTCACTTGTTGTGCCGTTGGGAAAGGCACTTAGCTGGACTTCCCCCATCTTGGTGTGGTAGATAGGTGGCTGGCAACTCCTAAGCGAGCTCGTATAGCGCATTGATTGCTTTCTCGTGATAGGAGGATTAACATGCAACTAATCAATCAATTAATTAATTAAAAGTAATGTAGTAAGTCTGTGAAAACAAGAAAAGGACGTTGTCGCTCTGGCGCCAGTCGGTGACCGCACCTTTGAAGGGTTTTAATCTTTTGTTTTGTTTTCGATTTTGTTAATGGCAATCGCAGGCAAAAGCAGATCCAAATCTACTTCATTGTTCTTACAAATGAAGAAGTTTACAGAGCAAAATCGAAACAAACAATCAATGCTTCATTATAGGCCTACTCGCGGCGTTACACGGAAGCGTGTAATAAGAGGCGGGACGCATCTCCGCGACTTAGCGCCTGGACAACCAAGTTCCGAAGAAAGGTCGTAGCGGTGGCGAGCAGTTGGCGACACTGTGTCACATTTGACCGGTCCGGGAATCGAACTCTAGTGAGAACAATGCAAACATTTCGACTATAACCAAAGTCTCGTCAGCCTTGCTACGCACAGCCAATCCAGGCTAAACTCATTCCAGACTGTAAAGACTCTGTTTTTGCATTGCTTTACCTGTACATCTCGACTTCATCTCTTTTCTAGGTTGTGCCCTATTTTTGGCAGGCGACTGGCCCCAAACAACGATACCCAATGAAAGAACCTATAACCACTAACCCACAACCAAGTTACCGTTAGCCTAACTAGCCCACATCACTAGAAGCCCCCATGGTAACCCACTCATTTGCAGCTGCAGACGCGTTTCGACCTTATTATGGTCTCATCAGTGCAGCATAGCAACCTCCCATGAAAAGAGATGAAGTCGAGATGTACAGGTAAAGCAATGCAAAAACAGAGTCTTTACAGTCTGGAATGAGTTTAGCCTGGATTGGCTGTGCGTAGCAAGGCTGACGAGACTTTGGTTATAGTCGAAACATTAATTTGTCCCTTGCAATGCAAACATTGCAACGCTGAGATCATTTCGTATTTGCGAAATTATTATGTTTTTACTTTTTGATGATTTTGTAACTCATGTGTTTTATTTTAGATAAATTAAATCGTATATTTTGCGAAATTTGATCCTTTTTTCAAAAACATGATTGAATTTGAAGTTTTAAAAGCTTTGCCAGAAATAAGCGAAGAAAAATTGGAAGAAATTAATAACTTTCTCACAAATGAAATGAAAGTAAAAAGTGAAGAAGATTTGAAAAAAATCACAAAAGAAGATTTGACCAAAAATAATCTCATATCGTCGGACCAAGCTGATTGTCTGATAAGGCACTGGGAAGTAAGATATGAAATAATAAGCCCCGCCGACAACTGGCAAGCGTACTATACTCCAATGTACAAAATGAGCGCATCCAAACGAAGGTTGAAATGCATTTTGATGTAAACAGACAATCTTTTTTCTAGAATTTCCTTTATTTCTGTTGTTGCAAGTGCTATGCACTTCAAACTTTTGAACAATTTTCTTGATTGCCCTTAAACATGGAGCTTCTTGTACACCAAAATGCTTAATTGCGATATTTCCTTTGGGCTTGGACCAGTGATTTGGTATCCATAGAGAATTTTACTACTTTTGATCGCTGCTGAATTGTAAAAATCATGATGAAGTACAAATACTGTAAAGGCTTTAAAATTTCATGCGTACAACTCCTATTACCGTGAAATAAAACCTGAAAATATAAAAGAGATAAATGCATTACAACGAAAGCAATAAGAAATTAAAAAATACACTTTTGGTGGGACACCTTGTATTTTGAAAATATGTTTACTGCTGTGATGTTCTCGCATAATATACTGTTGGCTGAGTTGATGATAATGGCACTGTTTGACGTTTTTAATAAATGTTGTTGTCTTTTATGTGAATAGCTAAATAGTTCTCAGTGTATGGTGTCTGTGCACATCATCCAATTTCTCGTCACGTCTAATTGCTTGGCTACTTAGCCCACCTGCGCAGAGTTGCAACGGGTCAAAGATGTTGAGACTGACCCGAACCCGATTTTCCAAGCTCGAATCCGCTTTGAACTGAAATCAAAACCATCACTCTAAATTTTAAAGATATTTCAATCCATCCACAGTTACACCAGTTTCGACCAGTTTCCTGAGCCATCCTGTTTCGGGATTACGTCCCTCATCAGTGATAGCAATCAGCAAGCACCATATGAAAACCACACAACAGAATTACTCCATCTGGGGTTGGCATTCAATATAGTGAAAATGAAAAGGATAGCAATTGCAAAAGAAAAAAAGGCAAAAACAAACAGAGTTTAATCCATAAAACACTCAAGAATTTCGTGGATAGAACCAGCTCTATAAATAGCCGAATTTTTAGCAATAAAAAAAACCCTGTAAAGACTCTAAGCAGGGGGTCAAAAAATCAGCAGGTAAAATTCAACAACCTCGCCCGACCAACTAGGCCTAATCCAGGGTTGTGGAAACGGTCATATTTTAATGGAAGCGGAAGTGCGAAAAATATGCCGTCTCCGCTTCCTCATCATTCAAAAAAGCATACAGTAAATAACTTATTAAATATATTTTATTCAATTTATTGGACATTATTTTACAATGCTGGATGTCTAAATTCGCATGGATGTCAGATCTCACTATAGGCCATTACTCTTCGCTTGATTTTCAGATAGTAAGCCTAGGCTTACTAACGTAGAATCGCTTTTTCTTTCAGCTTTCTCTAAGTTTTAACATAAAGCAACTAATTTATGAATACGCCAAAAACAATAGTTGACTCTTTTCCAATATTATCATCATATCACGAAATAGATGAGTGCTGTCAGGAGCGTATTTAGGAGGGGGGGCATTGTGTCCCCCCCCGTCCTCCCCTTCTTAACTCTGTCTTTTAGTGACAAATAACAAAATTAATGGTGCCAAGTGACTGAAATATGCCAGACTTATTTGATGGTTTTTGTAGCTTATAACCAGAGTGAATCCAGGAGGTAGGATGAGGGGTGTGCCTCCTCCCGTAAGTCACTTTGGAAAATGTTTTTAAAATGTTTTTAATGTATACACTTTTTCCATAGTTTCGAGCCTTTTTGATAGCAATAAGCCTTACGCCATAAGCACGCATAATCGAAAATGTGCGAACAAAATGCATCATATTTGGCGAAGCACTCAAAATTAGGGTCAAAAATTTTAAACAAAATTTGGCTGAAAATTATTCAAAAAGCACTTAAATAGCCATTAGAGCATGTACATTTTCAAACATTTTCCGGGAGAGCATGCCCTCGTACCTCCCCAGAGCCTTTCTTGTTTCTCAATCAGCTTCAAATTAGTTCTGCTGAAAAAAACTTGAAAACATTGTGGAAATTATGCGCATCTTCCCCTTTAAAAATTCTTGCCACGCCACTGAGTGCTGTGAATCAACATTTTCTGATGAAGGGAGTAAGTTTCGTAGCAAAATTGCAGTAAAAGACTCCCAGGATTGTCACGCAATATTGCGACTCAATCATTCTTTTACACTTTTGCTTGCTTTTTGCAAATTATTATCTTTAAAAAACGCTTGCTAAAGTTTGACCAAGAGCTTTCAGCGTGTTGGTAAAAAAACTACGGTTTACGCCATCTGTTACCAACGCACTGGTCGTATTTTACCAGCAAAATTTCGGTAAATTTTTTTGGAAGCGGAAGTTGTTTGCAAATATACCGCTTCGACATCCCTGGTCTAACCACAGGCGCCCTATATGCCAACCCACTAATTTGCAGCTGCAGACGTGTTTTGACCTTTTTAGGTCTCATCAATGCAGCATAGCAGCCTTCCTCCCCCAACACCCACCAAACACCTGAACCAAACTCACTACACTTCAATTGAGTTTGCAAACTCTGTCTTTGTGCTAAACTTTATTTTCCAGGGGAGGCGCGGGAACGTTTTTTGGACAGGGGGGGCTCAAAATAGTAAGATCGTCTCAATGTCTGGGGGGCGAAGCCCCCCAGACCCCCTTTTTTCGGATGTACGTTCTTAGTAGCAGGACACACAGCAGACCTATCGTGACAGACATCGATTGCATGCCCGCTCAAGTGACCGAAATTTCTTGGGATAGTTTTTTATCACGGAAAACAAGATTGCTTATTACAATTAGGCTTTTCTAACTATGCACGAATTAGTATTCATGTATTTGTAGAATGCAAATACCTCAATGACAAAACCGAAGAGTAGGCAAACAAGATTTGTCCGATCTAACTTTTGTTTTACTGATCAGAGTTACATGTAACAAACAATGCCCCACTAAAGTATAAAAATTACAAAAATCACTCGATCAAAATAAAGCACTGAACCATTTATTAATATATTGAAATGTGTACATATAGGTATTTAGGTAGGCGTACTAGCTTAATTTTAGTGACAATCATCGGCAGTGCTCGAGTTGTGAAAACACTTATGAGGGGATGTTGCAACTTTTCACGCAGACGTAAAAAGGGATAGTCATTATAGTTGTAAGCAGAGATGGGCATTTATCGCGATAATTTATCGGCGATAATTTTTTACCGACTATTGTTATCGCTCAAAATGGTTTTAATTTATCGATTACCGATATCGATTTTGTAATACATTTTGTTATCGCCGATAAATTATCGCGATAAACGATTATTTATGTTCACAGTGTTCAAAGTTAGTGAGTTGTCGCTATGGAAAAATTACACTGCGTTTCTAAAGTGTCGTTGCAGTTTAAAAACATCTCTCTTTGTTTTGTTTAACGCCACGGCAGAGTCCGTGAAATGCTCTCTTTTCTTGAAAAGCGTAGAAACGCATTTTTGCAATGTGATTTGCAAAAAACACGTCGTCAAACACATTGAAAATTTACCGCAACATTTATCGAAAAATTTTATTGGCGATAATTCATCGATTACCGATATCGCTTTAAGAAACTGAGATTTATCGATTATCGGTATCGCCTAATGCTTTTTTGACGTTATCGATTATCGTTATCGCTGTAGTACAGAAAGGTTTATCGTGCCCATCACTGGTTGTAAGGGAATGGTTTACGCTGAAACGTTTTATGGGTGATGGTGTTGTTTTCCGGGAGGATGGCGTCCCCCCGCATCCCCCCTCAAATCGAGTACTGATCATCGGTGTCAGTTCAGTTGTGATTTATTAGGTAGGTATTAGATTTATTGTGATTTATTAGGTAGCCGCTTTATTAGATAGGTAGAAAAAATTTAAAACCATTAAAAAACTCAACCAGAAAAGAGAACTTGCACATGCGCAAGCTCATAAAAGCATGATCAGGGGTGCCCAAACAGTCGATCGCGATGTGCTAGTCAATCTTTGGATGCTTGGCTGTCCATCGCGGGCCGATTTGGCGTGCACACACATCAGGTTGGCCACCAACATTTCCAGTTTATGTAACGCGTCCGGGCCGTGAAGACCTTTTTTTTAGCTCTTCACATAAATTTTGGTGGAATTCGAAACATCTAAAGGATTGAGGGCCGTTTTTTTGCATTTCACCGCATTTTTGCTTACGATTTGCGTAATTTCCATGATCAGTAGCGACTTTTATGAACATTCAAAGTAGTTTGGCCTAAAGTGTTTGGCAGCTACAAGAATTGGCCGCCATTATACTTTTACTGGTCCATCGTCCATGACTGCTGTAAAGGTTTACGAACGCTGATGTAAAACACTGTTAAAAATGAACTTCAAACATTGAAAATTTTACCAGATTTTACGTTGACACAGTGAACAATAACAGAATGATTTTTAAAGAATAGTGATTCTTTTTCGTTGGTAAAAAGCACTATAAAAAATATTTGTTTCATTAAGTATGCACGTTGCGAGCATTAATCCCGTCGCACTCAGTGCATAATTTGTTCAATTGTCAGGGGTCTCAAATGGTTTAGGGGGGGCTAAAAAAAGTCGATCGCGATGTACAAGTCCAGGAGGGGCTTGAGCCCCTCTGGCACTCCACTTCCTGCGCCCATGCTCTCCAGCAATACAAGTTAGAGTAAGTTGGAAAAATTCAAAAAATAACGGACAGGTAGGGATTATGATGTAACAAACAGACAAAGAATCACTCCAAAACAATATTTATCGGACTGAAATTACAGGCTAGATTTGAACATTACTCTCCTGATGAGTTTCAAAGAAACTGAAATGCTGAGAAAATACCAAAACTCCATAACCATTCCCACAATCTACGGAAGAAGCAAAATGAGAATCCACATGAAGTTTGCTAGATTAATTCCAAGAAAAACAAAGACAACATTTTAAATGATGTTGCTGCGGATTGAAATAGCAATCTACGACCGATTTCGCTCTCATTATAAGCTCGTCAGGTGAATATAACTAATAGAATGTTGAGCAAAACGATACAGAAACATAGTGAGGAAAGACAAGAAGAAATAGATGAATAGTATCAGATAGGAAATATCAGATAGCTACGATAGCAACTGATGGCATTTTGGATGCCGTCAAAACAACATCGAAATGAACTGAATAAGATAAAACAAATCTTTTCCAGAATCAGTGTGCTGCCTGTTAAAAATGAATGAAATGATTCTCAGATGTCCATAGAATCCAACCAATCAACACCATGGAAAGAAATAAACATTCAAAGGAGCGAGATGAAGAGATTAAAATTCCTAAACAGAACGCTGCTTCGCCAATCTCAACACAGTAACGAGATACTTTACAAACAACTTTTCACAATGCTGGTGGAAATCACACGATCATCATTTTAAAAAAAGATGTTAGCTCAAGTGTACCAGAGAGATCAAACCGTCTGGTGAGCAACGCACAATGCTACGATACACAAGACTGGTTCCGAAGAGTGCTCAAACCCGTAAGAGTGAGCATTATCATACGAGATAAAGCCTGAGCTGTCCTGTTACGGGAATATGTCTCTCATCAGTGATAATAATTAAGGAGACCATATCAAAAACCACATAAAAAAATTACTCAATCTTGCGTTTGGGCTTTTAATACAGTGAAAAGGATAGCAGTTGCAATTATTGTGATGTTGATCAAAGTCATTAAAAGAAATTCTAATCTTAGAAGCATGACTTACATCGGGAAATTGAGCGTCGAGCAAAGCGGGTGGTAACTTATTTACCGTAAAGTTCGATATTACGTCATTCCGAGGTCCTACCTTTTGTTGCGGAATTGTGACATCTTCGGCGTGATTTGGATTTTTTAGGGTGTGGTTGCCGTAATTTCTTTCGTCGTAATCCGAGGTTCCAAAAGATAAATTTTTTGTGCATTTGGTTGGTATTATCATTTTCATTGTAATCCAAGGCTCTTATCTGAGCAATAGTTTCGTTTAGTTCAGATTTAAGTCTCAATGGTTCTCGCTCTTGTTGAGAGCGAAGTTCTTGTTCTTCTCGGAGGCGGATTTGCCTTATCTGTTTTTCTTCAGCTTGTTGTCTTCGTCGAAGTTCTTCTTCTGCTTTCAATTTTTCACTTTCGGCTTGCTGTTTCCGCCCAAGCTCATCTTCTTCGGCTTTATGCCTTCGGGCTAACTGAAATTCCTCAAAGTTCAGTCTCTCCTGCGCTTGTTGTGTCGTTAACTGGCTTATCAGTTTGTTTGTGAGAATGGAGCTTCGTGAGCAACAACACTTCCTTTGATGCAGCCAAACTTGTTTGGGAGCGCCAGGAAGACGCAGTGCTTACTGATGTGCCCGTCCGAGATTTGTTGAAACGGTTGAACGAGAGAATACTTGCTGACTTGTGGCTTCGAGCTCTGCTGTCTTCTTTTACGACTCTTTTTTTTAATTTTTTCTGTCATCGACCTTGTTGTCACCGATGTTGTTTCGTTTTGATCCATCTTTTCGCAAAGATGAAATTTCGTGACACAAATAGTCAAAAAACCAATATAATCGCGTATTCGTCTGGCGACTGTATCACCAATGTTACTAGGGAATGATTGACAAGCTGCCACTCAATCAGCAGACAACGTTTACATTTTTTGTCTTGTATTTTGGAAGACAATTTTGACACGGACGTGATCCACGATCGTCATCCGTGCAGCATAAACGACGTTTTCTACGAATAAAAAAAACAAACGAATAAGCAACAAAATTTTGCATGCAAATTACCTAACTCTAGCAGAAAATACTTACTGACTATTTGTGACAGCAGGCTATTGTACGTAATAACCAGTTCGAATTGACAATTTCCAAAAAAAAATCAAAATCAAATCTTCATTATACTCGCCGTATTACGCCGAAGCGTGTAACGAGTGGCGGGGCCCATCTCCGCGACTTAGCGCCTGGGCAACACAGCTCCGAAGAAACGTCGCAACGGTGGCGAGCCGTTGGCGACACTGTGCCGATTTGACCGGCCCGGGAATTGAACCCCAGACCTTCCGCACCGATAGCGTGCGCTTAGCAACTGAGCTAACCGGCCGGTATTGACAATTTCCTTTTTACAAAATTCCAATTAATTTAATCCTCAAAAATTTGTTCTTATTTAAATAGAGTAGACACGAAAAAATAATAATAATACACCAATTAAAACTTATAATTACCAAGAGCTTCATAACTGCAATTACAAAGTTTAAACTCAACTGCAATACACTTACAATACATAACTGACTGAACCGGCGGACTATAATATTTTGTTTACATGTTATCGCTAGATTTATGTTTATGACATTAAGTGGATCTAAACAAAAAGGTGAAGCTACGATTACAAGAAAGCACTGAAAAATATGCGTTTCCGTTGATGAAATCATCAGTTGAGAATCAGAACAGTAAAAATTTAAGTCTGACTCATATCAGCGCGAGAGGAGTAAAAATCTAAGTTAATGAAAAATAAAAGCACAATTTCGATTTGAGAAAAGCTACAAGCAACAGCAAGGAAATAACACATTAATTTTAATGACAAACTTTTCAACCAAACCAATTTTTGTTTATTATTTTTTTATACAATTTAGTGCGGTATACGAAAGCGGCCGTAACAACTCACTTGTATGAAAGTTTCCAAGAAAACCAACCTTACTTTTTTGAATAGTTTTTCTGTTAAAACATGCAGACTGTATAGGGCTTCACCCGTGAAGCAGCAAGTGCTTGCCAATGCAACACCTCCAACATATGTCCTCAAAAAGCAGGTTAGAGAAACAAAAAAATTGTTTGTTATGCGACAATTACCCTGTCCAAATGTACAATTAACGTTGGCAAAAAGCCCATGGGCTTTCTTGCGTCACAGTCAAATGCTCAATGTCACAATCACTTTTTTTTAATATAACATCAGAACTTTGATCAGGATGTAGAAAGCGTGGGCTTGTGGCCCACTTAAATTGGAAATGTGCGTAATACCACTAAGCTTACTTGACGTAAATACTTTTCAGTATACACTTGAACAACTATTTTCATCATGTCAGCCTAAGCTCTCCAATCTGTGAGACGCGTCATCGTGATGTAACTCCTAACCTGCTGCAATATGCAAATCAATCGAGGATAGAGAGACATTTCAACGATGTGACTATAAATGTTGGTAACCAGAGAATTCCAGCAAATCGAATGGTTCTTTCATGTCATTCTGAAACCAAAACTTATGATGTCATCTTCAAAAAAGGTTTGTAAGGGTGTTCTCTAAAAAAATCCCTAAAGGGACGTAAAATTATCTACCTTCACAACACGATCAGGTCAAAATTCCAGTTTTGTTTATTAG
Organism: Trididemnum miniatum; assembly: GCA_964006365.1. Lineage (NCBI taxonomy): Eukaryota > Metazoa > Chordata > Ascidiacea > Aplousobranchia > Didemnidae > Trididemnum > Trididemnum miniatum. The sequence goes on from OZ023232.1 coordinate 34,517,815, forward strand.
TAATGGTGCAGTGACATCTGGTATGAAAGTAAATTCACTAGGCCTATACGCTACACTACAGTATATTATTGAATAGTAGCATTAAAAATAAAGCCGCAATAGTAGCCTTATACCAGGTTTTATTCAAGATAGGCTAAATATCTGATACGGTATGAAAGTGAACGAGAATGAACAAATAATGTAGTAGAATGTTGAAAATTACCTTAATATTTAGGCAATTTATTATTTTCAAAATTCGCAGCACCACTTGTGCTCATAATCCAAAATATTATCGAAGAAATCGAAAAGACCGCGCGTGGTTGGTTATCATTTGGTGAATGCACTGAGTAATAAGCTCGTCATTTCCATGTTGCTGATCAAGTGACGTCCCTTATTGCGTTGTAACGCTATTCAATATTCTGGCATTGGAAGAGACAACGTTGTTACGCTTGTAGTTTCGAGGTTACCAGTGGGTTAAAGATGGTCGCCAGATATCAAGTTATTTCTGCTAAGAGTTGTTGAAAGTAAAACAAAAGATTAGAAAAGTGTGTATCTCACAAGCATTTAGAAAATAATAGAAAAAGGCTCAGCTCACATTAAAGAACGTTTTAGTTATCAACACGCAGTGATGGGCACGATAAATCTTTCTGTACTACAGCGATAACGATAATCGATAACTTCATAAATGCTCTGGGCAATACCGATAATCGATAAATTATCGCCGATAAATTTTTCCGATAAATTTTGCGGTAAATTTTCAATGTGTTTGACGAAGTTTTTTTTCTTGTAAGTCAAATCATAAAAATGTTTTTTTAGATTTTTCAAGAAAAGAAAGCACTTCAAGAACTCTGCCTTGGCATTAAACAAAACGAAGAGAGGTGTTTTAAATTGCATTGAGACTTTATCGACACCGTGAATTTTGCCATAGCGCCAACTCCCTAACTTTGAACACTGTGTGCATAAAAAACCGTTTATCGCGATAATTTATCGGCGATAACAAAATGTATTACAAAAGCGATATCGGTAATCGATAAATCCAAATTATTTTGAGCTATAACGATAATCGGTAAAATATTATCGCCAATAAATTATCGCGATAAATGCCCATCTCTGTCAACACGAAACAAAACGTGTCAATTATTGCACAATAATTTGATTTGTTCACCAACCCAATATCAACAGCAGCAGGTACAAACCTCAGTAATTTAACGAAGTTACTTGACTTCATTGCGTTTATAGATAGCATATTCACATCTAAAAGTTAATATGTTTGTATGTGCAGCAGTAGCATATTTATCCTCCTGTCACAAGAAAACGATCAAAGCGCTGTAACGAACTCGCTAAGGAGTTGCCAGCCATCTGTCTTGCACATCAAGATGGAAAAATTTTGCCAAGTGCCTTTCCCAACGGCACAGACCTGACTCGGAATCAAAACCGAGACAAGAGCTCCAGAGGCGGACACTCTTACCGCTTGGCCATTTGAGTTTTTTAACCAGTATCTATTTGATATTCGCACTATGCTCACTGTAAAACATTTTAACGTGCTTAATTGCGTTGCTGAGTGAGCTAACGGAAAGCTATTAGAGCATGAAACTGCAAACTGAAAGACGACTCGCACATTTCTTCGTGGTGAAGCAATGACCCTCATGCCAGCACTTCAAACAGATTAAACTTGAAACTTTTTAGCTACGCCAACATTAAATTTTCCATATGTCAAAACACGGAAGCTCACTCCGCACTTTTTTTCAAATTGCTGATAAAACTTCATTTCAATAACTAAAAAAATTACTATATCAGCAAAAAATACATCCTGGTGGCCCAATTGTACAAATACTTGGCAATTTTACTATGTTGGTAATGTTGCGTCTTAGTTCGTTTTACCCATATTTGTTTTAAAGCGCAAGCAGAAATTTTAGACTAAACTCAAAACTTAAATAAATGTTTTCATTATGTCAACCAAAACCCCCACATCTGTGACGCGTCATCGTTTTGCAACAACAAATCTGCTGCAATACGCGAATCAATCGAGGATCGAAGGACATTTTAACAATGTGACCATAAATGTTGGCAACCAGAGCATACCAGCAAATCGAATGGTTCTTTCATGTCATTCTGTGTTCTTTGAAAAGATGTTCAAATGTAACATGAAGGAAAAATACGAACACAACGTCGAAATTGAAAGAGTGAACGGAAACTTGGTGAAGAATCTCATCGATTACATCTATGTTGGCAGCATCGACATTAATGAGGATAATGTCATGGAGCTACTGGAAGCTGCTGATTATCTTCAAATGGAGCAAGTTAAGAGTTTCTGCTGGGAGTTTTTGAAATCAAATTTTAACATTTCAAGGGACAACTGGTTGGACATGCTCAAAATAGCAATTTTGTACAGAGGTAATGAAATCAAAAACCAAGTTCATCATTACATCAGCAGTCACTTTGATGACATCACACAAACTGAAGACTTTAAAGCACTTTCTTGTGATGAATTGAAAGATTGCATCGCAAATCTTGATCGCAACAAAGTGAAGGAAACTTCAGTTTATCAAGGAGTCATGATTTGGATTAAACATGATCTTGATGCAAGAAAAATGAAATTGTTAGCTATACTCCAGCTTCTATCGGTCAGTAAGCTTCCTCGTGATTTTTTGAATGAAGTTTTAAATGATGATCTGATTCAAAACGATTTTGATTGTCACAAATTTTTGTTCAAAACTTTGTTAAAAAATCTTCAAAATGAAACGCAAGGATCAAAAATTATCAGCATTGGCGGGATAAAAACTCCTTCAACAATCACTGAAGTGTACAATTTGAATGGAAACGAAACCTCTGACTATCCTGATTTTCCAATGATTGTGTCCGGTCATGCACTATTGAAAATGAACGGATACATATACTGCATTGGGGGAGGAAGAAAAAACATGGCTGAAACATGGGAAGCTGTGAATAGTGTTTGGGTTTGTCCTGTCAAAGATCAATGTAAAAACTGGATCAAAGTTGCGCCGATGAATGAGAAACGATACGTGATGGGAGCTACTGTACATAACAGCAGTCTGGTTGTTGCTGGTGGATATAACGGTTCAAGACGATTAGATTCAACAGAATTCTATGAAGTGCCACTGAACAAATGGAAAACAATTACGTCTCTGAAGCAAAGACGAAGCGGCAACGCATTGGTTTCGTGTAAGGGATGTTTGTACGCCATTGGTGGACGGGATGGTGAAAACTACTTGTCATCTGTGGAACGATTGGATGATTTCGAGGGTGAATGGGAGGAAAGCCAACCCATGCACATACCGAGAAGATGGCTTGCTGCGGTAAATTGCAACAACGTCATTTATGCAATTGGTGGTCAGTGTAGCATGGAGTCGTTGACGACCACGAAGTGGGTTGAGAAGTTTGATCCTGATGATGGAAAGTGGGTTTTTGTCAAGGAAATGAACTTTGAAAGAAATGGTCACGCAGCGTGTGTGGTGGATGGCAAAATTTACGTAGTGGGGGGAATTGATGATGTTGGTCGAAATGTTAAAACCATTGAATGTTATGACCCATCGCTTGACACTTGGGGCATTATTGGAGCCACAGAGAACAAATTGCATGATCATGCAATTGTTTTGCTGTAAATTTCTACTGTAAGCTTTTAGGGCAATTCCAGTTTTATTGGTCCACACAAGGATGAAACATTTCGAGACATTGCTTGTAAAATAAATTCAAACAGTGCCTTGGTTTCATGGTGATAAGCTCATAATTGTGACATAATGCTGCATACGCAAGCTACAACAAAAGCAACGTTAATACATCACAGACATTTCCATAATATATATTGCAACACCGTAAATTCGACATCAATATTTTATTTAAAAATCATTGTGCATAAGAACCGGCCGGTTGGTGTTGTGGTTAAAGACACCACTATCGGGGCGGGAGGTCTGCAGTTGGTTGCCGGCCCAGTCAAATTGGACACTGGGTCACCTGTGGCTCGCCACCGCTGTGAGTTTTCTTCGGAGCAGCGTTGCCCAGGTACTAAGCCGCGTAAATGCGGAATCTGTGTGGAATCTGTGACTCTCTTAGCTGTCTTTTTTATCTGACCGTCGTATTTTTTTTTTTTTTCTGTGCTGTATGTGTGTGTGTTCTTTTTCTTTATTTGATAAATCTCTATTGTCGGGTGCTGCAACCATGCTTCTCATGTTACTTTTCTTGATCTTCCATTCTCCCCTTGCATGTTACAACGTTCATCGTTTTGTTGCTTCTTCCCTTTTCTCGTGCTGTCCAATTATACTGTATGTTAATTATGCATGTTATTCTTGTGTTGACGGTACGGAAATAAAAGACACTAACTAACTAAATGGACCCCGCCACTCCTTATACATGCTTCATTGTAAAACGGCGAGTATATAAGGATTTATCTTTGATTTATTGTGTGCAAGCATGGTGCGAGTCAGGGATATAAAGCGGTTATCTCATGAACAGCTTTCGATTCCACCATATATCAACTACCGGTATCTTTTTCTTATTCTTACAAAATATGATGTTTGTTGTATTTTTTCTCATGTTTTGACGCAACTGTACTCGCATTTGATTTGGGTTCTACTGCAATGCAGTTTTAGCAATCAGTATTTTTCTGCAACCTGAAGGGTTTTGGCTAAATTTGGTAATGAACAAACCGTTTCACCCATTTACTTTTCAAGTCGTAAAACCAATGTTGAAACGGAAGCGGTAAGGTGAACGGTGAAATTTTCGCACTTCTGCTGCCACATCTCTGGACATAGATAGCGAAAGCGGGGACACCTGGAGGCTCTGGCCCCCCACTTTTTTTAGGGAAGGCCCTAGGGGGCCCTAATTTACGCGTATATTTCTACAATAAAATATTAATACCTCTGCATGAGCGTATTTGAAACTTAATAGGCCTACCATCGAAATTGAAACCCGAAAAAGAGCTTAAATCTAGAGATCTTTTCTTTTAATTTTGTTTGTGGGGTGGGGGGACAAAAAAGTGTAATTTTCTTATAGCAAAAAAAAATTAACTTGCGGCTTGTAAATGTCAAATTAAGCATCGTAACATATAAAAGGCAAACCAGCGGTTGCCAAGAGAACCAGGAGTTCTTAACTTCTCAATTGTGACCCCTGGCCCCCCAAAGCCCCAGAATGCTATCTAGGCAACCGCCACGATGGTAGGAATCATTAATGAATTATAACAGACCGGGACTTTTCAACTTACACACTCTAGGCGCCACGGTCTTTTATAGAGGTATGTAGCCAAGGGAACACGGCTCAGAAAAAATTGAAAATCACTGATTTAGGCTTTCAGTACGGAAAAAGCATTTTACAGTACTTTTTGAGACGAGGCGAGGTACAGTAGTTGTCGTAAGTGTCGTTTATAGTAAACAATAGCAACTAAACTCAAAACTTGGCCTCTCCACCAATGTATTGTTGTATACCCTACTATCTCCACTGACTTTGCAGACAGTCACTCAAAAGAAATGTAGCCTGCCTGCTGAATTTGCAGTGTAATTTTTCATAATGCGAGGGGCAGGGAAATTCTCGGGGAGGTGGGAGCTTTACTTTTTTCAGACTTAATTTTAACGTTTATTATTTTAACGACTTAATTTTGACGTTTATCTCTAACCTTCAAAATCGATAAAATAAGCAGCTGTCACAAAATAAAAGCCGCGGACAGTGCAAAATATCTATAGCCTAGTTTTTAAAATTTTTTGAATGTATTTATTTTTTTAATTCACTTTGTTTTGCTGCGCAGTGCTAATCCTAGCAATTCCTTGGCCGACGAAATTGCTTTTTCTAGTCAGAGAAAGTGATAAAAACGTTTCCATTTTAGTTTTACGTGTGGTGATGCGATTTGCGAAGTTCTACTCTTTCTCTACGCATAACCTTATCAGTGTTGAAAGTAACATTAATTGGAATTGAGTTATTGATCGTCCCAACTTTATCCTTTCGTATGCTCCAAAAAAGCTTACGCCTACTGCTCTCGTTGTTTCCGTGATCGTATACGTGACATACCGTGAAACATCTATTTGAGTGCCACACGGTCACAGCGCTCTATTTTTCAACCCATTACTTCTCCTACTGTGGCGTTCTATTACAGGTGGTGTTCAATTGGAGGATGATGCTATCTACCGTAACGCAGTTACTGATAAGTAATCAAAAACTCAATGCGGAAAATCAGGCGACACGTCTGTGCGTAGTCGTCCTTGTCATTTTCAACACCTTCCCTTGTAGTGGCATTGCAGGTGGTATTCAATCAGAGGGTAGCGCTCGATTTTTCAATCCCTACCCTATAGTGGCACTCAATAGAGGCTTTACGGACGGTTGTGGTATTTACAATAGCCGTTGGGTTGCTAAAATAATCAACTTTTGCTACACAATTACCCCGTCCACATGTCCAATTTATGTTGGTTTTAGACCTAATGTTCTTGGTTTTAGTTTCTGCATCACAATTAAATTTTTGATTAGTTGTGATGCAGAAACTAGAAGCAAGAACCGTGCGTCTGAAGCCCACATAAATTGGACATGGCACATGTAGACAGGCTAAATATGGGTTGTAGGCGGAGGAAATCTGGTCATTCCTTTGCCCCCCCCCCCTCCCACTTTACAAATGCTTCCGCCATCACTGTCTCTGGATGAAAGCAGTAGTTTTAAGTTATACTGAAAGTTTTCAAAACGTAAATATGGAATTTTTGAACTTGCTCCGATGATCGATTGTTTTTTATCAAAAAGTCACTAAGGGCTTAAGCAGTAAAAATTTTAGGGGAAGATGTAATTTAAACAATGAGGGGTACCGTTTTCATCCATCGTTAGCGATGGATCTTTAAAAAAAGCTTTTATGTGTCACAAAAAGGGGAGAGAGCAATGTCCCGGTGCACTTCCTACCCTTGGCTAAACCACTGCATGTCGCAAGTGATTGAATTTTTAATGGGGCGCGAGCTTTTATGTGTTTTACAATGTAGTTTTTCTTTAATTTTGAGATGACGTATTATCACCTATATCATGGTTGTCACTGATCAGTATTTGAATATTGTCCACGATATTAGTACCGGTATGACTAATTGTCGCATGTCATTACATTGTTATTGAATAACGCAGCTTAAGACGAAGCAAATCGTAGCATAGGCCTATTAATTGTGATTCGTAAAAAAACAAATAATGTAAACAAACATTGTACAACTGAATTATTGGAAAAATGAACCAAAAAGTCAACAGCGTACTAGTGAGAATTTAGTTCAATGCTTTTTTCAGTCCGTTTCGCTTATGAATCGATCCCGTCATGAATGATCTGCACTCTGCCAACCACTCAAGGTAGAGGGCGAGGTCATGATGCTAACCAATTAACATTTTGTTTGGAGTAGAATATGTAAGAAATATTCGGCATGTCTCAATTCCTTACAAGGAAACCCAAAAGAATTGCTTAAACTCGCCTATTCATTAGAATGATTTTGATTGACAAGAAACAACACTGATTTAATGCAAATTTTAGGGCTTGCAACTGACGCATGCAGAAAAATCAAAATTATAGAGATTTCGAATATAACGACGATAGATGATGAAATGGAAGATTTCGACAATGGCTTGATAGCGAAGTCACCAGGCGTAAGGCGGTTCTAAAACAATTAAACGCACGGTCACACCTATAAAAACAATTAAATCATAGCTGAGAAGCTTAATAATGGTCAGTATACATACACACCGGTACCTATATTTTCGCTTACATTCCAAATGTTCATTGTTCAAAAATGCTGTTTGCCATAGCACACATTCACCGACGTTACAAGAACTATGCCAAATTAAAACATCTCGTTCAGAGAAAAATTGAAATTATAATCAAAATTAAAATTAGAAAAAAATTAAAATTAAATTAAATTAGAGAAAAATTACAATTCACGAATATTAAGTATTTTTTGACCTACCCTATAGGCAAATTAATTCTCTTACTAGTTTATTGTTGGCTTTTCATCCAAGTCGTTTGCCCAAATCACGTCAACCTAAGTAACTTTAGTTGTGAATCTCTTAGCAGACTGAGTAACCTGGAAGTTGGCGTGTATGATCCTACCTTCAAGTCAATTTGGAGTAGATGCCAATAACTAAAGGAATTGGGCCATCTTTTTGATGATGTATAGAGAAAACGCTGATTAGCAAGTGCAGAGAAATTTTACAGTGCTTTGTAACTAAGATCTTTTAGCGCCAGGACTATCGCTAAGGAAAAAAAAGTACACGCCTTGTAAACAAATGGGGAACACAATGTAAAAAAAACAACCACATAAATATAGGCCTATCCCTAAAAAACACTGATTTATTGTATTGGAAGAAGAGAAAACAAGGCTGAAACATGGGGAAGTTGTGAACAGTGTTCGGGTGTGTCTTGTCAAAGACCAATGTAAAAACTGGATCAAAGTTGCACCGATGAATGAAAAACGACAAGTGATGGGAGCCACTGTGCATAACGACAACCTGGTCGTCGCTGGTGGACAGAAAGGTTCAAGACTATTAGCTTCCACCGAATTCTATGAATCGCCACTGAACAAGCGGAAAACAATCTTGTCGATGAAACGAAAGAGAAGCGGTAATGCATTGGTTTCGTGTAAAGGATGTTTGTACACCATTGGTGGATGGGATGGTGAAAGCCACTTGTCATCTGTAGAACGACTGGGTAATCTAGATAGTGAATCGATAGAAAGTAAATTAATGCAGAACCCGAGAGGATGGCTTGCCGTCGTAAGTTGCAATAAGGTCGTTTATGCAATCGGTGGTCGGTGTGGCATGGATTGGTCCACAATCACGAAAAGTGTTGAGAAATTTGATCCTGATGATGGAAAGTGGGTTTTTGTCAAAGAAATGAACGTCGAGAGATGTGCTCACGCAGCGTGTGTTGTGGATGGTAAAATATACGTGGTGGGTGGACTCGGTGGCAAAAAAATTGTTAAACCCGTTGAATGTTATGACTCATCGCTTGACACTTGGAGCATTGTCGGGGAAACCGGGAATGAAATGTATTATGATACAATCGTCGTAAATTTCTATGCTTTTAGTATTATTTTGGTTCTATTGATCCCATGATCCCACAAGCATGAAACACTTCACGATATTGCTAGTAAAGTAAACCCAGACTGTGTTTTGATTTTGTGGTGATAAGCTCACAATTGTGACACCATACTGCACACGCAAATTAAAACAAAATTAACGTTATTACGTCACAAACACTTTCATAATATATACGCTAACACCGTAAAATCAACATTGATATTTATTCAATGTAAGAATCATTGCATAAGCGGGCGGTGCGTTGTGGATAACGACACCACCTCCGGTGTAGGAGGTTTGGGCTTGATTCCCGGCTCGGTCAAACCAGATACAACAACAACTTATTTTGCTTACTTACCAGCGCAGTAATGAATAATCGCAATTAATAAGTTTCAAACAATTTATGGTAAAAATTGCTGGTTTTTTAATAAAATAATGTCGGCAACGGCTCGCCACCCCTGCGATTATTCTTTGGAGCTGTGTTGCCCAGGCGCTAAGCCGCGAAGATGGACCCCTCCATTTGATACATTGCGTATTACGGCGAGTATAATAAAGATTTGTCTTTGATTTTTTTGTGCACGAGTGTCTTTGTGCAAGCATGGTGCAAGTTAAAAGTGTAGAAGGGGCTGTTTCGTCAACAGCTTCCGATTTCACCATATACCAAGTATCGGTATTATATTTCCATCCCTACAAAATACGATGTATGCATTTTTATCGTGTTTTGGTGCTACTGCATTTGCACTTCATTCGGATTCTACTGCAAAGCAATTTCCGCAATGAGTAATGTTCTACAATCTGAGTTTTGACTAGATTTGTTAATGAACAAAAGTTTTCACCAGTTTGCTTTTCAAGTCATGAAACTTATGAAAAAATGGAAGCAGTGGGCGGTGGAATTTTCGCTTCTACTTCCACATCTCTGGATGCAAGCAGAACTTTTAAGTTATGCTAAGAGTGTGTAAAATGTATATAAGAAATTTGTAAACTTGTACCGACGACAAAATATTTTTAATCAAAAAATACACGTCATCAGGGACGTAGGCAGCAAAAAAGGGAAGGCAAGGCTAAATTTAGATCATGAGAGACCCCGCTTTTGATCGATCTGAGTGATTGATATCTGAAAAAAGTCCTTCATGCGTCAAAAAAAGGAGGGAGAAGAGCAGTGCCCCAACAGCCTCCTACCTCTGGCTCTGCCACTGCATGTCGCGTATGATTTCAATTTTTAATGGGGAGCGAGCCTTTATATGTTTATGGTTTTCACTTGTTCATTATTGAATATTGTCCACGATATTAGTATGACTAACTATTATATCACGTCGTTATATTGTTACTCAAAATCGTAGCTAAAGATGTAGCACATCGCAACTTATTAATTGTGATTAGAAAAACAAACAAATAATTGTAGAACAAATTTATCGGAAGAAATGAACTAAAAAGTCAACAGCATAGTGAAAAAATTGTTTTCATGCTTTTTTCAGTCTGTTTCGCTCGTGAATCAATCCCATCATGAGGGATCTACATTCTACGAACCACTCAATGTAGGGCGAGGTGCGAGGTCATGATGCAAACCAATTTGTATTTGTTTTGTGGAGTAGAAAGATGTAAGAAAATTTTTGGCAGGTCTCTATTTCTCATATGAAAACCAAAAGGAATAGCTTAAACTCGTCTTATTCAATAAAACAATCACTTGTACTCATAATACAAAGTTTTGTCGCATAAATCGAGAAGAACGCGCTAGATTGTTGTCTGGTATTCGCGCTGAACAATAAACATGGCGTTTCGAGTGAAGTATCTTATTGTGTGGTTATGTCAACGCAGGTTAATCAAAATCGTGGCATTGGAAAAGACAAAGTTATTCCGCTTGTAGTTTCAAGGTCACCAGTGTGATCGCCAGCTATCAAATTATTTCAACTCAAAGTTGTTGAAAGGGAAACAAAAGATTAGGAAAGTGTATATAACGTTTATGTAGTAGAAGATAATGACTCAGCTCAAGATTAAATAGTTGTTTAGCCGTGAACAAAAGTCCAAAAGTATAATCAAAACACTTTAAAACATCGCGCAATAATCTCTATTTCGGATTGTACTAGTCTGCTGCCTTTATTGGTGATTGACGGTGATATGAGCTAGTAAGTTTATTGTGAGCGTCGACGTAATCCTAAAATGCGAGCAAAACTCAAGAAATAGCACACATAAAACAAAAATAATAATTTTAGCTACAATATTTTATACAGTTCCTTATACTACTACATTTTACATATTACTATTACATAATTATTACCATTGAACATAACTTATTACACAACGTACGAGAGTTTTCGGCACAGTGGTGGCCATCGACTAGGGGGGGCCCCGGGCAACACAGTAAAAATGGGCCCCCCTGCGCAACAACACAACATGTTTTTGCAACTAGGACCACACGAAGTCTGAGTCACAGGATCAATGCACTTAATAACAAATCTTACAACTGGTGGTAAATCTCAAAACGAAGTAAATGTGTAAACTACCAACCAAAGAAGAGTTTTAAGATGTGGAACATATATCGCTGAAGTGCTGGCAACGCCTAGTAGTTTCATAAGGAAGAATCACAACATGATGTTTCATACTCATAGAACTTTTTAATATACGCATTATGTCAATTTTATTTACCGGTACCACTAAGTAAAAACAGTGCCATTATGCCATAGCTGCTGGCTGTATATTGTGTGCAATATATGTTGCTAGATAAAAAGTAAACCTGAACAGAAAGAAATTCATAAATGAGTAACCCTGAAAGCTGCACTGTTACATAACTGTTGTCTGCGAAACACTGACAGAGATATGCCACAAAAACTTGCCGCTTGGTAGCATTAAATACTCAGAAGTTAAAACTACGTAGGATGCAAAACAATTCAACTTACATCAGTAGCCTATACCAAATTCCGCTCACTGATATTTGGATAGCTAGCAATTTGCAAGCAGTCAATCACTAGTCACAACACAATTATTACTGCACTCAAGTCAATTCTCAAATACGGATCTTGAACATTGTAATAGCTTGCAAATTGCATAATATTTTACCTCACAGCAGTAGTTCAGTAAACCAGTGGTCTGCAACCACCGGGCCGCGGCCCGGTGCCGTCCGTGTGAAGTTTGTTATCGGTCCGTAAGCGTTTTCAGAATAAATGCTTTGAGTTTAAAACATTTTTATAACGCGAGACGCAATTTTGGGACGTTTTTGTAAAAATACTTAATAACTCAATTCTGGTGACCCAGTATGGCAAAGTTACTCAATATCACAAAACTAACCAAATTAAAAAGGCAAATCTTTTATTTGAACAGCAAACACTTGATTATGCTGTCATTTTATCGTAAATCTTTTGTAAATCAAATAGCGCATGGTTAGGAGAAAGAATAACGTCAAGAATCAGGTTTGAGAAGCTACTATAAAAAAAATTAAGCAATGCTGCAGCAGCAAGATTGAAAAAGTTTAACACTCTGGTCAGAGTAAAACAAGATCGAGGTTTTCAGTTCTGCATAAATATGAGTGTTTTATTGCTTAAACATTTTTGATTTTTTAAAGGCCGGTCCGCAAAAACAATTCAGTTTCAAACCGGTTCGCTGAGCGAAAAAGGTTGCCGACCACTGCAGTAAACCAAATGGCGCACTGATACTACCTTAAGTAGCAAGTGCATTATAAGCAGTCAATCGCAATTATAAAAGGCAGGTGCTCAATCTTTGGTATGCAATTGATTAGAAACATTCTTGCTATTTTGCAGTTTCGAGTCAAACTCATTACACTGAAGACTGAACTTCCACCCTTTAGTAGGATACAGTTGTAATTTGCAAGTTGCAAACCGAAAACACTTAATATTTGGAAACTTAATGTGACTTCATAATAATTGTAATATTTGTATGAACAAATTAAAATGCATCTGTGATGTCATGAAGAATAAAATTTAATGATGACGATCAGGCAGAAATATTTCTTATGGATGAAATGGCAAAATTGCCAAACTGAAAATCATTAAAAAATTGGAATTTTAAAACCAAGTTCACTACAAAAGCCAAAAAATAAGTTGTTAATTTTCATGTTTTTGGATATGCGAAAACAAGTGATTAATACTACACAAAAATGCAAAAATTATTTCCGACACGTTTGCTATTTTTTTAATTGTGTCGTAAACTTAGCCTTTAACTTTGATTAAACAACATGAATTTATTCCACAAAAGAGATGTTTTGGAGAGTTCTAATGCGAAAAAATGAATTTCTGGACCCCAAAAATGTAAAATTGACAGTTGCTCCCCCATTTTATCACCAGAAATAAAGATATTCAAGAAAATCACTAAGCGTGACCAGTTCTCACAAACATAAACTCCCTCAAGTGGCTGAAACTTCAAATTGCAACACCTCGGAAGCCCATCAACATTTTTCCAAAATTTTTTAATCTTCTAGTTTCTTCAAGCTCTATCCCATACACCTTCACTGCCAAAATATAAGAGGTGATCTGTGATGGTTACAAATGAAAAAAAAATTACTTAATTATACACGGAATGACTCTATAAATTGCTACCAGTACCAGTTGTACCATAACCTACAGCTCTATGGTAGGCCTAGTTTTTCATCCCAAATAGAGCCTTAGACCTGGTTACCTGCCAGTAGGCAATCCAATACTAAATTTCCACCACAAATTCCAAGCACTTTTACTTCAACCAAAAGGTTCGTGTCAGTTGACATCTCGGTCAAATTCAACAAATTTGCACTGATACTACCGGTACGTCGTTACACTGTAGGCTAGCTAATAAAATGAACTAACAAGCTGAAAATTGATTCCACTTTCGATCATTGCGCTACACGGTAACTTACCAGTACCTGGCTAGCACAACAGTTTTCCACTGTCAACGGTTTGGAACAAAAATCATAGCTACAGTACCGGTACCAAACAGCAACCACTTTCAGTTTTAGAGCGGGACAGAAGCTATTAGTCGGGGGTTCTCAAACTGGGGTTTACAAACCCCTAAGGATACCGTGGACAAGTTATGAGGGGTCCATGAAGACCGAATGGAAATTTTCTAAAAGGAGGTCCGTGCGAACAAAACAAATTTGATATAGGGGTACGTGTTAGAAAGTTTAAGAAAAACTGCGATAAGTGAAGGAAAGTTAAGAGAACCGGACAAGATTGCTTGATGTCACTAAGTGCATAATAAAATTTGAGGTGGCCATGCTGCACCTAAACTTAGGTGGGGGGGCCTGACAGCGCGTAAAATAAGATGGGGGGCGGGTAACCGCCCAGTTCGCCCATGCATAAGACCACCACTGTTCCGGCAGCAGCAGAGTAGATGATGAATAGATACCGGTATCTGAAACCCAAATCACCACTGATGCTTCAGTCAGCACACAAGTCCTATACCACAACGAAGTCCCATTCAAAAAAGAAATGGCTGTCTCATAAAAAGAACAGAGTCGGTTCCGAAGCATTTAATCGGAAACCGTGACAGGGGTGCAGCCAGGGAAGGGGCAGGAACCCCCCCCCCCCATCAATCAAAATATATTTGACCACTGAAAAACTAAGTACAGTAGAAAAAAATCGGCAGCCTTTATTATGGTTGGGTTGATTGGTTTGTCTTGTAGCTACGTTATAAAATCTATGTGTTGGTCTATTGAATGTTTTCAGGGCAAGTAGTGTAGAGTAGACCGACAGGGGCCCCTCATTATTACCCAGTTGAAGTTACTATCGCAACCAAGCAAATCGGCACCAAGCACATTCCGCACTGCATAAAAACGCACATCTCCATCAGGCGTTCTGAAAGTACGATACGGGACCCAAGCGCATCAATTATCTCACGCTGCGATAATTTTTCTAATAAGCAAGACACGCGGGAAAAAATTATTTTAAAATTCCTAACCAACCTCAGCGCTGTTTTAATTGAACTTTTAAAATCAAATTTTAACCAAGTTTTGCGGTTTTATGACTGTAACATTAACCTTTTGTTAGCGCAATAAACCTTGGTTATTATCATTGTGTTGCTTTTTGAGCAGGTGAAGTTTGACTACATCGAACCACAGCCCCATTATGATCGAACATTCGTAATATTAATGTCGAAATTAAGAACAAGTTAAGATTGAAGAAAAAGCTATAAACGAACGTGGTTCAAAAAATTCATCAAGAATGTCACAACTAACAAAGAGAAAAATTAACGAATATAAGGCTGCTGTATCTATGCAGTAGTCGTACCAATGTGCTTGGTAGGCATGCTGCATTAAATAATGAGGTGAGGGCCGGATCCAGGGAGGGGGGTGCAGCCCACCACCAGCTATTTTTAATCACGTTTTTGGTGAATATAATTTTTCCATAATTTTGAACTTTTTCGATAGCAATAAGCCTTACGCCCTGAGCATACATAATCGAAAATGTACGAATAAAATGCATCAGGCTTGGTGAAACACTCAGAATTAGAGGCAAAAATTTCAAACAAAATTCGCCTGAAAATTGTAAAACAGGCACTGAAATGGCCACTACAATGTACAAATTTTCAAAAATTTTCCTGGGGAGCATGCCCCCGTACCCCCCTAGAGCCTTTTTTATTCTGAATATGCATCAAAATAATTCTGCCGGAAAAACTATGCTTGATGTGGTGTCCCCTCCCTGAAAAAATCTGAATACGTCGCAGACATGAAAACATTTTTCAAAGGGCTTATTACACCTTTTTTGGGTCTAACGTCTTTGTAATTAGTTAACATTCAACATAATTCAAAATTTTATCCAAATTTTCTGGATCCGCTTCTGAATGAGGCATTATGGTAAGAGATAATTTCTTGTAGCGTTTTCTTTGTGGTTCGGACGATGAAGTTTGGGCCCCCCAATGCAAAATACCTGGCTACGCCACTGATCCGTGCTGCTTCGGGCAAGCCCGCACTTACAAGAAATTGATGAAGCGCTACAGATCACGTGACTAGCAAGAATAAGTTCACCGCAAAATAAGCAATTTTAGACAACGAAGCTGTAAACTTGCTGTCAATAACCAAAACAATCTCACCAACCACAGTAACAGGTGCAGACCTCATATTCAATGAATTGATTGACCTTACTGCAAAATGTTCATAGGTAACTTATCACTCAGTTTTCGACATATTTTTGTTTAATGCTTGCAATATTACTGACGAATTGACGTTTTAAAAGCATTTTTCAGATACGTAAAAACTTGAATAAATATTTTCATTATGTCATCGCAAGCTCCCACATCTGTGACGCGTCATCGTGATGTAACTCCAAACCTGCTGCAATATGCAAATCAATCGAGGATCGAAGGACATTTCAATGATGTAACCATAAATGTTGGTTACCAGAGAATTCCAGCAAATCGAATGGTTCTTTCATGTCATTCTGTGTTCTTTGAAAAGATGTTCAAATGTAACATGAAGGAAAAATACGAACACAACGTCGAAATTGAAAGAGTGGACGGAAACTCGGTGGAAAATCTCATCGATTACATCTATGTTGGTAGCATCGACATTAATGAGGATAATGTCATGGAGCTACTGGAAGCTGCTGATTATCTTCAAATGGAGGAAGCCAAAGGATTTTGCTTTGAGTTTTTGGAGTCCACAATCAAGCCAGATAATTGGCTGGACATCCTCAAAGCTGTAGCTACGTACAGAGGTGATAAGATCAAAGATCAAGTCTATCATTATATCAGCACACACTTTGATGACATCACACAAACTGACGACTTTAAAGCACTTTCTTGTGATGAATTGAAAGATTGCATCACAAATCTTGATCGCAACAAAATGATTGAAACTTCAGTTTATCAAGGTATCATGATTTGGATTAAACATGATATTGATGCAAGAAAAGCGAAATTATTGGATGTGCTCCAGCTTCTACTGGTCGATAAACTTCCTTATGAGTTTTTGAGTGACATTTTGAATGATGATCTGATTGAAAATAATTTTGATTGTCACAAGTTTTTGTTCAAAACTCATTTAAAAAATCTTCAAACTGAGAAGCAAGGATCAAAACTCATCAGCATTGGCGGCGCTAACACTCCTTCAACAATCACTGAAGCGTACGATTTGCATGGGAATAAAACCTCTGGCTATCCTGATTTTCCAGTGAATGTATCCGGTCATGCGCTATTAAAAATGGGCGGATATATATATAGCATTGGAGGAAAAGAAAACAAGGCTGAAACATCGGAAATTATGAAAAATGTTTGGGTGTGTCCTGTCAAAGATCAATGTAAAAACTGGATCAAAGTTGCACCGATGAATGACGAAAGGTGGTTGATGGGAGCCACTGTGCACAACGACAATCTAGTTGTTGCTGGTGGTGGTGATGGTTCTAGACGATTAGATTCCACCGAATTCTATGAAGTGCCACTGAACAAATGGAAAACAATATCGTCGATGAAACAGAGCAGAAGCGGCAACGCATTGGTTTCGTGTAAGGGATGTTTGTACACCGTTGGTGGTTGGGATGGAGAAAACTACTTGTCATCTGTGGAACGATTGGGTGATTTAAATAGTAAATGGGTTGAAAGTCCACCAATGCAGATTCCGAGAAGATGGCTTGCCGCGGTTAGTTGCAACAATGTCATTTATGCAATCGGTGGTCAGTGTGGCATGGAACGGTCGTCGACCACTAAAAGTGTTGAGAAGTTTGATCCTGATGATGGAAAGTGGGTTTTGGTCAAAGAAATGAACGTCGAGAGATGTGCTCACGCAGCGTGTGTTGTGGATGGTAAAATATACGTGGTGGGGGGATTCATTGGCAAGAAATTTGTTAAATCCGTTGAATGTTATGACCCATCGCTTGACACTTGGACCATTGTCGAGAAAACAGAGAATGAATTGTATTTTCATGCAATTGTTTCGTTGTAAATTTCTATGCTTTTAGTATTATTTCAGTTCTATTGATCCCACAAGCATGAAACACTTCAAGACGTTGCTAGTAAAGTAAACCCAAAGTGCGCTTTGATTTTATGGTGTGGGAGGTCTGGGGTTGATTCCCGACCTGGTCAAACCAGATACAGTGTCGCCAACGGCTTGCCACCGCTGCGATTATTCTTCGTAGCTGTGCTGCCCAGGCACTAAGCCGCGGTAATGGGCCCCGTTATTTGATACATGGCGTAATATGGCGAGTAACTTATAATGAAGATTTGATTGTTTTGTTATCGAGAGTGTTGTGCAATTACGGTGCAAGTTAAAGGTGTGGAAAGGGCTGTTTCGTCAACAGCTTCCGATTCTAGCGTATAATCAACTACTTTATTCTCACCCTTACAAAATATGATGTTTGTATTTTTTTCGTGTTTTGGCGCAACTGCAATCGCATTTGATTTGGAATCTACTGCAATCCAACTTCCGCAATGGGCATATTTCTACAATCTGGGTTTTGACTAAGTATGTTAATGAACAAAACTTTTCGCCAATTTGCTTTTCAAGTCATAAACCTATGTAGAAATGGAAGCGGTAGGCGGTGGAATTTTTGCTTCTACTTCCACATCTCTGGATGCGAGCAGAACTTTTCAGTTGCCGTATGCTAAGAGTGACTAAAATGTGTATAGGAAATTTGTAAACTTGTTCCAACGACAAATTATTTTTAATCAAAAAATACAAGTCATCAGGGACGTAGGCAGCGAAAAATTTATGGGAGGCAGGGCCGAATTTAGGTCATGATAGGCCCTGCTTTCGATCGACCTTAGTGATTGATTTCTGAAAAAAGTTCTTCATACGTCAAAAAAAAAGGAGGGAGAATGTCCCAGAAGCTTCCCACCTCTGGCTCTGCCACTACATGTCGCATATGATTTCAATTTTTCAATGGGACGCGAGCCCTTATATGTTTATGGTTGTGACTTGTTCATTATTTGAATAGTGTCAACGATATTAATATGGCTAACCGTTATAGCATATCGTTGTATTGTTACTTAAAATCATAGCTAAAGATGTAGCACATCGCAGGTTACTAATTGTGATTCGTAAAAAAAATAAATAACTGTAGAACTGAGGTATTGGAAAAAATGAACTAAAAAGTCAACTCAACAGCGTATTGAGAAATTTGTTTAATGCTTTTTTCAATCTGTTTCGCTCGTAAATCGATCCCATCATGAGGGATCTACATTCTGCGAACCACTCAAAATAGGGCGAGGTCATGATGCTAACCAGTTTGCATTTTGTTTGGAGTAGAAAAATGAAAGGAATTTTCAGCAGAACGGTCTCAATTCCTTACAAGGAAACTCAAAGGAATAGCTCAAACTCGCTTTATTCAATAAATTGATCATTAAATATTTTGGTTGAGAAGCCAACTGATTTAATGCTAATTTTGCCACTTGCAATTGTCACACGCAGAAAAATGAAAATTTTAGATAGTTTGAATATAACGATGATAGATGATGATATTAAAGATTCCAGCAACGGTTCAATGGCGAAAGCACAAGGCATGTATAAACAATCAAATCATAACTGGAGAGCTTAACACAGATCAATGCACATACCTCACTATTTTCCCTTCAAAATCCAAATGTTCAACGATGCTGCCTGCCACAGCCTTTCAGTAATTTACACATTCACCGACGTTACCCAACTTTGCCAAATATAAACATTTCCTTTAAAAAGAAAACACCAGTTAGCAACAACCTTGTCGCTTCCAAAAACTGACAACGCCCAACAAATCTTGCAAGAGAAGTTCAGTAGGTATCCCGGAAGTTGCGTATCTTCACCACGCGATAACCCTGCAGCGGAACACAGATAATCAAGGAATAAACTGAGCAAATAAGATTATTATTGAGCAAGTACAATTCAATCGGAAATAAAAACTGATGATGCTACATTACTGTATTGTCGCACAGCTGCCTCAATAAATGTAAACACAGATAAAAATGTTTAACAGAAGACTTAAGACTAAGTTGGATATTTGATATACACCGTACAGATTTATGGTAAATGCTTCCAACAGGAGCATTCCAAGCTTCTGTCGTTACAACTGATATCGCAACGCGACGTTAAACAATGGCCAACACAATGTGTACACTACAGCAGCGGTTGTCTTATTTTTTAACAATATTTCGTTTCGTCCATATTATTGATTGAGCGAAAAACGAATTTGTGTTGGTTCCACCTTTCAAAATGAATAAAGTTTTTTAGTTCGCTTTCTTGGGAGTGGTGAAGAATCTATGACTAAGTGTAGAATTTATGGTCCGAATACCAAGTTTCATTGGAATAAAATCCAAGTCCAAATAAATAATTCGGTGTAATTTGCATTTTTCTTTCAAAATTTGAAATAATCGTCATTAATGTCAAATCCAAACTCGGTCCAAATCCAAACGGAGGAACCCATCAAAATCCGGTGCAAATCCCCAAAACTTTCCAAAATCTGTTACGTTTAATCCCAATTCGTTGACAATTCTATAACACGGTGCGGATTTTGTTATTTTTAGCGGAATAGGAGTTTGATGTGTTTCTCCATTTCGATTACAATTGGATTTGGAATTAGATGCGTGACCACTAATCGAATTTCGAAAGAACAATTCTAGTCACAGTGGGATACTTAGGCTTTGGATTTTATTTCAATAAGGCAAAACATGTATATTTGCTATCGCTGGATTGGCGCATGTTAAAGAGTTCGTATACAGGAGCTTCAATCACTAAACCACCTCGTCAAAATATTGACTATTCGTCCTCATCGAAACCACGAGGAATAAAAATCCAGATGTTACCAAAACATGCTACTCTGTGACTTCAGCTAATAGTTCAGGAAAAGGAAAAAGGATCGCTTCAGCTGCGATGCACGCTTGCTACACGTGCTTTGTGCTACACAGAACGAGATATTATACAACCTTTCGGCGATCCTTCATTGCTTGTATGGCGAGCACAAAATTTAATAATAAAACTTTATTGACGAAAATTTAACAGAAAGCCTCCAGCGACTGCAGCGAAAATTAATGGAAGTTTTACTGCAGTCGTGACTTAAAAAATAGTTTGAACGTAAAACAAACAGAACAGTAACGTCTTGCTAGCTCCAAAGTAACTCAAAATAAGCATCCTACCCTCAATGTGCAAGTTACACGTTACCGCATTTTGCAGTGCACAGGAAGATTGGGGTTACATAAAAAGCGTTGACTGCGTAAACTGTCAGGAAGTTGCAATTTACATACAATTAGGCCTACAACCATACACGCTTTGAATTCAAGGCGTCTATGATTACAACTAACAGCATCCAAAATTCAAATGTGCGTTCGAGTACCGCGGAGCACCAACAAACAAAAAAACAAATCACCGTGCTGGAACATAATGCGTCCCCTTTGAAACGAATTTTTTGTATGTTTCAAAAAGCATTAAACAGTGAAAGCACGCGATAACACAGAAAAAATATAATCAATGTAAAGTCACAGGCCTAAGTCATTTACATAAGTGCAGAAAATAAATAACTTGCGACATAAACAAAAGAGAACAGCCAAGCAAGAAGGCAAAATTGTAGCATCGTATTTCATATATTTTACTTTACCTTTATTACCGATTTCGCCTTCCAGATAAAATGCAAAATACAACACAAACAAACCTGTATTATCACACAAAAATGATATTTACTGAAACTAAAGAATAAATCACAACACAATTAAACAGGAGCAATCTTCGCCAGATCCCTAACTACGTATTCAAGTTCTCCCCAGCCTTACCGATGACAGCGACAGTTGCCCGACTTACTATTTCTAGTCCCTTCTGAATTTGGAATTGTAAGCGGTGCACTCTGCCAAGTCTGTAAGACCCGCGACTAGAAACGTCTTCTGATTCACACACCATAACCAACTAGCCAATAGCATGATTCTTTTGCAAGTTTCTCCATTTTTTACATCCCTGTAACGAGGGATAATATCCTTTAATCCAAAAAAAACAGAAACGGCATGGAAGAGTAAAATTGTACACATAATTTTTACGTAGATCCCTTTTTTAGTGCACTTTACCAATAGGAGTTATTAAGGTTAAATAACGTCCTATTAAAAATGAGGACGGGGAATAGGACACGAATCGTTAGGCTTGTCGCTGGGAGAGGTGAAGGGGCAATCATCAACAATTATAACCGCGTCGGAGAAGGTCTGGTGTTCAATAAGAAAAGGTCTTCGACGAGCATTAAACAAAATTTTATTCAAAGCATTTTTAAATATAACTTTACCATCGATTACAAGCTTTCATCCTGAGAAGGAGAATAAGGGGCAATTTCGACCCACTTGATATGAGATTTGCGCAACTCATTGCAAAACTCAGTTGAAGCAAGAAGATCAGGTAATTTTTTAAAAGCGTTAGCTGAATCTAACGTAGGTTTTATCTACAGCGCCTGGAAGGTCATTGGTGAAGCGAGAAGAAAGCTTCTCAAATCGAGACTGGTCACGAGCTTCAGATGCAAGCAACGCGAAGAGAGACAAGTGAACCCCAAGCCTTACACTCATTTCGACCCTGTATAAATAAGTAAGGTCCGAAAAAACCAAGCCAATGCCTTTAAAAGGTTTGCTGCAAGCAGTGCACAAGAGGGAAACTCACACATAAGTTGACAAATAAGTTAGGTTTAGCTTTCAGCAGGGGGCACTTGACATAGTCAGCAATACAAAAATTTAACGCTAGATACCCCATGAGTAATCCAAAAACTTTCGCGCATTTTCGTTAGAGTGTACGACGGTCCACCGTGTCCTGTCGAATAATGTAACACATTATAACATTATGATAATGTAGCGCGATCAATCAAGTAATGAGGTGACTGCCCGGCAGAATAAGAGGTAGCTTAATGTGTGCTGGCAGTTCTGCGTTCTTTAGTTGCAATTTTATCATTTTTTTATAAATTTGCCGAGGGCCATGCCTGAAGCACTGGCTTAGCTAGAGGATGACCAGTGCACCGTAGGCCTACCCCCTTCTTTGACAAATCCTAATCACAAGTATGTTATAAAATATGCTTATAAAATACAGTACTCTATGGCCAATTCTAATTTGTTTCCCCCCAAAATGTTCGGCTGGCTACGCTCCTCAGCCTGAGTAAAAATAACTCCAATGTGAGGAATCGAAGTAATCTATCACGGTGGTTCTCAAACTTTTTTTTTAAATTGCTTTGCGGTCTCTTCAAAATTTTTTCGATCACTCACGGTCCCCGTTGCATGCTGTAAAAAACTAAACTTGTTATCAAATTTACATACACAGCTCAATTTGACGGGTGCATTCGCTAGGCTTTTGTTTGATATAGGCTATATCAGGTCTGGTAAACTACGGCCCGCGGGCCTCGGGCCCTTTTAGAAATATAAACTCGTACCGCGTGAACCAAGCCAAAGTGAACCAGATCTTTTATCTTTTGCTCATCACAGATTTTTGGTGGAAAATGGGACATCTGAAAACGTGTTGACCTTTTTTTGTTCTCCCAATCAGTGCGGCTCTCGACTTCAAAACTTTTTCAAATGTGGCCCTTCGCGTGAAAAGTTTGCCCACCCATGGGCTATAATCATTACCAAATCAGAATTCCACAACTCTACGCGGTCCCTCTCTTCTTGGACCGCAAAGGAGCTGCAGTTTCCAGTTTGACAACCACTGATCTGACAGCGTGTGACAAGATTTAAACGCACGTAGTGAAGAAACAAAAGTAAATTGGAACTCGCAAAAACGTTTTGTTTTTGTCTTTGTCTAACAACGTTGTCACGTAGTTTCCTGAATTGTAATAAGCGCACATAGCCTACTTTAGGATGGAAAGCACCGCTGCGCTGATGAAATTTCGATGCACTTTCATTTTTTTCCGACTGAGTGCAGGCACGCCGAGAGGGGGGCAGGTGGGGTCACTGCCCTGGGGCCCGGGGACACAAGGGGATCCCAGGGTTGAGGACGTGATGACCTTTTTTTTTTGCTCTACACATGATTTGGGGAGGAAAATATGACTTTTTTTTGGTCTGGGGCCCAAACGAAATTTTTGCCCCGGGGCCCGAATTTTTCCTCGGCGCCCCTGACTGAGGGCATTAGCTTTTGGGGTGATGTTACTCTAATGCAATGGTCTGAGACTCTAAATGCTAATGTGTAAGCATAAAAGTTCAAAAAACTGAGCGAATTTCATCTTTTAACTCGATTTAGTAACGACAGAAGTAAGCTTAGGTAAAGATCAACGCTAATTTATCGGTGAAACCAAACTCACACTACTGTACAACATGTGGAAAAGAGTGTGGTTAAAGCAAGACTTGCAGTTTATCACAGATTTTAGTGTGGTTAGTGTAGACATATGGGTAGTACTTTTATGCTTTGTACAGTCGACCAGGAATCTGGTGTACATGGCATACTAGTCCCAATGTCTATGCTTTGCTGGGTAGTGCCTCTTTGGGGCACCACACGGGCAACGGTTTTGGCTGGCCGGCTAAACTACTCAGCAACCCTGTTGCCTTGCAGGGCAAAGGCTAGGTCCACTGCTTGTGACTGTGGTTGGCGTCAGCAAGGGCATGCGGCCATAAAACACATGCTCCAATAAAACCTCAATGAAGATGCATAGAAAAGTTTCGGCTCCTAGTCCTCGGTAGCCCTTAAATGGGCAGAGAATGCTAAGAATTTCCGGATTAAAAATTCGTAAAGAGAAAGTTGGAGTTTGATTTGGAAGCTAAATGTTGGCAGTATATGTGGCAGAGAAACGGAGGTGTGCGAAGAACTGAGAAAGCGAAAGGTGGATGTATGTTGTTTGCAGGAAGTGAGATGGAGAGGTGAAGGGGCTCGCTTTTTTGGCATCACAGAAAGAAGGTACAAACTATGGTGGTGTGGAAATGATGATAAGACTGGAGGCGTGGGTATATTGGTAAAAGAAGAACTGTGCGAGAACGTGGTAGAGGTCAGAAGAAGGTGTGATTGAGTCTTGTATAATTTAAGTTCAGAAGAAAGCGAGAACGTGGTAGAGGTCAGAAGAAGTAAGATAGTTTGGTTTTCTTGTATAATTTAAGGTCGCTGATTTCAAATCGGCAAACGATTTTGTTTCATCACGTTAGGATTTTGCGCAATTTTAAATCAAATTTTGTATTAAGTAGTTGATAACATCTGCAGTATTATTCATAGTTTAATGCTTGTCATCCTGTGTGATAAAACAATGAAGCCACTTATTGCCTGTACACTGCAGCCATTGGTTGCTGTAAGCTTTGTATGTTTTTACTCAGCTGCAGTTTTCAGCTTTTTTGTTATCTGGCTAGCAACTGCATCAGTACGTATGCGCGGAGAATGGTACAAAAATAATGAATATGAGTTGATTGGAGGCCACACAGCGACAGCATAATACGCGTACACCTGGGCAGAAAAACTTTTCCAAGCATGCTCTTGTAGGTTCCTCTAAGGCAGAGCTGCACAGCTAAAATGAAGGTACGTGCCAAACTTTTCAAAATCATCTCGTCGCAAGCCATACCACTTTGGAATAAATAGTGGTATTATATGCGAACTTCCGTAAAACTGACACCACTAACATTATACTTCAAAATTTTAACACAATGAATACGTATTTACTGAAACGCTACGAAGGGCCGAAAATGTGTGAATAAACATGGTGATTTAAATTCACTCCAATATAAACCTGAGTTATCACAATTTATTGTAAACACAAGAATTACTTTTTACCAAATCGTTCGTTCGCCACTTTCAAGCTATGGCGTGCCACATTTGGCACGCGTGCCTGCGTTGTGCACCCCTGCTCTAAGGTATACTTCCACTCTTCCATATTAATTTGCTATAACACGCGAAACAGGCAATTCATGCCACCTGCCAAGAAAGCGAAACTACTAGCTTGACCTTAAAACTGGTACAATGAAGCCTGAAGCCTAGGTGATGTTCAATATTTACGTGTACTCTATGTGTACTGGTGAACACTAGCGTAGCCAGGATTTCGCAATGGGGGAGGGGGGATTGAGAATGACATCACATTTGACCATACGTTGTATACAGGATCGGATCCAAAAAGTTTTGGTGGGGGGAGATGAAATTTTCAATCATTTTGAATGTTAACTAAATGCAAAGACGTTTAGACCCGGAAACGGGCCGTAAATATGCCTTTGGAAAATGTTTTCATGTCAGGGGCGTATTCGGAATTTTTTTCAGGGAGGAGGCACCATTTTTCGCCACTTTTCAAGCGTAGTTTCTTCGACTAATTTAATTTCATCTAACTTAAGTAACAAAAACGACTCTAGGATGGTCCGAGGGCATGCTTCCCCGGAAAATTGTTCAAAAAGCACTAAAATGGCTATTGCAGTATGCAAAATTTCAAAAATTTTCCGGGATAGCATGCCCCTGGATCCCTCTAGAGCCGTTTTTGTTTCTCAGTTTGCTTCAAACTAACTCTACCGGAAAACCTACGCTTCCGCTACCGTATGGTAGTGGTAGGCAACTGTTAGCGAAGAAGGATAGTAAGACATGATGTCTCGGTAAGCTATTAAGTAGAAACAAACCGTTGATTTACAGCTGATAATACAGAATATGGTATATCGTTGTGTTTCTTTTTATTAAATAGTTTTGTTCGTTGCCATAGCGTAGAGAAGAAAATACTGGTGTAGAAGAAAATAGTAAAATGTTAGCGAAGAAGGATAGTAAGATATGATGTCTCGGTAAGCTATTAAGTAGAAACGAACCGTTGATTTACAGCTGATAATACAGAATATGGTGTATCGTTGTGTTTCTTTTTATTAAATAGTTTTGTTTGTTGGCATACGTACTTTTCTTACGCATCACGTGATTTTCAAAAAGGATGTAGCGGTTTTGTTCAAAAGAGACTGTCGCATATCTAGCTTCTCGTCTTTGTTTGTAGCTAAGTAAAGTTTAGTGTGATTGCTTTTGCGCAGCTTATGCAATAACAAGACATTGAAGAAGGCAAAGCTGTAGAGGTTTTATTGTTACACGGCGAGCAACATTTTCGTATGGGAGATCCTGGTAGAGAAGAAAATACTGGTAGAGAAGAAAATAATAAAATGTTAGCGAAGAAGGATAGTAAGACATGATGTCTCGGTAAGCTATTAAGTAGAAACTAACCGTTGATTTACAGCTGATAATACAGAATATGGTGTATCGTTGTGTTTCTTTTAATTAAATAGTTTTGTTCGTTGAGATATTGGTAGAGAAGAGATACTGGTAGAGAAGAAAATAATAAAATGTTAGCGAAGAAGGATAGTAAGATATGATGTCTCGGTAAGCCATTAAGTAGGAACTAACCGTTGATTTACAGCTGATAATACAGAATATGGTGTATCGTTGTGTTTCTTTTAATTAAATAGTTTTGTTCGTTGCAATAGCGTTAACACTCCAAACAGAGAATGCTGCTCTCCCTTAGTTTTGTATTATTGCATGTGGCTCTTGAATTAAACACTTTGCCCACCCCTGGCCTATGTGTGATTGGGTTTGGAAAAAAAAAATGAACATTTTCACGCGTATTGAATTTTTGGTATGTGCGCTGAACTGTAGCCGCGTTACTTTATTTGACGAGCGGCTAGATGTGCGACAGTATGTTTTGAACCCTACATTTGGTGCCCCTACAGAGCCTAGGCTGTAAACAAAAAACAAAAATTCGGTAATTTCGTTAGGTGTTAGCACGTTTCAACAGACGTTAAGCATTGTGCAACTATAGCTGCTTTGTTCACCTACGAAAAAGTAACCGCAGGAGCTGCAGACAGCAGAGACATTCAAGAAAGTTATTTACAGTTCCGCTTGTCACCCGGGTTCCGCCTGTACAGTCTAGGGGTTGTGCGAGTTTACATTCAGATACGAGAATCTATATTATTATTTTTATACGTGGTTTGACCGTTGCACCAAACAGAGAGCTCAATGGCACACGCCAGAGCATAAACAGAAAATCGGTCACCAAATGAAATTATTAATTATAAATCCCCAACAGGCTGTTTTCGCCGTGAGGCTCTTCAGATGAAGAGCCTCACGGCGATAAAGAGCTTCACGGCGAAACAGCCTGTTGGGGGTTTTTAATTTTTAATTTCATTTGGTGACCGATTTTCTCATTGTTATGTACATACTTGTTGTCGTTTATTGTTGATGTTGTTTATTTACTTATTTCAGTGCTGACATAAAACAGGCAACCCCCCCAAAAAAACGCAATATAGCTAAAATAAAAGGAAAACACAATAAGCAGTTGAAACCTTGAGACTGCGAAGTGACTAGTTAAAGACTTCGAGTCAAGCAGCCACCCAAAGACTACAGCTGCCACTTAAGTGGGCTAAAAGCCCACGGGTTTACTGTGAATCTAATCTTCATTATACTCGCAGAATTCAGCAGCTCAGATGGCCCAGTGGTAATAGCGTCACTTTCTGGAGCTGTAGACTTGGGTTTGATTACGAGTCGAGTCAAACCAATGACTTTTAAATTGGTATTCACAGCTTCCCTGCTAGACGCTCAGCATTAAAGGGTCAGTGTGGAGCAGGGAGTCGAACCGAACCCGAAGCGGAGTTTTATAAACCGGTTTTGCGCTATTTTTGTCGAACCTTAACCAAACCCGAACCGTATTTTTCAAAATCGCAAAGAGCAAACCGGAACTGAGCCGAATAATGTGAGTACTTGCGAACCTTAACCGAACCCGAACCGATTAAAAAAGCGGCTCGCTCTGTGAAGTCACTCGCGTCACCTTGAAGCTGGTTCGAATTCATAATACTGTAATAATCACTTATGCAAGTAATCTATGCATGGTGAAAAGGCCTTTTACGTTTGATATATCCGGTCCAGTAGTGCACGCGTAACAAACTAAACAAAGCGCTTTAACACTAATTTAACGCTACCTTTGAATTGAGTAGGCCTCCAGCGTCAGGGCATAGTAACAATTTAATTATCTCGAAACTGGCTTTGCTACAAGTATTTTATGCATTATATTGGTCAATCAATGCGAAGAAAAATTGCTTTGTACGTTTCATTTTTTAAATTGTGCTATAAGAATTATATCATTTTTTTACTGCGAACCAGAATCGGAACTTTATAAACCGGTTTTGAAATATTTGTTACTGGAGCGAACCCAAACCGAACCGTTTCAATTTATTTAAACCTTAACCGAAACTGAACTGAAATTTGAAACCGCTGTTGAACCCAAACCGAACCTGAACCGAAAAAATTAAACGGTTTGACTCCCTGGTGTGGAGGACAAACCGGCAAGTTTACTTGTTGTGTTGTTGGGAAAGGCACTTAGCGGGATTCCCTTATCTTGGTTAAGTAGACAGATGGCCGGCAACTCCTAAGCGAGCTCGTTATAGCGCTTGATTGCTTTTTCGTGATAGAAGGATAAATACGCGACTTAATACAAAAAATACAATACTATACACCGAAGCGTATATCGAGTAGAGACGTAAATGATAATAATTTAAAGCATTGTTTTTTATGAAAATACAAGGAACTTAATTGCATTTGGAGAAAATCACTATAAAAACGTAAAAACCACTACAGCCTGTTTCGACTTTGTCGGCTCTTCAGGTGGTATATGGTATCTTATTCAAAAAGAATGAATAAGATACCAAT
The DNA here is from genome assembly GCA_964006365.1 of Trididemnum miniatum. Taxonomy (NCBI): domain Eukaryota; kingdom Metazoa; phylum Chordata; class Ascidiacea; order Aplousobranchia; family Didemnidae; genus Trididemnum; species Trididemnum miniatum. The sequence continues at coordinate 34,547,276 of OZ023232.1, forward strand.
TCTATTTGAATAAGATGCTTTATACCACCTGAAGAGCCAACAAAAGCGAAACAGGCTGAAGTGGTTTTCACGTTTTTGTAGTGATTTTATTCAAATACAGTTAAGTTTTAGTTAGCAATAATTATTGAGCACTCAGCCGGAGGAGATTGAGCCTCTCTCAGACTTGTAACAACGAGGAACTTCAAATTTAAAACTCGATTTTAGCTATCCCGGAACAAAACTTGCATTAAACAAAAAATAACAACACCTAAAAAACGTGTTTTTTAAATTAAAAGTTTTTTTGTTTGCGCTGCTGTTACTAGGCCTAGCTTAGTTTTAATACCGCATAAAAAAGGCCAAATAACATCTAAATCTGGTTGTTACCTTACAGTAGTGGCGTATGGCCATGGTTCTGAGGCGCCCCCTAGCGGGTGAATGAAATCAATCTTCAAAATGTGAGTGAAATTTTTCCTTGTGAGTGAATCTTCAAAATGTTTATTCCGGCTACGTAATTAGTTGATAAACTTTTTGGCCTTCACTTTTTGATGCAGGGCTCCTAGACCCAGGGTTTGCTGAAGCCGGTTCCCCACGGCTGGGGATGCTGCGGGAGAAGAGGTTCCGAACTGAGGTGAACGCAGCTACTGCTGCAGCATCAGGCACGTAATTTACATGAAATCAGATCTGGCAAATTTGTCTGTGTAACCTGATGTGTGAAGTGGTGGCTGAATCCCCAAAGTGCAGGTAGCAAAAATAGGCGTTTTTGCTCTGCAACATCCTTCCCATGCACCTCCCAATCAAGGTCTGGAAACTAACAGCAGAGTTTACACAAATTTTTGAGCTACTGTAGTTACCATCATAAACACTTCCAACACTAAACATCGTGAACATAATCGTTTCTCAATATTGAACGCTTCTTTGCTAGGAATTTTTGTAGAAAAGTGAAATGCACTGCGGCTTGTATTAGCGGAACCATGTTGTTGCAGCAGTGAAGTCGCTTTACCAATTTCCATATTCCTTTCAAATTTCGTGATAGTGGCCGCACAGTTTTAAGTAGATCAAACAAAGAGCTTAATTGGTATGTTAAGCTCAAAACGGAGCGGTTGAGATGTTATTTTTAACTGCATGGTTTTAACATTGATCCTGCTTTGAGTTTAAAAGGCTATTTCTTTTAACCAGCAAACTAACAACATAATATTCTCAAGTGGCGATGCCTGAACAAAGTTTTGTACTGAGTTATCAGAACTAACAATTTGGAGCTCTTAATCAAAATGGAGTTTTTTTGCAAAGGTCAAGAACGCTCATGTTGGTAGGAAAGACCTCAGATGCAATGCCCTAGATCTGACAACGTTGCTTGAAGCTGGACGCCATCTTAGTGTATACTGTATAACCGGTATCTGGAAATTGCTTCTAATTAATATTCCCCTAGAGCAGTGGTTCCCTACCTTTTATTGTTTGTGGCCCCCTTTAAAAAACTCTCAACACCCGTGGCCCTCCTGCTCAGAAAAAAATTCTCTGTCTGTATGTCATTTGCAGACCAGATAAGGTAGGTTAGTGCTGGTAGCGTACTTCCAGCCTATTTCAAAATCAAATTTTGACCTAAGGGGGCCATTGACCTCCCGTGACCTCCCATCACCTCCCGTGGCCTTCTAAGGGGCCAGTGGCTCCTAAGGGTTAGTGCTAGTAGCCAACTTCCAGCCTACTTGTGGCCCCCGGATAAACCTCCCGTGGCTTCCTAAGGGGGCTATTAAAACTTCGGAATAAACATTTTGTCATTTAAAACACATGCTTACCAAACAAATCCTAACAAAAAAAACAAAAGGTCATTAAAAACAATCGCAAAAAATTGTTTTTTTACATCTTTAGTAACGAGAGGCAGGGCCAATCTACGCGACTCAATGCCTGCTACATAGCTGTAGAAGAAACGTCGCAGCGATGGCGAGCCGTTGGCGACACTGTGCCGATTTGACCTGCCCGGAAATCGAACCCCAGACCTCCCTCACTGATAGCCAGTGCACAATCAAATTTTTTTCATATGATAATCACTGTTTTCAATTATTGCACCAAAAATATGTTTATGATGCAGAAAGCCAATGGCTTTTGGCTCACTTTAACTACTCATGTGGAAAGCGTAGCTGTGTTTCAGATTTCAACATAATTATTTCTCTTTTGATGCATGCAATATTGCAACTTGACGTTTAAAAAGTGTTTTTTCAGTATACTTAAAAACCTGAATCAATATTTTCGTCATGTCATCCCAAGCTCGCACATCTGTGACGCGTCATCGTGTTGTAACTCCTAACCTGCTGCAATATGCAAATCAATCGAGGATCGAAGGACATTTCAACGATGTGACCATAATTGTTGGTAACCAGAGCATACCAGCAAATCGAATGGTTCTTTCATGTCACTCTGTGTTCTTTGAAAAGATGTTCAAATGTAACATGAAGGAAAAATACGAACACAACGTCGAAATTGAAAGAGTGAATGGAAACACGGTGAAGAATCTCGTAGATTACATCTATGTTGGCAGCATCGACATTAATGAGGACAATGTCATGGAGCTACTGGAAGCTGCTGATTATCTTCAAATGAAGCAAGTGAAAAGTTTTTGCTGGGAGTTTTTGAAATCAAATTTTGAGATTGCAAGAGACAACTGGTTGGACATGCTCAAAATAGTGATTTTGTACAGAGGTGATGAAATCAAAGATCAAGTTTACCATTACATCAGCACACGCTTTAATGACATCACACAAACCGACGACTTTAAAGCACTTTCTTGCGATGACTTAAAACACTGCATCCCAAATCTTGATCGCAACAAAATGATTGAAACTTTAGTTTATCAAGGAATCATGATTTGGATTAAACATGATATTAATGCAAGGAAAGCGAAATTGTTAGATGTGCTCCAGCACCTGTTGGTGGATAAACTTCCTTATGAGTTTTTGAGTGACATTTTGAATGATGATCTGATTGCAAGCAATTTCGATTGTCATAAGTTTTTGTTCAAAACTTTGTTAAAAAATCTTCAAAATAAAACGCAAGGATCAAAAATTATCAGCATTGGCGGTGCTGACATTACTTCAACAATCACTGAGGTGTACAATTTGCATGGCAATAAAACCTCTGACTATCCTGATTTCCCAGTGAATGTATCCAGTCATGCGCTATTGAAAATGAATGGATATATTTATTGCATTGGAGGAAAAGAAAACAAGGCTGATACATGGGAAGTTGTGAACAGTGTTCGGGTGTGTCTTGTCAAAGACCAATGTAAAAACTGGATCAAAGTTGCACCGATGAATGAGAAACGAGACGTGATGGGAGCCATTGTGCACAACGGCAGACTGGTTGTTGCTGGTGGGCATAACGGTTCAAGACTATTAGCTTCCACCGAATTCTATGAATCGCCACTGAACAAATGGAAAACAATATCGTCGATGAAACGAAAGAGAAGCGGAAATGCATTGGTTTCGTGTAAAGGATGTTTGTACGCCATTGGTGGATGGGATGGCGAAAACTGCTTCTCATTTGTGGAACGATTGAGTGATTTCGAGAGTGAATGGGTGGAAAGTAAATCAATGCAGAACCCGAGAAGATGGCTTGCGGCGGTTAATTGCAACGACGTCGTTTATGCAATCGGTGGTCGGTGTGGCAAGGCGCGGTCGTCGACGACGAAAAGTGTTGAGAAGTTTGATCCTGACCATGGAAGGTGGGTTTTCGTCAAAGGAATGAACGTCGAGAGATGTGCTCACGCAGCGTGTGTTGTGGATGGTAAAATATACGTGGTGGGGGGACTCGGTGGCAAAGAAGTTATTAAATTCATTGAATGTTATGACCCATCGCTTGATACTTGGAGCATTGTCGGGAAAATAGAGAATGAGTTGTATCATCATGCAATTGTTTCGTTATAAATTTCTATGCTTTTAGTATTATTGCAGTTCTATTGATCTCATTTGTGGAACGACGACAACCATGATACACTTCAAGACATTGCTTGTCACGTAAACCCAAAGTGTGTTTTGATTTTGTGGAGATAAGCTCACAATCGTGACCCCATACTGCATACGCAAATTAAAACAAAATCAACGTTATTACGTCACAGGCATTTTCATAACATATATTTTAACACCACAAATTGGACATTGATATTTCTTCAATTTAAGAATCATTGCATAAGAACCGGCCGGGGCGTTGTGATTAACGACACCACCTCCGGTGAGGAGGTCTGGAGTTAATTCCCGGCTCGGTCAAACCAGATACAGTGTCGCCAACGGCTCCCCACCGCTGCGACTGTTTTTCGGGGCCGTGTTGCCCAGGTATTAAGCCGCGGTAATGGGCCCCGCCATTGATACATGGCGTAATACGGTGAGTGAATGAAGATTTGATTGTTTTGTGCTCGAGTGTGTTGTGCAATTACCGTGCAAGTTAAAGGTGTGGAAGGGGCAATTTTGTCAACAGTTTCCGATTCCACCATAAATATCAACTACTTTACTCATTTACTCTCACCCTTACAAGATATGATGTTTGTTTATTTTCTTGTTTTGGCGCAACTGCAATCGCATTTGATTTGGATTATACCGAAGTGCAACTTCAGCAATGAGCATATTTTTACAATCTAGTTTTCGAGTAAATTTGTTAATGAACAAAAATTCTCGCCAATTTGCTTTTCAAGTCAAACCTATGCAGAAATGGAAGTGGTGGGCGGTGGAATTTTCGCTTCTGCTTCCACATCTCTAGATGCGAGCAGAACTTTTCCAGTCATGCTAAGAGTGTTTAAAATGCAAATAGGAAATTTGTAAACTTGTTCCGACAAATTATTTTTAATCAAACAATACAAGTCATCAGGGACGTAGGCTGCAAAAACTTTAAGGGGGGGGGGGGGCAGGGCCGAATTTAGGTCATGAGAGGCCCCGCTCTCGATCGACTTTGTGATTGATTTCTGAAAAAAGTCCTTCATACGTCAAAAAAAGGAGGGAGAATGTCCCAGCAGCCTCCTACCTCTAGCTCTGCCACTGCATGTCGCGTATGATTTCAGTTTTTCAATGGGACGCGAGCCCTTATATGTTTATGGTTTTCACTTGTTCATTATTTGAATAGTGTCCACGATATTAGTATGACTAACCGTTATAGCATAACGTTGTATTGTTACTCAAAATCGTAGCTAAAGATGTAGCACATTGCAGGTTATTAATTGTGATTCGTAAAAAAAACAAATAACTGTAGAACTGAGGTATTGGAAAAAATGAACTAAAAAGTCAACTTAACAGCGTATTGAGAAATTTGTTTACTGCTTTTCTCAATCTGTTTCGCTCGTAAATCGATCCCATCATGAGGGATCTACATTCTGCGAACCACTCAAGGTAGGGCTAGGTCATGATGCTAACCAGTTTGCATTTTGTTTGGAGTAGAAAGATGAAAGAAATTTTCGGCAGGACGGTCTCAATTCCTCACAAGGAAACTCAAAGGAATAGCTCAAACCCGCTTTATGCAATAAATTGATCGTTAAATATTTTGATTGAGAAGCCAACTGATTTAATGCAAATTTTGCCACTTGCAATTGTCACACGCAGAAAAATGAAACTTTTAGATAGTTTGAATATAACGATGATAGATGAAGACATCAAAGATTCCAGCAACGGTTCAATGGCGAAAGCACAAGGCATGTATAAACAATCAAATCATAACTGGGAAGCTTAACACAGGTCAATGCACATACCTCACTATTTTCCCTTCAAATTCCAAATGTTCAACGATGCTGCCTGCCACAGCCTTTCAGTAATTTACACATTCACCGACGTTACCCAACTTTGCCAAATATAAACATTTCCTTTAAAAAGAAAACACCAGTTAGCAACAACCGTGTCGCTTTCAAAAACTGGCAACGCCCAACAAATCTTGCAAGAGAAGTTCAGTAGGTATCCCGGCAGTTGCGTATCTTCACCACGCGATAACCCTGTGGCGGAACACAGATAATCAAGGTATAGACGTCGCAAATAAAATAATTATTGAGCAAGTACAATTCGACCGGAAATTGAAGCTGATTAGGCTACATTACTGTATTGTCGCACAGCTGCTTCAATAAATGTAAACACAGATAAAAATGTTTAACAGAAGACTTAAGACTAAGTTGGATATTTGATATACACCATACAGATTTGTGGTAAATGCTCCCAACAGGAGCATCCCAAGCTTCTGTCGTTACAACTGATATCGCAACGCGACGTTAAACAATAGCCAACGCAATGTGTACACTACAGCAGCGGTTGTCTTATATTTTAACTATATTTCGTTTCGTCCATATAATTGATCGCGCGAAAAACGAATTTGTGTTGGTTCCACCTTTCAAAATGAATGAAGTTTTTGAGTTCGCTTTCTCGGGATTGGTAAAGAATCTATGACTAAGTGTAGAATTTATGGTTTCATTGGAATAAAATCCAAGTCCAAACAAATAATTCGGTGTAATTTGCATTTTTCTTTCAAAATTTGAAATAATCGTCATGAATGTCAAATCCAAACTCGGTCCAAATCCAAACGGAGGAACCCATCAAAATCCGGTGCAAATCCCCAAAACTTTCCAAAATCTGTTACGTTTAATCCCAATTCGTTGACAATTCTATAACACGGTCCGGATTTTGTTATTTTTAGCAGAATAGGAGTTTCATGTGTTTCTCCATTTCGATTACAATTGGATATGGAATTAGATGCGTGACCAATAATCGAATTTCGAAAGAACAATTCTAGTCACAGTGGGATACTTAGGCTTTGGATTTTATTTCAATAAGGCAAAACATGTATATTTGCTATTGCTGGATTGGCGTATGTTAAAGAGTTTGTATATAGGAGCTTCAATCACTACACCACCTTGTCAAAATATTGACTATTCGTCCTTATTGAAACCACGAGGAATAAAAATCCAGATGTTACCAAAACACGCTATTCTATGACTTCAGCCAATAGTTCAGGAAAAGGAAAAAGGATCGCTTCAGCTGCGATGCACGCTTGCTATACGTGCTTTGTGCTACAAAACGAGATATTACACAACCTTTTGGCGATCCTTCATTGCTTGTATGGCGAGCACAAAATTTAATAATAAAACGTTATTGACGAAAATTTAACAGAAAGCCTCCAGCGACTGCAGCGAAACTTAATGGAAGTTTTACTGCCTTTATTGCAGTCGTGACTTAAAAAATAGTTTGAACGTAAAACAAAGAGAACAATAACGTCTTGCTAGCTCCAAAGTAACTCAAAATAAGCATCCTACCCTCAATGTGCAAAGTACAGGTTACCACATTTTGCAGTGCACAGGAAGATTGGGGTTACACAAAAAGTATTGATTGCGTAAACTGTCAGGAACAGAGGTGGTCAGTAACGAAGTGGTTCTACTTAAGTAGACTACTTAAGTAGTATTTTCAGTAACGAGCGACTTACTTAAGTGTTTTTCATTTCTGATACTTCTACTTTTACTTAAGTAAAATTTTTTTGGAGTAACGCTACTTGAGTAGAAATAAATTTTATGCTAAGTAGAAGTAGATACTGGTACCTATAGCCATTCCTTTGGACTACGATTTGAATTTTTTGTGTGTAAATATTTGGCAACTCTGCTTATCGAAAACATGTTCGGACAGGACGCAAAACTGAAGTCTGCAGTGTTGTGAACAGTCAATGTAGGCAGGCTCTTTTGCACATTGGCAACTGGGGATCTGGCAAGATTTTATTGAATTTTGTTGTTTTTTTGGTGAGAGCAGTATATTATTGTATATTTTATTGCTTGTTAGGTGTTCCTTTGAAAAGATCAGATAGAAAGAAGGATAACAGAATTATTGATAGATAGCTAAAGCCTTCCTTATTCTGTCCTTGCTACCAGTACAGAGTGGTGGTATATAGCCTACCGGTGCAGTACAGAGTAAGCATTTGCAATTTGGTTACTAGTTCCATCACTGATAAATAGCGGTATACTGTATAGCAGTGGTTCTTAAACTGGGTTCGACCGAACCCCAAGGGTTCGGTGAGGCTGTAGCAGGGGTTCGGCTAAGATCAGAATAAGTTTTTGCAAAAAGGCATACAGTTGTAGTAAATGACTATCTCTGCGTGGAATGATGCATCCCCCCACCATACTCTTTCAACGCTGTTTTTGATGAATACAATTTTTCCATAATTTCAAACCTATTTGATAACAATCATCTTTACGCCTTAAGCATGCATAAATCAAAAATGTGCGAACAAAATGTATCATATTTGGTGAAGGACTTAGAGTTAGAGGCAAAAAAATTGAACAGAATTTGCCATAAAAATTGTTCAAAAAGCTCTAAAATGGCCATTACAGTGTCTAAATTTTTGAAAACTTTCCGGGGAAGCATACCCCCGGACCCCCTAGAGCCATATTTTTGTTCCTCAATTTGCTTCAAATGAACTTTCCAGAAAAAAATACGCTTAAAAAATGTAAAAATTTTATGCCACCCTCCACCGCCTTAAGAATATTCTGAATACGTCCCTGACGTGAAACATTTTCAAAGAGCTTATGCTTTTTTCCGGTTTAGACGTCTAACGTCTTTGCACTCATTTAACATTCAGCCTAATTCAAAACTGCATCCCCCTCTAAAATTTTCTGGATCCGCTCCTGGTTATAATTAAGGGTTCGATGTATGCTTGCATGACACCTGTTGGGTTCGATACTTCCGACAAGTTTGAGAACCACTGCTGTATAGGATTTAAACTAGGGTATATCTGAAACCTTAGTAGCCTAATCATGTAATAGGAACTCCTAAGCAAGCTTGTTCTAGTGCCTTCATCGCTTTCTTGTGATAGCAGAATAATCACCACTACCAGGATGCAAATCTACCCGCGACTAAAAAAACTACCTAGTGCCGTAGTTGACTGGTCATTATTGTTTGCTTACTAGTCAGTATGTACCAGTTGCCGTGGTATATATGTTTAAAGATTTTTTTGTAGCACAGAATTTAGCATTGCAAGATTAGCTCAGATAATACACCACTTACAAGTATACCTTCTTGGTCCTGTTTTTTTTTTAAATGACAAGCCTTATTACCGGGTCATTTTTGATACCGGTACTATTATTAATGACTATGAGTGGCAAAGCTGCTGCTACTACCAATACTTGTGGAACCAGTGCTCTACATGATGATGCTAGTAGACCTGCGGCAACAGATGTTACCATTACTGGCTCTCACGCTGTGCTTGTTGGTGAATGTGATGATACTGGTGCTGCAATTGTTTTGTCTGATGACGAAGGCAATTCTAACAATCCATTCACTTCCTGCCCTGAAAGTCCTTGGCCATATTTGGATAAATTTTTTCGATGCAAATTCAAAGAAGGGAAAACCTTGAAATTTGAGTGCCTGCTTTGCAAGCCTCGTAGTGTAGAAATTTCTGCATACATTAATTCTCCATCAAACCTTCAAAAACACATCAAGGTTAGTAAATATCAATATGCTGTAAGTAGCCAATACCAATCAGTGTCATACCGGTACCTCATTTTGTAATTTTGAATATAATAGTGGGCTGGTGATTTGGCTTTTAATACTATCAATAGGGTATGGTTTTGTCATTTAGTGCTATTATGTTTCCAGTTAGTGTAAGTTTTGACCTCTTTCCTGTGTGCAGTGCAATGTTGTTGTACCGGTAGACTATTCTGGTAGCCAATAAGGAAATTACCTTGTTTAAGTTTGCAATGGAAAACTACTTTATTTATAGCTAAGAGTTGCTGCCCAATTCTGCAATTAATTTACATTATTATGATCGATGTATTTACAGAGTAAACATGGAAGTCACATGGAAAAGTATAAACAGTTGACCTCTCTAGCAAAAAAAAAGAAAATCAACATCCACGGTACCGCTATCAAGTTCCACCCCATCTTCATCCACATCAAAACAACTTAAGTTAACTGATGTTACCATAAGGAAGCCATCTCAAGCTGCTGTGGATAAGCACCTGATTGAGTTAATATGCCAAGGACTTTTGCCTTTTCGAATGGTCGAGCTACCTGCGTTTCGAAAATTTGTTGAAGTTCTGCAACCAGGTGTGCATGCAATCTCTCGACCAACGGTTAAACGCAAGTTAGCCCTAGAAGCGGAGAGCATGAAAATGAAAATAAAAAAGGCAGTCAGCAGTATTGAATATGTAGCTACTACAACGGACTGTTGGACAGCCAGACGTCGCAGTTTTATTGGACTAACAGCACATTGGATTGATCCCACCACATTGAAAAGGCATTCTGCTGCATTAGCTTGCAAACGCTTGAAAGGTTCCCACACCTTTGACGTTTTGGCTTCTGCTATTGATGAAATTCATGCGAGTTTTGGAATACGTGATAAAGTGATTAAAACTACAACCGACAATGGTTCTAACTTTCTCAAAGCATTTTCCGTGCGTCAGTTCCAACGTAACATTTCAACGTGTGGTAGCGACGTTGACTTCGCTGGTTCTAGTTCTGAATTCGAGAGGCCTAGTTCTGATGTAGACTCAGATACAGAAGAAACAGCTACGGAAATTCAATATGAAGATGCGTTTTCCATGATTGAAACATCAACAAGTTTCACATATAAGCTGCCACACCATCAACGATGCGCTTGTCACATTCTACATCTCATTGCATGCAAAGATACAGCAAATGCTGATAGAGATGTGACTTTCAAGAAATTGTACCGTTCCACATTTGCTAAATTATCTGCATTGTGGAACAGATCCAGTCGTTCTACTGCAGCTGCAGAAATTATGGAAGAAACTTGTGGCAGGCAGTTAATTCGACCATGCAAAACCAGATGGAATTCTTTCTATTTGGCTGTTGAGCGCATCGTAACTATTCGAAAAGAAAAGGGTGAAGAACCATTAAACCAAGTATTCCGTTTACTTAATATCCAAATGTAAGTCATTTAAGCTTTTGAAGTTTTCTTTTTGTTAAGTTGAGAGTTGAATCACTCCTGGCGACCATTTTGCCAGTAGCAATTACCTGTTTAATGCAGGGCTGTTCCAGTTGGTTGCAAAACTTATGACCACCAGCTCAATCGATAATAATATGTTTATATTTATTCTCTTGTCACATAAACGTTCTAAAAACCAACGTCATAAGGCGGAAACTGAATGTGTGAAGATAATTAATGAATTGTTTTTTAACTGCCAATTTAGTAATATTAGTTTTTAAGCTTCGTTTCGAAAATCGTAGATCTATTACAATTAATTCAAAGATCAATTACAAGCAATTTTCTATATTTGTTTAATTACAATTATGTTGTAGATTGACTGCAGTTGAACAAGACTTTTTGCATGATTATTGTGGAACGATGAAGCCAATCAGCAAAGCCATTGATATTCTTCAATGTGAAAAAAATGTTTATATGGGTTGGCTGTTGCCAACTGTATACCAGCTCCATTCAAAAATGGAGAAAGTAAGGAGGAGCACGCAATACTGCAATGCGTTAGCATCGGCTATCATCGATGGGATTGAGAAGCGTTTTGGAAAAATGATGAAAGACCCGGAGCTGATAGCATCATCAATACTTGTCCCGAAATTTAAAAACCAATGGACAAGTGAGGAAAAAGTGCTAGAAGACGGTAAGTAAAAACGACTAATGTGCTTAAATTACAATTTTGCGTTTTCACATGTTATCAGTATGTACATTAAATCATTTGTAAGCTTTTGAGTTTGGACGAGATATCTTTAAAAAGGATTTTCACAAATTTTTTATGTCAGCGGCTCGTTCCGATAAAAAAACTGTTTAATTTGGGCACCAATATAATTATATTTTTAAGTATGATAACTGTATGTTAAAGGTCTTCAATACCTGAGGAGATTGCTGCAAGATATCTGTGACAATGAAAATAAATCATCTGAAGATAGTAACGGTGCTTCAGAAGAAGATGATTTTTTTTCTTCAATGGCTAAAAGGTCCTCAACAAAAGTGACCTCCGAGTTGGATAGCTACTTAGGGATGGCAAATGAAGATAAAAGCATCTTCAATTCTCTTCCCAAATTGAAGAAACTGTTTATCAAACTCAATACACCGTTGCCAGCTTCTGCAGCTTGTGAGAGACTGTTTAGTTGTGCTGGTTTGATATTTTCGCCCAAGCGAGCAAACATTGGCTCAAGCAGTTTTGAAAACCAGCTATTGCTGAAGTTGAATGCCAAAAATATGGAATAGAAAGACTTCTCCGGTTTCCTTACCTTGTTAAGGTGTGTTCACACTAATTGAGACGCTGAGACCTTTGAGACATTGTGCAGGTTTATGCTATTATGACAACTTATCTGCCCAGATGTGATGTCGTAATCGTAATGAGATAAACCTGCACAATATCTCAAAATTCTCAGCGTCTCAGTAAGTGTGATTGCACCTTTAAGCGTCAAGCCTGGATAATCCGTGAGTGAAAAGCTGTAGTTGACGCACAGGTACCGGTAAATAGCAGAGTGGGTTTCCAGGACACTCGTTGTAAACAACTTTTGAGTTTGCCAGCAAAGTTCTTAACTGTTCATTCCTAGCTGTTCTTATTCTATTTTCATCCTTGCTATTTTTAAAAGCAGGCTATCTTGCTATCCATTGTAAAATTGATTTCTTGTTTTAATCTTGCTTATAAGAAATTACAGTGCAAAGGTATTAGCAGTGTAATTTTTATTGTTTGCTTTTTTTACGTTGTCAAGCAGTGAATATCAATTGCAAAGTTTTTGGTGTGACTTATTGAGTAAATTAGTATGTACTTCGATTCATGCGTAGGTTATCCAGGCTAATGCGCTTTTGTGTTGCATCAAATACCAGGTGTTCAGTTTGAAGAAATTTATTACTCAATCTGAGTCACTCAATATAATTGAATTAAAAATAGTCCAAACCATAGCCATTCATGTAATCTACTAGAAATATCGATTGGAATTTGATACCATACCCTAAGAAGTCACATTATGCTATCATTGGCGGAATGGTTTGCGAGTTCGATATTCACCAGGTCCCTTTCATGACGCATGTGATTTGGACCCAAGCAGGCGGTGTTTACCCATCGTGGTAACTCATTGTTCAGTCTCACTAAAAAGCATAACAAACCCTGATTTGGCGCTGTAGTGTTCCGGGTTTATGAAAAAGATGAGCGGTAAACGTCGTTACTGGACCGTTGCGTTAGGTGCGACCAGTTAAGGGTCAATTCCCGAGCCGGTTAACGAACAATGTTGCTAACGACTCGCTATCGCTGCGACGATTCATCTGAAACTGTGTTGTCCAGGCACCTGGAAGGCCCAAGGGTCGCTCATACTAAATCGTAACACGCTTCGATGTAATCTAAAGGAACAATAAAAATTTGATTTTATGAGCACCACTGCTTTACTTGAGTACTACTGATTAACGATTGTAAGCGTTACAACAGCAAACATTGTTATTATCACCAAACACGTAAAATCGAAATTACTTTCTACTTTCATTACTTAAGTAGAATAAATTTCGACAACTTTCCTACTTTTACTTAAGTGGAAATGCTTCGCCATACTTCTACTTCTACTTGACCCCCATTTTTGAGTGAGTAACAATACTTTTACTCAAGTAGATTTTTTGACTACTTTGTCCACCTCTGGTCAGGAAGTTGCAATTACATACAATTAGGCCTACAACCATACGCGCTTTGAATTCAAGGCGTCTATGATTACAGCTAACAGCATCCAAAATTCAAATGTGCTTCATAGGAAGGTAATAAGGCCCATCATAAAACAGTTGATACTGATCCAGTAAATGTTTAGTCATGCTCCACAAGCACATCGGCATTATATTTTAATAGAATAAGAAGCCACTGTGTTCTTAATATGACGAAATTCTCTTCATAAAACCTACCGTACCCAAGAGAATAAGTTATCAAAGTTTCATGTGTTCCTTCATTATTGCATTAAGTTACATATCCAAACATATCTCGCAAGCACAATTTAATTACACAAAAATATCCGAAAAAACACAACACGACTTGTATCTTTGAGGAACGTACAAATATCACCTGACGCTTCAAGGGGGGGTGCACAAACTGAAAGAATAACGTCATATGGGGGGGGTTCAAACGAAATGTCCTATAACTTCTTAATTGTTGTACTGTTACATTGAAAGCTTAAAAAATAGGGGAGGCTCGAAAAAAATGGGGGAACTTGAAAATTAGTGTCATGTGGGGAGTGGGTTAGCTGAAAACGTGAGAATACGATCATAAAGGGGGAGGGGTCTATTCTAAATTTGCCCAAAACCATCATATGATATCTATTTGAACGCTCCCTTGGTTGGCCTGTAGTAGCGTCCTCAGTGAATGATTCTAGCGCAATGCAGTATGAAAAGGCTAGTTTTTAACATTTTCAAAATTTAAGTTTGCCCCATCATGCGGCGAAACAACAGTTTATTTTCGAGAAAAAACTTTATTTTAATTAAAAATCTTAAAGGTAATCGCCAAATGCAATACGCTAAACAGCAAATCTTTCTATCACAGATTCAGCATCTAAGTATTTTTGCACGTGTGAATAAAAAAAAATGGGCCTTATTAGCAGCATTATGCATATTTCAATATGTTATCATCAATCACCTTCACAAAAGAAAAAAATAACAAAAGTATATGAACACTCCACTAAAAGCATTACTCTTGCCGACTGTATCGAAAAATTGTAAGAAAAAAACATGAAATTAGAGATATTGATCGTCAAAGCCGTTGTAAAATTAGAACAACATGAGTTTTTAGTCCCCCCAAATTTTAAGTTTCTGTGGTTAACTTGTTTTACCAGATAAAACAATCAATTTATTCATACAAACTTGCCTTCATAACAGCTTCAAAAAAACGCGTCAAAGTTGATCGTATTATGCTTGTGTTAGAAGATATCGCCAGTGGGCCTTATTACCTGCAGGGCCTTATTTGCTGCAGGTACCTTAGGAGTTATTAAGGTTAAATAACGTCCTATTAAAAATGAGGACGGGAAATAGGACACGAATCGTTAGGCTTGTCGCTGGGAGAGGTGAAGGGGCAATCATCAAAAATTATAATCGTGTCGGAGAAGGTCTGGTGTTCAATAAGAAAAGGTCTTCGACGAGCATTAAACAAAATTTTATTCAAAGCATTTCTAAATATAACTTTACCATCGATTACAAGCTTTCATCCCGAGAAGGAGAATAAGGGGGAATTTCGACCCACTTGATATGAGATTTGCGCAACTCATTGCAAAACTCAGTTGAAGCAAGAAGATCAGGCAATATTTTAGAAGCGCCACAGAAGGTAGAAGCCTTAGCTGAATCTAACGTAGGTTTTATCTACAGCGCCTGGAAGGTCATTGGTGAAGCGAGAAGAAAGCTTCTCAAATCGAGACTGGTCACGAGCTTCAGATGCAGGCAACGCGAAGAGAGACAAGTGAACCCCAAGCCTTACACTCATTTCGACCCTGTATAAATAAGTAAGGTCCGAAAAAACCAAGCCAATGCCTTGAAAAGGTTTGCTGCAAGCAGTGACACGATAAGAGGGTAACTCACTCATAAGTTGACAAATAGGTTTAGCTTTCAGCAGGGGGCACTTGTCATGGTTAGCAATACAAAAATTTAACGTTAGATACCCCATGAGTAATCCAAAAACTTTCGCGCGTTTTCGTTAGAGTGTACGACGGTCCACCGTGTCCTGTCCAATAATGTAACACATTATAACATTATGATAATGTAGCGCGATCAATCAAGTAATGCGGTGACTGCCCGGCAGAATAAAAGGTTGCTTGATGTGTGCTGGCAGTTCTGCGTTCTTTAGTTGCAATTTTATCATTTTTTTATAAATTTGCCGAGGGCCATGCCTGAAGCACTGGCTTAGCTAGAGGATGACCATTGCACCGTAGGCCTACCCCCTTCTTTGACAAATCCTAGTCACAAGTATGTTATAAATATGCTTATAAAATACAGTACTCTATGGCCAGTTCTAAATGTTCGGCTGGCTACGCTCCTAGCCTAAGGAAAAAACAACTCCAATGTGAGGAATCAAAGCAGCGCCGTATCTAGAAAAATATTTCGGGGGTGGGGGGGGTAATATCAATATTCACTACCGGCACAGCAAAGTTTTTAACGTGAATTTTTAACAAGTTGTGTACGCTATATTAACGCTCTCTGGCTTAAACATTATAATGCTTGTTAATTTTTTTCTTTGTCACTGCTACCACTGTTCAGTGGCGCAAAACCGGGGGGAACCCGGGGGAAGGGCGGAGCCCCCAGCCGCAAACAGATTTTTACGGTTTTCACGTGAAAAACACTCATTTAAGCACGCTTTTTATCGAAAACGGACGTACCGTATCTGCAGTTAGTGTAGTCTCTAATAGACAATAGAAAAATATTTTAATAGGCCTACCTAAAAGCCTTAGCAGGCTATCTCTTAAAGCAGAAGCTTTTAGTGAAAGAGAATAAATAATGAAAGGAGAATGCAACTTTATTAGCTTCGGCACATTTGATTGAATCAGGTGTGGTTATATGTGTTCTATAATAATCTACAACAACGACAGGGCCAGCGAAGAGCATAGCACCGTGGCTCTCCCTGAATGTGTCTATGCCACTGGTCCTGGTGCTGGGCTTAAACTTACGTGGTCCAGTGTGCAAGATGTGAAATAAAAACTAATCAAAAGCACCCACGGTATTTTTGATCAAAGGCGTGAGAAAAGTGTGAGCTGCGTTGCTTACAGTAAAGATCTGGTTTGCAGTGAGGGTACCTTTATTCACTATGCAATGCAGCAACTGCTGTACTTGTATGCATGGTTGTTACTTGTTGTATTATAGGGATGTAAACTCAAGCAAAATCTTAGCCTGGATCCGAACCCAAAATTTTGCAATTTTTCGAATTTTAAGGCCCAACTTTTGCCAAAATTACGTATATTTCTTATAAAACTATTTTCCTGTGACCAAAACTTTTTGAGTACATTGCGAATACAACTGCATACACTGCCTTAGTGCTTACAGAGAGCGAATATATACTGTAGCTTCTGAACAGAGCATAATTTAGAGGTAGTACGCAGGAAGTGCCAGACGTTTACTAAGTTGACGATTAAATTTTCATAAATCGGCAGACTAAAGTCAAATTGGAACAGACCCTTAGCTTGTTGCATTCATGCGGACTGTATTTGTATTTAAACTAATTCTCACTCCGAAGGATTCGCTGCAGCTGTGAGCACAAAATGAAAAAAAAAAATAACGAGTATCGAAAAAGAGTAAGGGGGATTATATCACTTTCTTATTTGGATTCAAGTAAACTCATATTCTTTTCTGTGAGCAAGCATTGATTTTATGTAATACAATAATTTCCTTAGAAAATAGAAAGCAAATGATTTGTTACGTTTGTACCGTTAATATGTTTTTATTTGCACTAACCCACTAAAATAATTGTAAAGATCGAGCTTCGTTCAGCATAATTATGCAGAATGTGACCTCTTTTCCAAGCAAGAAATATCGTCCGACACGTAATCAAAGCTATCTATTACTGTAACGTGACGTTATTGTAAAATTTGCAATAAAATGGTAGTACACATACGGCGACAGTTTTAGCGCAGGCCAGGCGCCTGCTCCTTTTACGCCACTGACGGGCGACCACTAGTAATAGCAATCCATTTAACAAACAACAGTTCATCTTTAAATCAGTCTCCATGCTTTACCGTAATATATTGTATGAGCAGCCTTGTACACAAAAGCCTCAGCTTTTTTATGGGTTCGTGTCTTATATACTCCAACGCAGTTGTAGCTGGATTAATTGTTGGGCTAATGTACGAAATGTTGCGGCACCCTGTGCCTGGAGCGCTAAACATTATTATGAAGAAACGCACTATTGCAACGATGACTCGAGGGACAAAATGTTACATTTTACTACAGTTATTGCATTCTACATTTTTAATGATTACCGGACTTGTAGTGTCTTAGATAAAATTTACAAAAATATTTTGAGGGGTTTGATCCTACCATATCTTCCCCTAAATACGACCTTGATTAACCATGTGGCAGATGTACCAAATGCTACGGCACCCCGCGCTTGGAGCACTGATCTTTTAGGGTATATCAAGAAACGCATACTGCAACAATGACCTGCGGATCAAAATGTTACATCCTACCACCGCGTACTATGCTATGTTTTGACGATTGCAGGGCTTGGACTGTCTTAGTTCAAACTTATGAAAATATTACGGGGGGGGGTTTGAACTCCCCTCATCCCCCCCTAAATACGGCCTTGAATCAAAGTAATCTATCACGGTGGTTCTCAAACTTTTTTTTTAAATTTTTTTGCGGTCTCTTCAAAATTTTTTTGATCACTCACGGTCCCCGTTGCATGCAGTAAAAAAAAACAAAACTTGTAATCAAATTTACATGCACAGTTCAATTTGACGGGTGAATTTGCTAGGATTTTATTTGACATAGGCTATATCATGGCTGGGTAAACTACAGCCCGCGGGCACTTACAGAAATATAAACTCCTACTGCGTGAATGAAGCCAAAGATCTTTTATCTGTTGCTCATCACAGATTTTTGGTGGAAAATAGGACATCTGAAAACGTGTTGACCTTTTTTTGTTCTCCCAATCAGTGCGGCTCTCGACTTCAAAACTTTTTCAAATGTGGCCCTTCGCGTGAAAAGTTTGTCCACCCATGGGCTATATCATTACCAAATCAGAATTCCACAAGTCTTCGCGGTCCCTCTCTTCTTGGACCGCAAAGGAGCTGCGGTTTCCAGTTTGACAACCACTGATCTGACAGCGTGTGACAAGATTTAAACGCACGTATAGTGGAGAGACAAAAGTAAATTGGAACTCGCAAAAACGTTTTGTTTTTGTCTTTGTCTAGCAACGTTGTCACGTAGTTTCCTGAATTGTAATAAGCGCACATAGCCTACTTTAAGATGGAAAGCATCGCAGCTCTGACGAAGTTTCGATGCACTTTCTTTTTTTTCCTACTGCGTGCATTAGCTTTTGACGTGATGTTACTCTACTGCAATGGTCTAAGTGGTAATGTGTAAGCATGAAAGTTCAAAAAACGTAGCGAATTTCATCTTTTACCTCGATTTAGTAACGATAGAAGGAAGCTTAGGTAAAGATCAACGCTATTTCAACGGTGAGACTAAACCCACACTCTTGTGCAACATGTGGAAAAGAGTATGGTTAAAGCAAGACTTGCTGTTTGCTTCCACAGAAGAGTGTACAAAAAAATGAAATGAAATGTTGTGTGGTTTTATGGCGTTTTATGACTACTAAGGTCCTTTTGCGCCAGGATTAAATTTTGTCAAGAATTCACTGACGTATTTTTATTCTCTGTTTATTTCATCTTCCGCGCTACACTTAATTGCTGATCGTTTAGCAAGTGTAACAGCAGATAGCAGTTTTAAAGTCTTTGGCTTGACCCGACTGAGAATAGAACCCAGCCTACCAGCTTCCAAGGCGAACGTTCTTAACCACTAAGCCAGGGGTCGGCAACCTGCGGCTCCGGAGCCGCATGCGGCTCTTTGATCATTCTGTTGTGGCTCTCTGTGGCTATCAAAAAATAAACGGTAATTTACCCGTATGTGCATATCTATTAAAATTTTATAGTTGCTGTGGCGAGCGCTTCAATTAACTTTGTAATTCATACATTCTCTTGCTTCGGTTTTTGTTATCAACTTCTGATATGTGATAAAAATACTGTAAGTGTAGGGTGGCCATATAGGCCTACGTCCCGTTTTCACCGGGATAATCCCGTCTTTACGCCTCGGTCCCAGTGTCCTGCCCCGTTTACCACTTTGTCCCGAAATTTTTGATTGAAAATTTGCTTTTGTTAATACAGTATGTCAACACACAAACGAACCATTATTTGGTGAACAAGCAAAACACAAATTCCTACAATTTGTGACGTCACAGATTGAGTGTCTACAATACCGAGGGATTAGCACTACTTCGCCGCAGTGGCACGATGATTGAAGCAGCGAGGGATTAATGAAAAGGTACCGGAGTTTTAGCTATTTTTTGTCATTAAAACTTTAGCTATAGTGTAGGCAAGCAAATGTCTGCGGGATTTCGGTAAAAGTTGACAGAAGTTGATGTAACCGCATATTGTACCGGTAACCTATTGATTGCGAAAATAGTTTTGCGGCTCACAGTGGTTTTTAATGTTTGTATACAGGTTAAATTGGCTCTTTGAGTGCAAAAGGTTGCCGACCCCTGCACTAGGCCATGGCGCTGGTAGAAAAAAGATGAAACATAAAAAAATAACTCTAGATTTCTTCAGCTACATGGCCCTGCAGATCTTGCGTGACGAGTTCGATTCACGGATGAAGCCGATCGCATTTGGCACGTGTATGGCTGCTGATTCAAAAAGCGCAATCTCACTTTGCAGTTTCTCTTATTAATTGTAAGATTTTTTGTTCGCTTTGATGAACTATAGTTTGAAAAGAACAATTCAACAGCAATTGAGGGAGACTGCAAAGTGAGCTTGCCCTCTTCGAGTCAGCAGCCACCCGGTTTATGTCAAATGTGTTCGGCTCCTACTGCCTACTGCGAATCGAACCCGTCACAATTCACAATTTTAACAGCTTCGATGGCTAAGTGGTGAGAGCGTCCGCCTTGGGAGTTGTAGACACGAAATTGATTCCAAGTTGGGTCAAACCAATGACCTTAAAATTGGTATTCTCAACTTCCCTGCTTGACGCTCAGCATTAAAGGGACAGTGTGGAGAACAAGCCGGCAAGTTCACTTGTTGTGCCTTTGGGAAAGGCACTTGGCGGTGTTCCCCTTTCTTGGTGAGGTAGACAGATAGCCGGCAACTCCCAAGCGAGCTCGTATAGCGCATTGATCGCTTTCTCGTGATAGGAGGATAAATATACAACTAAATACAAAAAACTAAATACAAATAATCTCTAGAGCCAGGCCGCAGAAGAGATTTTGTCTGCTCGAATGAATAACTGCAGTAGCGTAGCCATAGGTAGGGCAGGTAGGAGCAGGCGGCCCTGAGTGTCAAACAAACTTATTTTTAATTTTACATCTTCGAATACTTGTGCCAAATTTATCTACAGTTAAAAGTCCAGACTTCTTGTAAAACAACAAGCCGATTTTACTGGCATAACTCCGATTTTAACAAACATCTAATGCCCTTGTTAATGCAAGTGCAGAGGCAATATCAGTTTTTTACTATCTTGCTTACGCTGCTGATGTTTCATTTTTCTCCTTTGTCAAATTTTGTTTTATTTTCAGAACCAGTGTTATATTGAACTACGTAAAACTTGAGTTTTCTTTTTTCTGAACAATGGTTGATTTAAATATTTCAGAAGCTCTTCCAGAATTAAGTGAAGAAAAACAAAAAGCAGTCGAAAGGTTCGTCAAAAGTGAAATGGAAATAAAAAATCATGAAGATCTGGCAAGAATAATAGAAGAAGATTTGATCAAAAATAATCTGCTAACCCCAAATCAAGCTGCTCTTCTTGTCAACTACTGGAGCCACGATCAGAAACTTCCCGACAACTGGGATGAGCTCAGCTCTGATTTATGGTATGCTGATGATCCTAACGTAGTTTCGTCTGGTGAAGAAGGACAGTCTGATTATGAATCTTTACTTGGTGGCCTTTGCGGAGAGAAAGAGGGACAGCGTGAAGATGAACTCAGCTTACTTTCTAATAATTCAACTCAGCCGTAGATCTCGTTTCGCGGATGACAAACCATTTGCAAAAATACAAATAGGGTTTTCTAAAGTGGGGTCCGCAATGTGATAACCAAAAAATCTTTAAACCGATACCTTGATAAAGCATGAAGGTCCATTCATTTAATCGTCTAGAAATCGTCGCAGTTTTTCGTAATTAGGTCTAATAAAAACCATAAATCATAAGATTTATCTGCTGTCGCTAGGGGTCGTAGATGAGTTGGAGGACCAAATATTGGTGTGGAATATGTTTTTTTAAGCTGTACACAATTTTATTGCGGGTAACGTTTTACAATAATGAAGAAATAGTTTCTCCACAGAAAAACCCTGGTTTCCTGAAGCGTCAAGTTCTAATGCCGTAAGCAGTCAAAAAAATATCGTATATGGATTGGTGTCTGACTGGTAAAGAAAGTAAAGTGGGGGGCGACGTGCTAAGGGTTGCGAGTTGAACTACCGTCTCGCTGTTTTAATAGCAAATCTCTTTGCAAATGTATTTTTATTTTCTTGCATGATTTCGTGCACCACTGTGATGTATTACTGCTCATAGACGTCTAATAATTGCCTTATGTTGCAACCATCAAAAACTAAGCAGCAGTTTCCAGTCGCTGCCAAAATTTTATAATCCGCTTTATTCAAACATGGTTGTTTCTATGTGACGTAAGTTTGCGTCATGACAATTCGTGATGCTTCTTCCGGCAAACAAAATGAAATTGCGTGCAATACGTCACAAAGTTTACGGTACAGTAAGGTTGTGTTAATTGGAGTGTTCATTGACAAAAAGAAACTACGTTATCTCTGAGTAAATAAAGTTAAAATTTTAGCTTCTAGTTTGATACATACAAGGTTTTAATTGAAGCGGTAAAGACAAAGTTGTAAGTAGGGCCGGGCCCGGGCCTGAACTACTCGGTCCGTTTACATCTCTAAAAAAAGATTAAGCGTCACAGTATGCTTGGAGCAAAAACTTATTCAAATGAGAAGTTTCAATTAATCAATAGAAATTTAGTTGAAATGTCAAAAACCGATATAGGCATAATTTGTTAGTTGTCGTGATTGGTCGCTCAGACTTGGCCTGCAGTTTATGTTGGTGTCTGCAACACCGACCTAATACGCCACTAACTCCAACAGCTGGCTATCTGTTGCAATGGCAATAAAGTTACAGTAGGTTATCAAGGTCAGAGCAATGTTGAGACGAATGATTAATACGAAAATTGAATTTCCGTGACCAGTGTCACGAGTTCGATTTCCCGCTAACTCGGCGTTGGCTGAGCGTTGGAAACAACGCTTAGGTCTGCACTGGAAACACGGCCGGTTCGATAAAGCGCTGTTGAGTTTTTGACATGATACTTCAGCCAGTTTTTGAAGAGCCACTTTAGCAATCAGTCGGTAGCAGGCTGATCTAACTAAACACTAGCAAAATGCAGAAAAACTGAGGCTATGCGGTCTGCTGCATTTATGTAGCTATTGAATTTAAAGGGGCATAAGATCTATTAAAATAGGCCTTAAAAAACTGACCGTGCAAACGCAGTAAATATTAATTCAACTAATTTCGCGACTTCACCGCTCATCAGGTAAACTCAGGACTGCGTGACTTAAAGACAAGTTCTGTTATCATTAGGCCGCGGCTATCGCGCTCACAAAGTCTAGATTGCAATTTTTGCTACACAATTCAAGCCCCTGCTACTGCAGACTTTAGCATTGAGTAGTAAGCCTAGTTGGCATTTGTAGACAATGAAAAACCTGATTTAGGCCCACTACAATAACTCTTTACACGCAGTGCTCAAAGCAAAATCACTTATGGTGAGATGATGCAAGGTTTTCACGCAGACATAAAGGAGGAGTGGTCATTATTTATAGGGGAATGGTTTACACAAAATTGTTTTATATGGGAATGGTATCCCCTGCATCCCCTCTCAACTCGAGTACTGTTTACACGTTTATAATATTACATCGGCGCTATTTATTTCATTACTTAAAGAAATCATGCAGCATAGAAGGCTAAATATTGCATTTAGGCATAATTTGCCAGTTGCAGGGGAAAATTTGAATGTCTCCATCTGCTTGAGTTGCCAAAATGCTTAATCTTAATTCGAAAAAAAGTCAATCAAACTTGATGAATTAAAGTTATGTTAGCGCAGTGTTTCTTAACCCGTGTCAAGCGGCCGAACCCTAATAACTTCGTAGCTGTCTCAACCCGGACCCTAGAAACGGACAGCGAGACGTCCAATTTCCCTCTCAAAATCAGGTGAAGACCAAAAAAAAAAAAAAAAAAAAAAAGAGAAAGGTCATCACATCTTCCCACGTCCCATTCTCACAAAATCAGGTGAAGACCAAAAAAAATGATCATTACGTCTTCCGACGTCCAATTTCTCCCCCAAAATTAAGTGGCCAGTGGCCCCCTGGGTACACCCCTGAAAGTGTTAGGATTTTGAAAGACTTCCACCGAACCCCAGAGACAGTCCCGTCGAACACTAGGGGTTCGGTCAAATCCCGGTTAAAAAACACTGTGTTAGTGGATGCTTCAGCATTTGCCACAGTAAATCTCAAAACTGAACGTTTCGACCACATAAATTCAGCTGTCATCATCAGCTGTGTAAGCAAGGCATTACAAAACCGAAAGAGCTGCCTTGCTTACGTTGCTGATGACGACAGCTGAATCTATGCGGTCGAAATGTCCGGTTCTGAGATTTACTGCGATTTTATTTTTCCTGCTTAAGCTACTTTCGTCCCATATTGTATTCAGCATTTGCATTTTACTCTTTTATGTTGTAGCCTACCGGTAACATAATTGCGTAGTTACTGTTATTTCATAATAGTTAGCATATGACCTCATAGTTTCCGGGTCAGGCTGTCAATCAATTGTTCAGATTTTAACACTTGGTTAGTGAAAGCGCAAGTAGTAAACAAGAAATAGGTTTGTTTATTTTTCTGCAAAGCCGTTTTTACATTGCTTGAAATAATAAACAAAGTTAGAAGCTACATAAAGTGGTTTTACGCCAAAAATGCCACAGCGTTAAACGCGTTCAACGTAAGTAGGTAGAGGAAAAGATACAAATGGTGCATGATTGAAAAAAGGGGATTACCCATTATTGAAAATTATAGATTTTAATTCATCATTTTGGTTCATATTTATACGGGTTAAAATATGATTAAATGGTAAAGATTAGTTTACAATTTGACAAAATTGCAGAAATTTCTAAAAGACTTTAAAAAAATAGGTCATATTTTTGGCTGAATGAAGGCTTAAAAGTTAGGCCTAATACTTTTTCGCCAAAGCACAAATAAATTTTATCCAACAGACTTGATGCTCGTCACGGATGATTGCGAACCAAACAAGCTATTGTGACGTTTGTATTCACGCCTCGATTTTAAATCAATCACATCAGAGCTTACAAATTTAAATGACGCGTATGTTTTTAAAAATACCTGTGGACAAACGTAATTTTCCCATGCTTTAGTTTCAATTGCTGGAAGTTGGTTTGCTCAAAATAATTATTGCAATTATCTCTTTTAATGAAATATTTTTTCTAGTCGATTTTAAAAATCTAAAAAACGAGCGATTTTAAAAGTAAACGAGAATCAATTTTCATAAAATGGCCAAGCCAATGGTTCTGGCTCAGCGAAGTTTGAAATAAACAAATTGCAATTTTGTTAAAGTGGAAAAATATTGAGAGTTTCATTAATTTTAATCGACTATGAGGCATGAGGTGCACTAAAGTGTGGAATTGGAGTTTTTGCTTTGGGAAAAATACTCAAAACTAGCTAAAGAATTCATCTGACCACATGGAATATTTGAAGTTACGAATTTGATTCCTGAATAATTGATTGGCGGTACAAAACTTGAGAATAGTTTTGAAAAAAGAAAAAAACTGTTTTCGCGTTAGGCTTCAAGAAACCCTCTGTCATAACTTTTTGAGTAGCTTTGAGAAAAGCTGTTTGTCCCAGTAACTCTTTTGAGTATTGGTTTCTTGAAGCCTAACGCGAAAACAGCTTTTTTCAAAACTACTCTCAAATTTTATTCCAAAACGATTGTCTACAAAAATCGCTTCAGCTTTTTTTCGAAAAAAACTTCTATTTACTCATACATAAGAACAGCGATTTGTTTATTTTTGTTGGAGTCTATTTAAAAGCAACAGAAATCGCTGCAAAATGCTGTAATAACACAGTCCACTTCACTGACTTGAGCTATGCCAAGAGGATTTCAACTTTTAGTTGGGAACCCTGCAGTTTTGTGAAGTCGCATACGAAGCGCTGTGGGGTTACATACTGACACAAATGAGCAAAGCAAAACCAAAGTCGCGTCTTTCAGCGAACAACAACAGAGGAAGTCGGAATTTTCTTAAAGTTCAAGACCTAAGTTCCATTACTCACGCTTGAACAAAAAGATCATAGGCTAAAAAGTTATAATTGATGTGCTGTACTGGAGTACATGCCCAGCACACAGCAGTGCGCCATTTTAGTGGATTTTTTGGGAGCTACAGGGCAGAGTTTGCGAGAAGGATACTTTACAATGTTATAAGATCTCACAAAACAACAGTCTTCGTCGTAACTAAAAAAAGTAGTCCTTCCTGGCCTATACTGATTTGACTTGCGTGCTAGCGTAGTAGGATTTGACCGGTGTAGTGACGTAAACACAAGAGTGAATACGTTACACAAAGGTTAGATTCTTTAAGATATATTTATCCGAAGGAATGAATGATCCTGGCAAGATCATTCGTGCTGGAAAATAAATGTATCTAACCTGAGGGCGGCTGATGAGGATTAATAGGCCAAACAGCGCTGTTTCGCTTTACGGGGTTACATAAGTCTTCGTTGTAATGATTACAGGCTTTGCTAGAACTTCAACAATATTTTATTTTCACACAAACTATATTTATTATATAGCATTTTTATAGTGTTTTTCATTGTGAGTCAAGAGTTCGATATTTACAATGGTTGTATTAGATCAAGTATGGTCAAAAGACGACGACGTTTTGGTGTTTTTTGTGAATGGGAAAAAGGTAGGGTTAGTCTAGTAAAGGGTTGTAACTCTGAAATTATTATAAAATGAAAAAGATCATTGATAAAGTTGTGAATTAGTGTTTAAAAAAACTTGCGCTCCAATAGCCAATTGAACTCTCATTTCACGATTAACAATCTTGGTAGCCAACCTTGATAGCAGGCTCTTTCTGAGAATCTCTAGTCTGTGTTTTCTTCCTTTGCTGTAATGCAAAGTAAGCTATCAATAAAAGCTGAATGACCTCTGTAACAGCGCCACCAACGGCTCAGCACCGCTACGACGTTCTTTGGAGCTGTGTTGCCCCGTCGCTAGGCCTCGGAGATGGGAGTTTCTAAGTGAAAGCAGCGATTAAATCCGAAAAAAAGTTAAAGTAATATCACAAGCTAAATGAACATTTTAAAGTTAAGCTACAATGCTGAATAAGTTTTGGACTTCATGTGAAATCAGCCTTT
This sequence comes from Trididemnum miniatum, assembly GCA_964006365.1. Classification (NCBI taxonomy): domain Eukaryota; kingdom Metazoa; phylum Chordata; class Ascidiacea; order Aplousobranchia; family Didemnidae; genus Trididemnum; species Trididemnum miniatum. The sequence goes on from OZ023232.1 coordinate 34,574,317, forward strand.
TCAGCTTTGCAAGTAATTGTTGATAACATCTTCGATCTAGAATGATTTTATTCTAAGAGTAGTCAAAGACACCGCTATCGTCGCGGTAGGTTGAAGGTTCGATTACCAAGCCAGTCAAATCAAATACAATGTCGCCAGAGGCTCCGCTACCGCTCGCCGTGCGCCACGTTCCTTCGGAACGGCGTACCTAGGCGCTAAGTCGCTGAGATGGACCCCGCCACTCGTTACACGCCTCGCGAAATATCGTGAGTTTATTGAAGATTTGATTTTTTTTATTTAACTTGTTTTGGTTTTCTGACACGAGTTTATTGGCTGCTTTTACAAAGCGCAAGTACGCAATACCAAGAACAGAACTACAGTGGCTGAAGATGTTAACATATTTCTTTATTCAGGTCGAAGAATATCGAGCCGACCCTGAAACCTCTCTTCTATCATATCTCCGAACTAAACGTAAGTCAGGGACGAACCACAAATTTTCAGGGGGCTAATTTCAAACAATGTTATTTTGTGTGTTTAGAACTATAGAGGTACTAATCTCTTAATTACCCTGTCCACATGTCCACTTGTGGTTTCAAAAGGCTTTCGGCATCATTATCAATTTCTACATGTTATAACTAAAAGAAGTTATTATACATCGAAATTTCAATTGTGATACAGAAAGCCCGGGCTACTACTTAAACGGAACATGTGGACAGGGTAAGTAAAGGTGACTTAAAGCAAAAATTTGGAAGGGGTTGGAACCCCTCTGCTCCCTTCCCGTAAGCCATGGAGCAACTTCAACATTTATTCGCATACATGCACAGTACATACACAGGAGAAAGTGAAAAACCCATTACTCGTCACGTCACTTAGACCCACGCAAGGAAACGCAATTAAGCATTATCAAATGAAGTATAGTCAGGTTAGTTCGATAAAAACAAGAAATAGCCTAACCAATTAACAAATAAAACACCCACATAAAACAAAACTCCAGTCTTTTTAGTTTACAGCTCACTAGCAAAATGCTTTGAGAAAATGGTACAGTAATAAAAGTAAATTGCAGTACACGTAATGTACAGAATCAGGAGCACATACAGTATATTACTCAGGGTACACATACCTACCTTTATCTGTTTTGTACATGTAACCAATAAACCGAAGCACCTACCATTAATTAGAGCTAAGTACTGTAGTTACGAATAGTTCAAAAGCAGATAACCCTTTACATGTTTTTTAAATTTGTTGTAAGAATAGTCCTTCCATTCAAACCCAAGGCCGTTCCAAATTTTGCTTCCCACAAGAAGGGAAGATTTTTTTGCACTGCTTGAGTTCACATGAAGCACAAAATTGTTCTTTCGGGTTTGCTTCTAGTTACGTGTGGATGTATGTTGTCGGTAACAATAAAATAGGGAGAGAACAAATCTGCGGAAGCTTACCATCGTGATACAAGCAAACAAGTCCACCCAAGATTTTTAGCTGTAGCTTGTTTGCAGTAAGTGCCGCCAACTCTCACTTGCATACTATTTTGTCAATAAACTTTATTTGCAATGGTTCATTTTAGTTCGGTTGACCGGAACAAAATTAGGATGCGGAGAAGGTGGATGTGGAGCTTGTACGGTGATGGTTTCCAAATGGGAAGCGGATTCCGACTCCGTAATGTAAGATATTAGATGTGGTGCAACAATAGCTCAATGATTTCATATGTCTACAGAGTTTCAAAATAACGCAGGGCTTATATACTGGTTCGTTTTAAAATTATCGTGGGAAACTGTCTTATTGCCCAGGCATTCAGGGGCTTGGTCCGAAAAGTGCTTCGGTGGCTGTTTATAGGTTGTGAAGTTCTGGTTGTATTAAACAAATTTAGGCGACTCTTCCCAATCTCGCAGTAAAATATGGACACCCTGACCTGTTATTACACCTAAGTCTCAATGGCATCATTATCATTTTCAGGGAGTATAGCCAGGAGAAATTTTTAGAATAAGGGAAGATTACAATAGTACAAAAATTAAGAAAGGTAGTGGTGTTTTATAAGCATGTCCTAAACATACTTTGAAGTAGGCTTTGTCAAATTTAAACTGCTCAACTGCCCCGGTGTTTCACCCCTCCTTTCCCCCTCGGCTAGACTATAGCTTATTTTGTATCATGACTATTCGTTTCTACTCTTAAAGTAGACCATTTGAAAAACGGCTACCGTAATTTTCAGTCATTATTCTGTGAACGCTTGCCTGGCTCCGGTTGTATCAATGCATGGATGTGCAGTTACCACAGTGGAAGGAATCGGAAGCACAAAGACCAGACTACATGCTGTGCAAGTGAGCTTAACCATGTGTAACACAAAGTGGTGCATTTGCACAAGCACAAGCAACTTACAGCCCTGCAAGAAATAATTTCACAATAACAATGAAAAGAATGTGGTTCGATGCTCGCTGTAAATGCTCCAGATTTTGAAATCAATTTTTTTTCTTTTTCAGGCACTGTAAATGCTTATGAGAATACATTTGACTTTCGGATAAACTTCCACAAGCTTTTGTGCAAGTGAAAAGCTAGACCTTGCAGCGCTTTAAGTTTTGGAAATATACAAGAAACGAGCAGAAACTTATGTAGTAAAATGCTTACGTGAAAGTTAGATACTCTCATTAGCAAGTGCTTTGCCTAAGAAAGAAAAAATGTTGGCATCAGAAAGTATCTTCAAGATCTGAAAAAGTCATAGCGAGCATCGAACCCAAACCTACAATGTTCTTACAATAAAATCATAGCATCAGGGCTGTGCAACTGTGGCCCGCGGGCACTTACAGAAATAAAGTGCGGCCCGCGGCCCAAAACTGCGGCCCGTATCCTCCTATCACGAGAAAACGATCTATGCGCTATACGAGCTCGCTTAGGAGTTTCCAGCCGTCTATCTACCTCACCAAGATGGGGGAATCCCGCTAAGTGCCTTTCCCAACGGCGCAACAAGTAAACTTGCCGGCTTGTTCTCCACACTGTCTTTTTAATGCTGAGCGTCAAGCAGGAAAGCTATGAATACCAATTTTAAAGTCATTGGTTTGACCCGACTCGGAATCAAACCCGAGTCTACAGCTGAAGAGACATACGCTCTATACCACTCGGCCATCTGAGCTGTTCTGAAATATAAACTCCTACCTTTAATCAAGCCGAAGACGCCTAGTGGTTAAGAGCGTTCACCTTGGAAGCTGGTAGGCTGGGTTCTATTCTCAGTCGAGTCAAGCCAAAGACTTTAAAACTGCTATCTGCTGTTACACTTGCTAAACGATCCGCGATCCGCAATCAAGTGTAGCGCGGAGGATGAAACAAACAGAGAACAAAAATACGTCAGTGAGTTCTTGACAAAATTTAAACCTGACGCTAAAGGACCTTAGTAGTCATAAAGCGCCATAAAACCACACAACATTTTATTTTTGTATCAGCTTCGCGCTGAATGTCAGTGAGAAAGGACGTCTGCGGACGTGTAGACCTTTTTTTTTGTTCTTCCAATCAGTGCAGCCCATGGCTCCTAATTTTTTCAAATATGGTCCTTCGTGTGAAAAGGTTTGCCCATGCCCATCCCTGATTTACATTTTTAAAAAATATAGGAAAACATAACGGAAATTAATGAGCATTTTTTTGCCTATTTTTTTTGAAATAAATCGCAACATTTGCATAAAACAAAAACACAACGGCAATTTAAGGTACAATCCTCGATATTACGTCACACCTGTAGCATGATGACGTAACAACAAACAATGAAAAATGTCTCAGTGACACCGAAAATTCTAAAAATTATTTCATGATTATTAAGATGACAAAAATTTGCGATTACAGTAAATATGGAACGAAAATAGTTTACGGAGAAAAATATAGCTGCAGTAGTTTGAATGTTTCCACAACATGTATTCAGCTGTCATAATTTCAGCTACTGCTTTGCTTACATTGTTGAGGATGACAGCTGAATCTATGTTGTCGAAACGTCCAGTTTTAAGAATTACTGTGATCTTATTTTTTTCTTCTTGAGCTATTTGCGATTAGTTTGACAGATAGGTTTCTTCGTTCAAGTTTTTTCATGTAAATGTTGAAGAAAAGAAGCTAAAGTTAGTTTCAAATATATGATATGATTTCATTTTTCCCAGAAAAATGTTTTATGCTTTTGAGAAAGCAAAAGCATAAATTGTGATGTCTTAAAGCGCATTAAGCTAATACAAAAAGATCATTAACTCAGTTTTCTTGGAAAAAAAAAACAATTTCGGAAAAAAATCAAAGTACATGCAAATGCATTAGGTCCAATAAAACAACACCTTTCTATAAAAGACAAACCTTTTTCAGGAGCGTTTGGCTCGTAATCACGGATCACAATGCGGATTCTGCACACCTGGTATTGTGATGTCAATGTACACGTTATTACGTAACAAACCGGTCCCGACAACTGAAGATATAGAAATGAGCTTGCAAGGAAATTTATGTCGCTGCACTGGATACCGACCTATAATAAAAGGTACGCCAAGATTGCTCATGCAAAAAACATAGCACTGAATTCTGTTCTCGTGGTCCAGCACCGTATCATGAAAACTTCAAAGTAGGCCTACACCCCCTCCCTAACCGATCGGGTACCGTAGTGGTCCAAGCCGTCGCTATCGGTGCGACAGGCCTTGGGTTCGATTTCGGGGGCCGGTCAAATCGAGCGCAGTGTCGCCAACAGCTCGCTGCCATCGCTGCGACGTTGAGCTGCGTTGTCCAGGCGCTAGGCCGTGGAGATGGACCCCGTCACTCGTTATACACTTCGGCGTAATACCGCCGGTGTAATGAAGATTTTTGAAATTGAAACTCGAAATTTGATTTTTTGAAGTACACCCACTCACAAGACTGATCGCCGCAGAAGACGTTACAGTGTTTGAACCCAGCGGAGCACAACAGCTTAAGAATCGAACTCTGATGTTGTGGTTTAGACTTTACAAGAACCACAAACCGTCTTAACGACCTTCACAACGCTGAATGAAGGAGACAGTCAAATATAAACAAAAATATCACAAAATACACAAGCGCAACTATGAATAAATAACTGCTCCTGCTTTTGTGGCCTCATCAGTGCAGTTGGTCTCAACAATGCTTCGAGTAAATATCGGTCACGCCAAATGCCATGATGAGATCTGAAAGGTCGAAACAGTGTTCGCTGTGTGCAGTTAAGTTTAAAAACATAATTTTTATTGCAAAAACTATAGCATTGCAGTAAATATTACATTCGTTGTCAAAATGCTTGGAAGCTATCAACTTTGTATAGTGACTTACACCTTTTTCGCAGTCTTTCTAATTTCTAACATGGCGAGAAAAGCAGATGTGTTTGAAAGTGTTGGAGATTTCACATTTAGAAATTCTGTAGGATTGGAAATTATAGTTTGATCAAAATGATGACGAAATCTGTTGAAAACACGAATTTTGTTCTTTTGTTTAAGGTGTTTTTACATTTTTTTAGCTTTCAATACTTTCGCCAAGTCAAGTGGCTGCTGTCAAAAAAGTAACTGTTGTCAAAATGGAGTTTCTGAGAAATCGGAAAGTAAGTAAACATCGTGCGTGCACCAACGTGCGGCAAGCGGCGATTTTTTTACACCTTCCTTTTGTTTGTTTTTTTCATTTTCTGTTTACTTACCACGCGAAACCTTGCTTTCGCGTAACCACGAGCTGCCCGTAGGTAAACGCAGCTTATGATCCTCTACATTATATAACATGCTTTTTCATTCTGGTACATGTCTTGAGTCTGCTAAATAGTTATATTTCAAAACTTTGTGTAGGGAAAGTGCTTCCTTATCTAAAGAGGCAACAGCCTTGGAGCTACAGTGTTTGTTAAGCAATTTGCAAAAAGTGGGAACGTTTCTTTGTACAAATGGGGCAATAAGCAAAATTTATTTAAAGCAGTTTTTCTTTCACATAACTTTTTTAGCATTTTGTATTTTGATGTAAGGTTTTTCCAATCCGACGCTTTGGCCAAATAACCTTGCTTTGTCAGCAACATGGTCATATCCTCACCGCACCCAAGCTGTCAATCCTTCGTGGAAAGTTCGATTCACGGCTGGAGATGATCGCATAATTATTACATATAAGGATTGGCAGCTAACTCAAAAGAGCGCAAACCTTTTCGTCGTCTCCTGAAAGCTACTAAATTTTTGGCTCCGTAGAAACATCAGTGTATTTATTGTGTGATGATTAGTGTTGTTTCTTTTTTTGAAAAATATCGTTACAGGTTTTGATTGCCTTTTTAACATTTGCATTTGCAATTATCAGACTCTGTCGAAACAGCCTCCATCCCAAAAGCAACAGAAACGTTATCTCCTTATGATCCAACCCAAGAACCTATATTTCCACCGGAATTGCTAGTATGAGAATTGAGTTTTGATTTTTTACAATTCATAAAAGCTTAGCTTTGCTTGCAACTGTTTGGTTAGTGCTGCAGGGGCGGGTTCGGAAATTTGAGGGATTGGGAGCTAATAATACAAATAACGCTTGTCTTGCAGTTTTGCACATTTAGAGGTAACAACTGCAGGGTAGACAGCTGATCAAGAAAGTGCTCAGTAACAGAGTTAGAGCGTATTATATTCACTTTAGCGCATCAGTTAAAAAGTCAAATGCTAAAACCCTGTTTTATCCGGTAAAATAGGCTGTAGGGTTTTAATATTTTAATTTTTAACTGATGTGCTGACGTAAATACATTTAGAAGTATGTAAGGACCAATGCAATAATATGTAAAGTACAATTTAGAGAAGGTTTGAGCCCCCACAGCACTCCCTGAATACACCTTAATTGTTCCAGAACGGCGCTGATAGAAACATGTAGAGTCACTTCTCGCTTTGCTTCAGGGTGCCTTGATCTCGCACTGTTTGTTTTGACGTTTGTATTCGACACCGGTATTCTAAATTGTCGATTTTCCACCGAAGACGTCAAATGCGTGGCGTTGCAGTGTGAATTCTCTGTGTTCTCTGCTTTGTGATTCTGTGAAGCAAGTGTTTGACTAAAAATAACGCTGGTTTTTTTTTTGACTTGTACATGAAAAAGGTGGCATGGAAAAGTTATCAACTAGATAACCATTTTACGGTATCTTCCTTTGTTTACTTCCAATGCACTTTTTTTCTTATTTACACCAAATCGACCTTCTGTAGGAATTCATATTGTTTATAGACACATTTGCATGGTAGAGCAGCTGGTAGCTGGCCAGTGCCCATACAATACTCCGAAAGTTTGTCCTTTTTTTCAGATCATGAGCAGAAAAAATGCTTTCAGCTTTCCCTTAAAATTTTCTGGAGAACGAGTCTCATGGTACAAACCTACGTCACTTGATCAGCTAACCGCGTTGAAAGAAAAATTCCCGGATGCTCACTTAGTGGTCGGAAATACAGAAGTTGGCATAGAAACGTGGGTCAAAGGTCGTTGCTATCCAGTCATAGCAACCCCGGCACACATTAAAGAAATGACTAAAATAGAAGTCGACGACACGGGTAAGCTATTCTCCAATGACTGGGAAACTTAAGTGGAGCATTGCAGTTTCAAAAAAATGCTGTTAAACATACGATTTTAACAGTAAGGCATGTATAATGTGAAATCAATCAAAGTAAAGGTTATACAATCATAATTCTGTCACAATTAGGACTATGCGTCGAAAATCATGCTACGAATATAAGAATAATGTTTGGCCGCCCATCAGTGAATTCGGTAAATTCTTCAAACGCACTCGGCACAAGCCGTGAATCGAACTTGGGACGACAGATTACTAATCTGAGCGCTGTAAAGCCGGGTCATGTGCTTTAGAGCAAACTACATCAAAGCAATGCCTTTTCAGGGTTGACAATCGGCGCTTCGTGTACATTAACTCAAATCCGACGAGAATTTCTCAAACTCGTTTCCAAGATTGGATACAAACCTACTCAACCGTTAAGTGCGATCTTGGATATGCTTCACTGGTTTGCTGGAGACCAGATTAGAAATGTCGGGGTGAGATATTTTTTAGAACATTGTTATTGTTATGTTGGATGGCTGTTTCGTGGCGTTTCTTTCTAACTGGGGGTATTTGTGCTCTTAAGGGGCGCGAGTGTATTCTGGCATAGATAGAGTGCGAGGGGGAAAGATCGGTAAGCACGGTTTTCTAGAAATGTAGTGCTGCACTGTTGGACTTCTAAATCTACTGTAAACATCCTTTACAGATGAAAATATCAATCAAAACTGAGAGTTGTTTCTCAGTTTTGATTGTTTCTCAGTTTGTTTCTCAGTTTTGATTGTTAAATTGAGAGTTGTTTCTCAGTTTTGATTGTTAAAAATAACAATTAAAAGTTGAATGGTTTTAGGTTCTAGGTGGTAACATTATGACAGCCAGCCCTATCTCGGACTTGAACCCGATATTCATGGCTTGCGAGAGTTCAGCCACTTTCAAGTTGCATTCTCGAGGTGAAAGGTCAGTTCCCATGGATCAAACATTCTTTCCAAGTTACAGAAAAACTGCTGCTTTGAAGGGAGAAGTTTTAACACAAGTCAAACTTCCATTTACAAGCAAGGTAATTTAAAACTAACGGATTTGCAAGGAAAAACTTCTAACAGCGAGAAGAAAGACTGCGAATGGCTTCTAATGCACTGCTGCGACCGCCGGTCAACATAATGGTTAAAGACATCACTATGTGTGGGGGAAGTCTAGAGGCTCGATTCCCGGGCCGGTTAAATCCGACGCAGAGTCGCCAACGGCTCGGCACCGCTGCGATTTCGGAGTTGCGATGCCCAGGCGCCAAGCCGCAAAGATGGGCTTCCGCAACTGGTTACACGCTACGAAGTTATATCGGGAGTATAATGAGGATTCGACTTACCTTTTTTTGGAATTGCAAATGAATCGGGAAAACAAACGGTAGAAACTGAGGAAAAGTGGCAAGAGTGAAAAAAGTTAAACATGCCCAAAGGTTTTCTAACTCTTGCCGATTCGTTACGATTTCCTGCCGATTGTCAGCGATCGTTTCGGTGAGACAATCGGCAGCAAATGTAAAATCATCGGGCTCACGTGCAACTGTAGAATCAGAAACCTGGTTTTATGCCGGTGCTGTTCTAGATTTTCGCTTCGTTTGTTCTCTCATATTGATGCTGGCTTTTTTACAAATAGGATGAATACATGAAAGCATATATGCAATCTAGGAGAAGAGAAGATGACATTGCGATCGTAAACGCTGCGTTTAAAGTTTCATTTCATCCAGGAAGCGACAAAGTAAAAAAGTTTGTTGCGTCATTCGGTGGGATGGCAGCTACCAGTGTAATGCCACAAAAAACTATGAAGAACATGCTCGACAGGTAAAAACATTACTCTTTTTCATTCTCTACCCAAAAGAACAACCTTGATGTTTGCAATCAAAAAGAATTAATAATACTATCAAACAATGCTAAAATAAACTATTTTGACTACACTTGAGTTTGCTCGGTATGGTAAGTGGTAAATCGCCGCTAAACGAGAATATGCCGCATTGATTTTAAATTCGAGTTTCAACGTATTTTGTATTTAGTTGCGTATTTATTCTCTTATCACGAGAAAGCGATCAAAGCGCGATAACGAGCTCGCTTAGGTGGTGCCAGCCATTTGTCTACCACACCAGTTTGGGAAAATCTCGGTTATTGCTTTTCCCAACGGCACACTTGCGGCTTGTTCTCCACGCTGTCCCTTTCAAGAAGAAGAGTCTCTATCCATGAAGTCATCTGATCTGTTAACGCAGCTTGGTAGGCTCAGTTTTTCTGCGAGGTTATGAGTCAGATCGAGATTAAGTGACAAACCGGAAGACGCCAATAAGTTCATTAAAAAAACAATTCATAGAAACTGGAATAATGACCTTCTTAACCACGCAATTGAGTGGCTTGGTGAAGAGCTCCACTTAGCAATTAACGCTCCAGGAGGGATGGCGGAATACCGAGAAGCACTCGCTGCAAGCTTCTTCTTCAAGTTTTTCGTCCACGTTAAAGATGGTCTTGCAAATGACCAAATTACTGAGGTGAGAGAGAAACTTCAATAGAAGTGTAAGAAAATATAGGGGATCAAATACCTGATTAGTCCATAGCAGGCTAGTCCAAACCCAGGCTCGCCGACCACATGTGGTCCGCCTGACATTTCCTGATATTCTGGGTAACCAATTGGGTATTGTAGGTAAACAAAAAAACGCATCTTGCGGTTGTTTTGTCATAAAAACAACCAGAAAAACTTTGGGACATATTTTCACGTCATTGACTGTTACATCAACATAAGTTACATCATTAACGCCGTTGTATTGACAATATTTGCGAAAGCACTTTTTCTGTTATGAAGAAACTGAAATCTAACGAAACGAAAATCTAACGCAATATCCGCACTGGGGTCTCCCTTTTTCCCGGATTTTCAACTTCCCGGGAAAAGGGAAATTTTCAAAATATTTTCCGGGATCCCGAAAATCCTCAGGATTCCCAGAAATTTTTCCTGAAATATTTTCCGGAAATTTTTTCTGGAAATTTTTCCCGGGAAATTTTTCCGAGCTTGATTGTTTTGCCTTTTTTTCTGGTTTTCATCATTTTAGATCGCATTTTTAGCATTTTGTTATGTTGTTTAAACAAACTTAGTTTGAATTTTTCAATTTTTTCGATAAACTGAGAAAAAAATTTTGATCTTACAAGCAATTTGTCATGAAAATTTTTGCGATATTTGAAAACGGTTTTTAGTAAGCAAAAAAATTTTTTTAAATTTGCGGTAGGCTCTAACGCATTTTTTATGTCGGAATGATCACTGAAACCCTTGCAAATGTAAAACAATTTCCCGGGATCCTGACATAAATTTCCCGGAAAACGGAAAATTTTAAAACCCCAAATATCCCGTCCCGACTTCTCGGGAGGAAACACTAAAACGCACAAAGTCATTGAGATGTGATGTCATAATATGATAAAGCTGCACAATGTCTCAAAGGTCTCAATGTCTCAGTTGGTGTGATCGCACTCTTACTGAGAAAGTTTGCGATGAAAAATTGTCAAAAAATTAGCGTTTCAAAACAACATTTTTCCCTGCTTAAAAATCAATCAATAATATTCTATATGAGGAGTGATCATGCTGTTACGTTTTAATGTAGTGTGCTGACAAGCAAAGGTCAAAGTTTATCCCGCATTGTTTGGTCATAAGCGGTAGTTAAATTTAAATGTTTGCTTTTTTAGATACCTTTAAACGAGGCCGAAAAAACAACAATGGTCCCACTGGGCGGGGAGCATCGCGAATTCATTGAAACACAAACATGGGAAGAGGTAGGAGATGTCAAAATTGTCACGGTGCTCAAATTGACGCGTCCACAAACGCAATATTAACGTAAATCGATTCAACATGCCTACGACTTCGCAGCCTTGAGTTCTAGCCAGTGGTCCTAGCTCGTGACTAGCCACAGATCGTGCAAGAATATGGTCTGGCTTACGCGATGACAGCAGTGGCTCATACAACAACTTATTTTTGATCCTTATAATATCACTATTGTGATGAATCTAATCAGAATAAGACATTATTCAACAATTTAATAAAGAGCCACCTGAAAAGAGCAATCAATATGCAGGTTTTGATAAATCTGTTCTGCTTTTTACAGGTTCCACAAGATCAGTTGAAAGAGGATTTAGTGGGAAGGCCATTGATGCATCTATCAGCCGAGAAGCAGGTTACCGGTGAAGCCGTTTACCTCGATGACATGCCGCCTTTTGCAGGTTACAATCTACTAATAAACTAACCAGCAGTAATTGCTCCATTAACAAAATCGTGGTCTACTCGCAGCTAACGAAACTTCTGGATCCGCGCATAAGTTCCGCTAGCTCGCATACCTACTTCGTTTTTTCCAATGGGACTATTCTTTCAATTCTATGATATATTTAGGTTGCAAATGCAAAAAAAGAACCGGTAGTACAGTAGTACAATATTTTTGTAGCTAAGCTACTTAATTAACTTAGCAATTTACCGTATATTTAAACCCACTTACTTCATCTTAGTCACCTCTTTCAGTTCTTTCAACTAACATTATACCCTACTTTTTATTCCAACCAAAACATACCAGCGCATGCGCAAGCTTGCTTACTGCTTAGCACAACTCAGCAACTGTTATTCTGTATCGCTGTAGGTAATGGTAGAGTTGACTGGTGTAACATCAAAATACAGCAGATTTATGTGCGTTTTGACGCAAATTGGTCGCCTTTATCAGGTCACAGAGATCGAAGATAGGCTTAGACATGGTTTAAAACGGCTGGGTAAAAAAATCGTTCAGACTTAAAATTCTTTTGCAAGTTTCTACGATTTAACTGGAGGAATGGCGCTGGTTCTTGGATGCCTCTTCGCACAACTTTTTCGGTTTTGATATTTTTGCTCAGGTTATAGCCTGCTGTTTTAATTGACCTAACTTTCATTGTTTTTTTGAAGACATCAACTTCAACATTTATTCGCATACATGCACAGCACATTCACAGGAGAAAGTGAAAGAGCCTATGCTCGTCAACTCACTTACATCCACGTAATACTAAATTAGATGCTATTGCTTCAAACTTTCAAACAATATTAATGATACATGCTAATCCAAGTCATGTCATTATTACACTCGCGGCATTACGCCGAAGGGTGAAACGAGAGGCGGCCGGCCGGGTCCATCTCCGTGGCTTAGCGCCTGGGCATCACAGCTTTGAAGAAACGTTGCAGCGGTGGCGAGCCGTTGGCCATACTGTGATTCGAACCGGCCCGGGATTCAAACCACAGACCTCCAGCACCGATAGCGTGTAAGCTTAGGAATTGAGCTAAAGGCCGGTTAAGCTTGTATAGGTTAAAAATAGCCTATGCGTCTCTGTTCTCCAATCTCCACTCAGGAATCAATATTTCTGCAGTGTTTCCATTTACAGACGAGCTCTACTTGGCATTAGTAACCAGCAGCAGAGCGCACGCTCGCATTGTAAACATCGACATTGAAGATGCATCCAAGGTTCCTGGATTCGTTACTTGGGTGGATCATCGTGATATACCTGGAGAAAATGACTTGGGATGGTTTGGTGAAGTTTTCGCTGAAAATAAGGTAATATGACACCGGTAACAATCGCCAGTGTTTTAAATGTTCAAAATCAAATCTTCATCAGATTTACGGTGGTACGCTGAAGTATGTTGGCAGTGCAGAGGTTTATCAGCGACATGAGCAGGGGTTAGTCAGGGACATGACCTAGCGGTACCGCGCGCAGGTGACAGATCCTACGTGACGGGTTCGATTTGCGGCTGGAGCCGATCGCATTTGACATGTATAACGGGTGGCTGCTGACTCAAAGAGCGCAATCTCACTTCGCAGTCTCCCTCAATTACTGTTGAACTTTCGGTTCAATATAATTTGAAAATAACCTCAGTTATTATTATTATTATTATTTTCGCGGCTTAGCGCCTGGGCAACACATCTTTGGAGAAACATGGCAACGGTAGTGAACCGTTGACGACACTGTGTCCAATTTGACCGGCTCGAGATTAGAACTCCAGACCTCCCGCGCCAATAGCTTTAACCACTTTGCCAACCAGCCGGTTTTTAAGCAATTTGTATTCCGTTGTTTCAAAGAATGGCTAAATTTCCACTTAATCGAAGTCAGTTCGCAAATTTCCTACGATAACAATTGCAATTGTTTAAATTTTTCAGATTGCTTGTGATGAAACATAGCTCCGAAAAACGTCGCAGCGGTGGCGAACCGTTGGCGACATTGTGTCCGATTTGCCAGGGGGTCGAACCCATGACCTCCCTCACCGATAGTGATATCGTTACTACATCAACAAGTCGGTCTGTGATAATTGTTCAGACGTGTTTTAACTCGTTTCAAAGTTTGAATTTAACTTGAATGGCGTTTTTTATGTTATTGTAAAATCTTACTGCACCTCGTAATCATTTTCTTTTTGCTAAGGTTGCTTTTGTGGGTCACGTGATCGGAGCGGTAGTGGCGGATAATTATGAGCATGCGCAGAGAGCAGCACGGTCGGTCAAAGTGACGTACGAAGATCTTCATCCTTTAATTATAACAATTGAGGTAAAGTTATTTGAAATCTTAAAAATTAGTTCCTTTAATTCGTTCCTTTCTTCCTTTAATTATAACGATTGAGGTAAAGTTATTTGAAATCTTTAAAATTTGTTTCATCATCTAAATTAAGCACCTAAGTTTTTAACAAGGTGCAGCTAAAATATGATTTTCCACTGTGAAAGCAGTTTCATGATACAATAAAAATCGTAGTAGTCTAATAACTCATGGCAACCCAAACTTTTTAAAATGGACGCATCTGTGCAACATCATCAAGCAAATGTTGGGGCTTTTTGAATATTAGCGCCCATTTTGAAACCCCTTCTGGCGTGGTCCCACTTTCTCCTCCAGGCAGTTGTTATTAGAGGAAATGTTTTGTTTTTTAGGATGCCATTAAACATGAGTCTTATTACGAACCAATTCCAAAACTAAAATGTGGAAATGCAGAAGAAGCAATGGAAAAATGCGATCACGTCATTGAAGGGGAATTCAGGTATTGTGCGATTTTGTTAATTTTAATGTGTATCGCGGCCTATTGCGTGCTTGTTTGTGCTTTGGCCTTTTAGACTCACGATTTCTTCACCAAGGTTGATTGTAGACCGATTAATTTCCCGACATGATGATATACTACATATTCGGTACCGTCTCAAAATCAAATTACAGGCGTTTGACAACCTGAGAAATTGCCCTCCCCAAGACGTCTAAAGTAGAAACCGTTGTAAATGCTGTTTGCGTCACATTATGACTTGAAAATTACCTCTATGATATGCTACGATATGATATGCGAAATCGCGTGCTGCAAAACAGTGCTTGTCAATGTTTTTTAAAATGATGTACCTTTACAAGGAGTTTCACAAGGAGTACGAAAAAATACACATACCCACAGTTGCATTCTCAAAAAATGGGTGTTTCAAGGGCGTTTTCTCAAAAAAAGATCATTCAAGGGCGTAAATGATGCTAAAATTCGTGGTTCGGCCTATCTATAATGCAACTTCACTATATTGTTTTATGGCATCTTGTGCATCCCAGTACACTCTATTGAAGTGATACATCTTTAAAAATTTTTGGTACTCCCTAGGGTGTATGATGCTCCCGGTTAAAAAGCACTGCTACAAAATTTCATGTTTAGCTAAATATAGATCCTTGATTTGCCATTTTGAGCAGGCTTTTCTAATTCTTGTGCTTGTTCATCGATTGTAGAATCGGGGGTCAAGAGCACTTTTATTTGGAGACTCAAGCTTGCCTGGTTGTCCCCAAAGGTGAAGATAATGAAATGGAAATATTCGCTTCGAGCCAGAATCCTTCCGCTTTGCAATCTGAGGTACGCTGGACGAGTTCGAACCTTGAAGCAGCTACGCCGATTACGATTCGGGTCCAGCCCATAACTCAAAAATTGCTATTCGCAGCTTCTCTGCTCGACGTACAGCATTAGAGGAACAATGGGTAGAACAAGCCGGAAAGTTTACTGTTAGGATATAGCTTGTTGTTGCTCATGTTTAAGTTAGGAAAAGCGCTTTGGGATTACCCAATCTTAATGTGATAGACAGGTTGATGTCAACTCCCAAGCGAGGTCTTATTTCGCCTCCATTGCTTTCTTGTGAGAGGAGGATAATTATGCGACTGAACAAACTCATGGTTCCACACGTCAAATTATAAATGTGGAGTGAAGGTCTGCGTAAGGAACTAAACTTTATAAGCTTCGTATGCTTTATTCGCTAGGAATTGCATTGGCTTATAAGTAATTTCATATATGCTCAGCAACAAATTTCAGAACCCTTCACAAAATTGCTATAACACGAATAATGAATTACTGTTATTTGCATACAGCTTCTAATGAACGTTATTTGGCTATTTTTAGGCCTCACGAGTATTGGGAATAGATGCAAATAAAGTCCTTGTCCGAGTAAAGCGGATGGGAGGAGGATTTGGTGGAAAAGAAACAAGATACCATGTTTTAACCAACCCTGCTATCATTGCTGCCCACAAGTAAGTTGGTGGCTAGCTTCACGTTTGAAATTGTGAGTTCGATTCTTACCTGATTCGTTGCAAAGAGCAATAATTTTGAACACCTTCTGTTCCAGATGTCAAAAACCGGTGCGATGTATGCTAACTCGTAGCGAAGATATGCTTATTACTGGCGGAAGACATCCATATTTCTCGAAATACAAGGTAAGGATTTTCCCAACAATACTGGGTCTAGAAATAAAACTTGACATTTTTCAAAATTTTAAACTGACGCATCACGTAAAAAGAGTTGTGTTTATTGGCAAGATTTTGCGATTTTGTTTGGTTATGCATTTCTACTAAAATAATCTTTTACGTTAAATGTGCAATCACACTGCTTACATTAAATGTGCAATCACACTGACCGAGACGTGTCAATGTTAAGAAAACAATTTTTATTTGTTTTATTGTTACGTCATCATGCAACATATAAAATGCAACAATAAAGCAAACCAAAAAGTCGTCAAAGATTTTGAGAAATCTTAATCAGTGAAATTGCACCTTTAGTTTTATCAGCATGACATGCATAATGTACCGATGTTCACAGGCAGTTATGCCTTCTACGACGGCAATATAAAACAAATTTCATTCAGCATAAAAAAAGTTCTGTCTGTTTTTTTCAACCATGTAACATTGTCTATACTACATTTTTTTAATTGAAAAACTTGAGTTTAATTTTCAAAGAATCAGATTTCTTTGGTATTGGTAGCCTAAAGGCGAAAGCTTGTGTTCGTTTAGGCTCGAACTCGTGTATGTTGTTCGCATGACGAAAAAACACCCAAGCGGCGCACGGTTCGCTGTTAGCGCTGATTATACATTCAAATGTATTGAACTTCATGTACTTGTTGCAGGTTGGCTTTATGAAAGATGGAAAAATTGTTTCTCTTATCAACAAGCTGTACAGCAATGCTGGAAATACTTTGGATCTTTCAGGAGCTGTAATGGAACGAGCTCTTTTCCACTCTGACAATTGCTACAAGTTTGTATTATACACAATCTATAGCCGGATAAACTTGTCATCTATAAACTTAAATAAAATATAAAAACTCGCAAATGTATAAGTTCACTTTTTTATACTGAGCTGATGAGACCTAACAAGCTTGAAACAGTAGCAGTCAAAAGATTGAATACCGTCATTTAGGAGATGAAATGAAAAAGTTGCAAATAATGCTCTGAATTGCTATGCACATATTTCAGATTCGATACTTAGCTATTTTGATTTCAAGAAGCACCGAGTGCCAACCACCACTCTTTTTTCAAGTCAATGTTAAGCTTATTTAAAAAACCAGCAATAGATGACATGTTTCGATGCAAAAAGCCATGTTGTCCAGACTGAATTAAACAATGTATATTTAGGATTCCGAATGTATCTTTGCAAGGATTCATTTGTCGCACGAACATTGCATCAAACACTGCTTTTCGAGGGTTTGGGGGACCTCAAGGTTTGCTGGTTGCAGAAACATGGATATCACAAATCGCGCACTATCTCAACATGTCTCCGGTCCACGTAAGAATTCTCTTGAGAACAGCGGCTGATGTGATTGTCAAAGATATAGACATTTACTGCTTTTGCGGTTAAGATGTTTTTGAGAGGACTATTTTGTTCGCGATAAATCTGAACGGCGGAGGTGTTTTCTGCATCTTCATTCAACTCTTGCTCAAGTTTTTTTTCCCAAGATTAGCGTGGATTACTGGGCTTGGTAAAATTTCACGATCAACAACTGGAAATCCGGCATCAAAACTGTTATGATAATCTGACTTACCCTGTCCACATCTTTCTGGAAGAAAGCCCAGGGACTTTCTGCATCATGATTGAACTTTTGATGTCATAATCACGTTTTTCAATTGTGACATCAAACCTCTGATGCCGAAAACCCTTGGGCTTTGTAGGCCCCCTTAAGCTTGACATGTGAGAAGGGTAATCTACTAATTGTGTCCTTTCCTTTTACACGCTAGTCTCCGAATCATACTCAAGTTAAGATTTCAATGATGCATTACACAAAAATGCAAAATTGCAACCGGCCGGTTAGCTCAGTTGTCAAAACAATGCTATCGGTGATGGAGGTCTGGGGTTCGAGTCCCCGGTCGTTGTAATCGGACACAGTGTCGGGAACAGTCCGCCACCGCTGCGACGTTTCTTCAGAGCTGTATTGCCCAGGCGTTAAACCGCGAAGAAGGGCTCTATACCATAGTCCTGGTATACGCTTCGGCGTAAAACCGCGAGTAGCTATAACGAAGATTTCATTTTTTTGAATTCACTAAAAATTGCATCATGTAAATGGTTTCATGTTGGCATTAGCAGATATTTTTCAATCAGAAGATTAGTTCTTTGGTCATCGCTCTTTCAATACCGAGATCTTTTCTAAGGTGATGCAACCGCTCTAGCGGCGATGATTAGTTTAACGTTGAAGATTACACTTTTTTTCTTACTTAATCGCTAAAATAGGTATTATTTGCCCTTTGTTAAAAAGACGCGTTGGAGGAGGCAATATTGGAGGTGCAGCACGTTACGATTTTATATCGCATCTTGTGAATTTGACAGCTCAGAGAGCCAAGTGGTAAAAGCGTCTGCTTCTGCAGCTGTAGACTCTTGTTTGATTCCTAGTCAGGTCAAACCAATCAATGTAAAATTCAAGCTCTCTAGAGCGCTTTGATCGTTTTCTCGCGATAGAAGTATAAATATGCCACAAAACTACATAAAGTAGCCTAATAAACTTATATTTCGCTTGCATTATAATCATCATCCCGTTGACGCGCGTGACGCGTATCGGTGAACGCGCAGTAATACAACTTTTTCTAACATTATTTTTGTAACGCGGGATGTTTTAAAGTCTTGAGCACATTTTGATGTTGAATATCTCGGAAATTATTAAAGATATAAAAACTTACATGTGGCCGGCAATAATGCGAGGCGCAGTACTTTACGTTATAATTCGAAGCCGTATTGATTATAAAAATTTACAAAAAACTTAATCAATAGCCTTACAAAAAACGTAACGTAATTCGCTTTAAAAAGGCACAACTTTTATCTTACTGCCAATACCATTCATAGTTAAGGAGATATGGGTACTTCAAATGTGCCCAGACTGTTGGAACATCCTGTATTGTGAATAGATTCGTAGATTGAACATGTACAACGAAGGCGATCAAACCCATTTCGGCCAGACATTGGATAGGTTTCATGCCAGAAGATGTTATGAAGAATGTATGGAGAGGTCCAACTATGAAGAAAGGAAGAAGGAAATTGAAAGATTCAACAAACAAAGCAGGTGTTAAGTTTAATGCGAGACCAATAATAGTTAACTTATAAACACTTTTTTAATGCCCTATGTTTGACTGTGTATTTTGTGGTAGTGTTTTTTAAGCGTTTGCTTATTGATTATTACGCCTTCATGGAGTTTTTACCACATTAAAATTGAAAATCTTTTTCTGTGGTAAATAACCCACTATCTCAAATTTTTATCAAATAAATAATTTTGTTTACTACAAGGTAAATATGCTTTTTCATATCGACACGCTTTAAAAGTGCTTATATTTACCATGTCCACTGTCCAATTAAAGCCCACGGGCCTTCTGCATCACAAGTAAATTTTCGATGTCATAATCACGTTTTTCAATTGTGACGTCAAAAAGTTTGATTGTAATACAGAACCCCCCTGGGCTTATGGCACACTAAAACCGGACATGTGGCAGGGTAATAGTAAACATTTTTCTGCTTAAAGCTCCGCCTCTGCTATCTTTTTCCTGTATGTCAAGACATGCGTTGTTGCGTTGCTTTATCTTTGATTATGACGCAGATGGAGAAAAAAAGGTATATCCTGTATTCCCACAAAATTTGGAATTGCTTTTACTGCAAAATTTATGAATCAAGCTGGTGCTTTGGTTCAAGTGTACAAGGATGGTTCTGTACTTCTCACACATGGAGGAACAGAAATGGGGCAGGGTCTTCACACTAAAATGATACAGGTAGTTTTGACACAGCAGCTTGGCTTGTTCTAGAACACGTTATAGCGACATTTTTTATGCAGGTGGCCAGCAAATGTCTTGGAATACCGATTTCTCGCATTCATATTTCGGAAACCAGCACAAATACAGTTCCTAATACCTCTCCAACAGCAGCAAGTGCCAGTTCTGATCTCAATGGAATGGCAGTTAAGGTAACTCATATGGCGTTACGTATCGCTTTCTGAAGATGTATTTGGCAAATCCAGCAGCATTTACAGCAAGAACCAATCAATAAATGTCTATTTTAGCGCAATGCATAGTAGTAGCGAAATGACTTTGCAAAGCCTTCTAGTCAGCTGCCACCAGTAATTCAACGCAAATATAGAGCGAAAAAACGAAAAAAGAAACAAGACGAAATGAACAATAAGCTACTATGATACAGAGACAATTTTAACATAGTGTGATTGTACTAGAATAGCGCATAGAAAATGGATGTCCCAAGGTAAATAAATGTTGATAATAAATCAGTATTATTTAAATGAATGAAATATCACCAGTTCTGGTACCCTAAGTACGTGAGATGAACGGATCATATTAAGTGCCAAGTGCTGAGCATCGATGATTTAACGATGTTAATCACAAAAACATAACAGCACAGTGATAAATTAATAATTATAAATTGGTAAAGACGGGAAGAGTAAGTAAACTATATTATTTAAATAAGTATTCGCGATTTCCAGTGCATAAAATTTGGAGAGGAATCTGTGTGTAAATGGTAGGTAAACCCTTTTGCAATAAATGGCGATTAGACAAAAATGGTAACTGAAGTGTCATGTTGGTGCTAGTAAATCAGAAGTGTTGTGTGCTGTACAGTTTACTTTTTTAAAAAAGTGCGCAGTTTTGGTTTTTGAGAAGTGGTATAATTTGTCCTAGTTTTATCACACGTCAGTGTATGTGGATAGCAGTAATTGTTTGTATTTTTGTTTGAAAACTTGGGTTGGGAATTTTTTAGTTCGTTGGGAATATCGTGTCAGAGTTTTGGCCCTACATATTTCAAGTTTTTTTTTTCTAGTTCAGTTCTGACTCTATGTATCAAATAGTTCATATTATTTGATTGTCTTGTATTGGGTTTATGTAGGTCCTATCGCTAACAACGCTTTCATAAGGTGGTGGTGTCCTTTATCTAAACAGATAGCCGCTCCGGATATATTTCGCGAGTAAGTAGGGTTACTTCCTGCGTAAAAAATGACCCCCATAGCACGCTAATGTTTCGTCCAAGTGGTTTTAAAGATAATGTTTATTCAACTTAACATTCCTCAAATAAGCAAGCTTTATGAATATGCTACTCTCGCGAATTTTATAAAACCAAAGCTGAAATCTTAAACTTATACCCAGATAACACAGATTTAACATTTTTGAGTTTTTACATTTTCTTGTTAGACCGAAGTTGTATTTTTCTCTTATGACAAAGGGCTAGTTAAAAAAAAATCAAATCTTCAATATCCTCGCCGTATTACGTCGAAGCGTGTAACGATTGGTGGGATCCCATTTACGCGACTTAGCGCATGGGCAACGCAGAAACATAGCAACGGTGGCGAGCCGTTGGCGACACTGTGTCTAACTTGATCGGCCCGAGATTAGAACCCAGACTTCCCGCACCGATAGCGAAGTTTTTAACCACTGCGCCAACTAGGCGGTTTTTAAGCAGTTAGTATTTACCGTCGTTTCAAAGATTGATTTTCAATTGATGGCAGTCAGTTTGAAACTTTTCTTCCGATAACTGCATTGTTTTAATTTTTTAGATTGCTTGTGATGAAATAATGGCACGAATAAAACCAATCAAGCGTGAAAATCCGGAATTAAGTTGGAATGGAGTGATCCTCAAAGCTTATATGGAGAGAGTCAGTTTGTCCGCATCTGCTTTTTACAGGTGATTCCACCGTGGCAAAAAATACTCAAAGCTTGTGTGATCTTTCAAGTAAACTTTTTTGGAAGGGGGTAGTGGTTATGAGCACTATCGTATTCACTAGTTTAATCAAGATCTTGAAACCTCTTATTTTGATACAGAGAGGGGGGCATAATACACTGACTAGCGTTAGCTTTGATTTTAAGTTTTTTTTATGATAAGCATTTTTAGTAAAATACTTATAGCTGGCATTGCATGACCCAGGTACAACATTGTACGCAATATTTTTGAAGAAAAGCTGACTCTATATCCGTTATCCAGTTCATCTGTGATACTCGGATTCTCACAGTGACATGATTAGTCTATGTTTGCATCTAGAACTCCTAACATTGACTGTGATTGGAATAAAGACACTGGAGAAATACAGGGACGTCCTTTCAATTACTTTACATTCGGAGCAGCAGTTTCAGAAGTTGAGATTGATTGCTTGACCGGTGATCACGTGGTCTTGAGAACTGATATTGTTATGGATGTGGGAAGAAGCATAAACCCGAGCGTTGATATTGGTCAAGTAACAAAATTTTTTGTTGTTGTGGTAGCAGTGTGGAGTGTAAACTCCTTTTAATTCTTATTGTTGTGTCTACTTAATAAGTATGATGTATTGTTACGAAACCGCCCTTACGTCCGTGACTGGTGTTATCGCGGGTAGAATCTGGCTTCGTCACACAAAAAGAAATTGTTGCTCAGGGGGAACTCCAAAGCTTTCACTAGCTTTTCCTCAAATCAAATAAACCACTTCTTGAAAGTAAAATATAACCGGATTTAATGCATAAAATAGGGATAACTAGCAAAAATTCACTGAGATTGACTCCAAAATAAAACTTCCAATAAAATCAAACTGTAACGGAAACTCAACTTGAAAACAACGTCTTTTCACCAACTCATACAAATCAAGAATGAAACAGTGAACGAAGTGCACGTGTAATTCGATCTCAAATCGTTGCTAATCCCAACAATCGGTGTACATTTTCAATTAGTGACTTGCTGCCCCCGGTTTAAAACGCAAAGGAAGCTGCGAAATTATATTGCAGCGCTATGCATTCGGCGCCTTCGATGAAAACTTGACAATCCAATTGCCTGTGTAGAGTGAAGTCGAATAATATAAAAGTGAGAGTTCGAAACCCACTGAAGTTAAGCTTGATATTAAATTTGTGCCAACGCCGTGCTGGAACAGCAATACGGTGTTTCTCAGCCTTTTTGGGAGAGCGGACTTCTGCAAATAATAACAAAACCTACTGGCAAATAAATAAATAACCTAATACATCAGCGCTTAATTCGTTAGTTCTTGACCCAGAAATCTGCAAGATAAGCATAGAGCCCCCTAAAAAATTTTATTAGATCCGGCGTTGATTTGTCCTTGTCTATTTAACTTTGTATTTACAATGCTTAGATTGAAGGAGGTTTCGTTCAAGGGTATGGATTAGTCACATTGGAAGAATCCTTACACGCTCCGTCTGGTCATTTACTTGCTCGTGGACCTGGAGCTTATAAAATTCCAGGATTTGGGGATTGTCCGAAACAATTCAATGTGCATTTGTTGCGAGATTCTGCCAATGACAAAGCTGTATTTTCATCTAAGGTACGTTAAAATTTCAATCAGAAGCTTTAAAACTACGAAACTTTTTTAACAAAATGCGACTCTTTACGACCCACTGTAACATCAAATCAAAAAATCAAATCTTTGCTACACTTGCGGTATTACGCCGAAGCGTGTAACGAGTGGCGGGGCCCATCTCCACGGCTCAGAGCCTGGGCAGCGCAGTAGTGTAAAGAAACGTCTCAGCGTTGGCGAGCCGCCTCTGTGTCCTACTTGACCGGCCTGGGAATCGAATCCAAGACCTTCCGCACCGGTAGTGATGTTTTTAACTATTTTTGATTTTTTTATTGTACCATTGTAGGAAACCACATTGGAGCTAGTGCAATTTGTTCGAAACAAGCATACAGTAGTACCGATTAGAGCATTATTATTCAAGATATTAGAACATTATGAGTGGAAAGAGATTCGGTTAGTTACCATAACGTTGTAATCCAGATAAGTTTTAACGTTTATACAATGGTTACGAACTTATCCAGTGAAGAAATGCTAAAAAGAGCAACGCAAGGCAGAGATTTTGGAATATCTGTGAAAACAAAATCAAGAGATTACGCTTAACCTAAATTTCATTACGGAAAATCTCACCAGTGTCTTAGAAACAGTGGGTTTTGCAAAGTTTGAGCTGCTTTAAGTCGTAACACTTATTATTGTAACTCAATATTTTTTTAGGCTATTGGAGAGCCGCCTCTATTTTTGGCTTCCTCAGTTTTCTTCGCTCTAAAAAATGCTATCGTATGTGCTCGTAAAGAATCAAATATACTCGGAGATTTCCGTATGGATTCCCCTGCAACAGCTGAAAAAATACGCATGGCCTGCGCTGATGATTTATCGAAACAGGTGAAATTGTGTATGACCAAATAAGGAAGTGAACTACAAAAAAAGGAATTGAAAAATGTAGATGGGTGTGCTCGGTCCCTTTGCAAGTTTTTTTGTTAAGGCTGAGCCACTACAATAATTAAGCGATGCAGCATCGCTGCAGCCTGCTCATTAGAACTATTCTATAACCGCTATATGATGCTTTTGTGTTTACAGCATTCTCGCCACGCCAACATCAAAGAAGAGAATCAAATGAAACCTTGGTCAATTCAAGCTTAGTATTTGCTATTTTGTCTCGTCCAATTTGACACTACAGTGATTTGAATGGCTTTTCCTGCTTGTGTATAGTACAGCTGCAATTTGATGTTGCTACACTTTTATAAGTTTGCAAACCAGGTCACAGTTGTCTTCCAAAACATTGACGAGCATGGAAGAATTTGTATCGAAAACTGAAGAGCAAAACCATTAGAATAATTGCAATTGACTATCACTGCATAATTTGATTTTTTATGCAATAATCCATTAGAAAACCAACCTTATGAAACGAATATGTCAAGTTATGAAAGCGTAACACAGCGAACGGAATATTTTGGGACAGGGTATATGGTATCCGAAAAATTTTTGTTTGTAACATATTTTATGGTGGTAGTTATTTTTAGTCGATGTTGCTTATTGGTATTTCTGATCAATGCTTTCTATTTTACAAAATATTATAATTTTAACTGTGTACGTACGACAAGCACCTGTTTTGCTTATACTGATCAGAAGCAGCGGTTCTTAATCTTGTTACAACAGCGCCACTCTACAACGATGACTTTAAAAACCAGTCCAATAGTAGTGTTTAAAAAAATCGAACCTTCGTTATACTCATGGTATCACGCCGAAGCGTGTAACGAGTGGCGGGGCCCATATCCGCAACCTAGCGCCTGAGCAGCACAGAAACGTCTCAGCGGTGTGAAACCGTTGGCCACGGTGTCCGATTTGGCCGATCCGGTAATCGGTCAAAGGCCTTGCGCTCTGATAGCGATGTCTTTAACCACTGTGCCAGCTGACCGAATGCATAGTAGTTACAGTGTCGCATCTTACGTACCACAAGCACAAAAATAATCACGACTAGTTGGTTTATATATCAATCGGAAACGGCTGGAAGAACGCCTCCGGAGCTCCACGAGTATACTCACTACGAACGTCGTTCTAATGACTACTTGGCTTCGTAGTGACATAATAAAATGTGATAACAGTAACAATCACGTATCAGTTTCCATATGACAACGTGCTGTGACTACTTATGACAAAAACCTTGTACAATACTCAAGCTTTGACAAGTGACAATCGTAATATAGACAAAACACGTTAATCTCAAAATGAATGAAAGTGATGTTTTAGAACAGAGGTGACAAACATGCGGCCTGCGAAAGAATTTTCTGCGGCCCGCGAACATTTTGGCGAGACCAATACTCTAGAACTTTCTTTTCCCCGTCTAATCTTTGCGATGCAATATAAAAAGCACCGGTTGTTAGCTAAGTTGCTAAGCGCACACGTTTTCGGTGTGGAAGGTCTGGGGTTTGATTCCCAGACCTGTCAAATCGGCACAGTGTCGCCAACGGTTTGCCACCGCTGCGACGTTTCTTCATAGCTGTGTTGCTCAGGCTCTAAGCCGCGGAGATGAGCCCCGCCACTCGTTACACGCTTCGGATTCAGCTGTTCTTCCATTGTTATTTAATAATAATAACATAATTACATAACTCATGGTCCGTTGCTGCTTTTGTATGGCGCAGCGTAAGAGAGCTTAGCTTGCCTTACAGTAGTAGGGATTATGTGAGTTTGCAGAAATGAATTGGTGAGTTTGTAGTACTATATATGCAAATTTTACAGCTTTGTTTAAGGTATTTGTGATTCTGTTTTTCAATCAATATTTAATTAATTAACTGTTTATTTCCATGTCTTCAGCAAATAAACGAAAGATTGTAGATGATTTTTATGGTGTTTATTACCAGGGATGCGAACTCGATCGATTTTTATCCGAGTTCAAGTTGGAGTTCGAGTTCAAGAGATAATTGCAAGTTCGAGTTCAAAGAATTTTATTTTTCGAGTTCGGCATAAATGACCGAGTTTGCAGCCCTGGACGTTGTAGGTCGCACAGGCACGAACAAATAAACGATATGCAGCTTTTCTTTTGGTAAAATCATAACTTCAATTTACACGGATGATGACTACTTCAACAACAGACTATATTTCGTGGTGATCTTTTATTTCTTTTCAACAGTTTACATATCTTTTTAATGAACTCGAACAGTTTTATGCGAGTTCAAGTTCGAGTTTGAGTTCAGAAAAAATACTTTTTCGAGTTCGAGTTCGGCAAAATGATCGAGTTCAAGTTCGCAGCCCTGTTTATTACTTTCGGTTGTTTGTTACTAGTGATGACAGTGGCGTAGCAAGAAATATTACGAGGGGGGGCCATAATTTCCACATTTTTTCAAGCGTACTTTTTTTTCGGCAGAACAAATTTGAAGCTGATTGAGAAATACGAAAAGGCCTTGGAGGGTCCGGGGGTATGCTCCCCCAGAAAATTTTGAAGAAATTTACATGCTGTAATGGCTATTTTAGTGCTTTGTATGATAAATTTTCAGGCAAATTTTGTTTAAATCTTTTCACCCTGATTCTGAGTGCTTCGCCAAATATGATGCATTTTGTTCGCACATTTTTAATTATGCGTGCTGGCGTAAGGCTTATAGCTATCGAAGAGATTCGAAGTTATGGAAAAATTTTGTATACATCAAAAACATTTTTGAAAATGTGTGGTGGGAGGATGCGTACCCCTCATCCTACTCCCCTGGATCCACCCTCGGCCATAAGCTTCAGAAACCATCAAAAGAATCTGGCATGTTTCAGTCACTTGACACCATTAGTTTTGTTCTTGTTTACTAAAAAGCAGAGTCAAAAAGGTTAATGAAACATGGCACAACACCCCCCCTAAATACGCTCCTGGCTAATGAACAATTTTTTCGTTTTTAACAGGTTTCATAATAGGTCTATGACTAAAAAGTTATGCGGCCCGCATGCTCATTGGTAAGTGACGAAGTGGCCCTCGATAGCAAATAGGTTCGTCACCCCTGTTTTAGAAATCATAAGAACTCACGCCCCATCAAGCATTTACGTGACACGCAGAGGTGTAGTCAGTGGGTGGGAGCTCACCGGGTCAGTGCACTCTGCTCCCCTCTTTTTGACGTATAAAAGATCCTTTTTTAAAGGGGATCTCTAAGAACGAATAAAAACGGTGCCTCTCATTGTCTAAATTCGATCCGCCCCCCTAATTATTTCCGATGCTTACAAGCCTAGTAACACGTTCTCCTTTTCGCTAAAAATAATCAGTCATCGGAGCTAGTCAAAAATTTCCTATTTTCGTTTCAAACACTTGCAGTATAACTCAAAAATACCGCTTGCATACAGAGATGTGGAAGCAGAAGCGCGAAAGTTCTACCGCCCACCGCTTCCATTTCTACATAGATTTTATGACTTGAAATTTGAACAGCAAATTGACGAAAAGTTTTGTTCATTACCAAATTTGATCAGGACCAGAGTTGGGAATCGATACCCAAAAAAGGAAAGAAATAATAGATATTCGATTGTTCACCAAAAAGTAAAGAAACAATCGATTTCGATGGTAGGCTAGTTTAGAAAAGTAAAGAATTACAGGTGCCAGGGTGGAAAATCCAGCCCTGACAGAGAACAGCAAAATAGTAGCACTTCTTCAACTGAACTGATTATTGTAGCCTAAAGCAAAAAATCCATAATCAGTTCAGTTTAAGAAAGTGCTACTATTTTGCTGTTCTCTGCCAGGGCTGGATTTTCCACCCTGGCACCTGTTATTCTGAAGAAGCTAAGCGTGAATTGCTGAGCGAAACGTCAATAAAAAAATAAAAAAAAAGTTGGAGTTCTTGTATTAGCCTCCGTCTTTGATTATTACCGGAAGAACAAGTTTCTAAAACAGTTAGCCTAGCCTGCTATGCCCGGTAAACAAAATCCCAAAAAAAAACGTTTCCTACTATGCAAAAGTAAAGAATAAAGAATATGGTAATCGATATTCGATATTACACTAAGCATTTAGCGGTGCACGCCAAGTATTTTTTGTGATGTCCTCACATTCATATATGGTAAACTTGCAGACAAACGACGGACATAGTGTTCGACATTATTGATGCGAAGCAATTTTGCTATTAAAATTTTTTTTTGGCACAAAAAAAATTATCAGCAAAAACAAGGTAATGATTAATGACATACCGACGATTATTTTAAATTTTCCAAAGTGAGATAATGTAACCTGGACAAAAAGAATCGAATATGGAATATTGAATTGCGCTGAAAAAAAAGCAAAGACAAGGCCATATATTCTATACTCATTCAAAAAAGTAAAGGTTACAGTGCATTCGATGTACAAAAAGTAAAGAATATCGCAATCGAATATCAATTGCAATCGATTTTTCCCAACCCTAATCAGGACTCAAATAGTGGAAAATATCTATAACTAAAAATGCATTTCAGTAGAATGTCAATCAAATGCATGCGATTGCAGTTGCGTCAAAACACGAGAAAAAATATAACGAACACATTTGAATACCTGTATTTTGTCAGTAGTAAGAAAAAGATAGTCGGTATAAGGTAAGTGGAAGCCGTTGAAGAAATATCCTTTTGGCTTGCACTATGCTCACACAAAACGCTCATGCGCAAAAAATCAAATTTTCATTATACTAGTCGAATTATGCCGAAGCGTGTATCAAGTGGCGGAGCCCATCTCCGCGGCTTATAAGTGCCTGGGCAATCCAACCCGGAAAAAAAATTCACAGCGGTGGCGAGCCATTGACGACACTACGTCTGTTTTAAGTGGTCCTGCAATCAACCACAGAGCTCCCGCACCCTCGGAGGTGTATTCAACCACTCCTTCACCGGGCATGTACGCATTTTTGTGTGACGTAGGCTACCCAACAGCAGCAGAACCTTGCTTTTTTCTGACAAAGCATGGATTTATAAAGGCCATTATTCCTAAAATTGCTGCGACTTTTCTGCAGCGTTACCAGAGAAGCGCAGCACCAGTTTATGGTTCGATTCTCGTCGCGGCTTCGCTTGTGACATGTGGTTTACAATCCGGTTTGTGAAGACAGGCAAACTGAGTAGGAATCTAAGGTTCTGCTGGTGTTGGGTGCATTACATAAATATGCGGCCGGTACTCAAGCGCAATGATTCTTAAATTGAACAAATATCAATGTCAATTTTACGGTTTTTTAATACATATTATGGAAATATCTGTGATGTAATAACGTCGTTTCTGTTTTAGCTTGCGTATACAGTATTATGTCACAAGTCAAGTCAACAAGTTCATTTTGCCTCAAACCACGTCAAATAAACACGCATGCAGAAAAGAAAAAGCGATAAAATAGAAATAAGTTCATTGGGTAAGCGACTAAGATGCCGGGAAATATAATTTATTTGGGCTTCAGACCTGCAGTTTTTGCTTCTAGTTTTTGTTCCCCCACCCCACAAACAAATTTTCAAAAAAAACATCGCTGGATTTAAGCTTTTTACCGGGTTTTAATTTCGATGGTAGGTCTATTGAGTTTCAAATACATTCATGCACAAGCAATATTGTAGAAACAAACGCGTAAATTAGGGCCCCTCCTGAAAAAAAAGTGGGAAGGCCAGCCCTCCCCCGCTTCCGCCACCAATGGTTCCGATATATGATACAGCGCAGTCCATATCACACTTCTACAAAAAGTTCTAACGAGAAATCGTTCAAGATGGAGACACGATTTTATATTCACATTGTTTAGTGTTAGAAGTGTTAAAACTGGCTTATGGTGGTAACGAGGCCGAAAATTCGTAAACTCTGCTCTTAGCCCCCAGCGCTTGATTAGGAAGTGCATGGAAAGGATGCTGCAGCGCTGAACAGCCTATTTTTGCTGCCTGTACTTTGGGGATTCACCGACCACTTCACACATCAGGTTACACGCATATATTTTCCAGAGCTTATTTCACATATGTGCCAGATGCTGCAGCAACAGTCGCACCCATCTTAACTCGGAACTTTATCTCCCGCACTATTCCCAACCGTAGGGATCCGGATTCAGCAAACCCTAGCTCTAGGAGCACTGCATCAAAAACTGAAGGCCAAAAAGGTTATCAACCAGGTGCTTGGCTGGAGTTAACATTTTGAAAATTCACCTTGATGTCATTCACCCACAAGGGGGCGCCCCAGAACCATAGCCATACCCCACCGCTGTAAAATATCAATCAGATTTAGATGCAATTTGGTTTCTTTTACAGTACGCAGTGTTAAAACTAAGGCAGCAACAGTAGCGCAAACAGAAAAAAAACTTTTAATTAAAACAAACATACGTTTGGTGGTACAGAATCTGAAGATGGCTTGAAGTAGAAGATTCATTTTTCCCAAAGCTTTTCATCTGACGCTCTTCAGAGGAAATCGTCAGAATGACGAATAAGTGAACCGAACTGATTTAAAAAAGGAAAGAAAGAGTTCTGATTGGTTAGAAATAGAGAGCTATGATTGGTTGGTTAGAAGTAGCCAATAGAAATCAGACAGAAGAGCTCTGATTGGCTAGAGAGTCAAAGGGTTAAGATAGTTTCAAAGAATAAACGAAATCTTTTTGTTTGCAGAGGATAGGTTTGAGAGATTTAATAAAAGTAGCTTCTAGAGCGGAAGATGAAAGAGAGAACGACCTCGAGCAAGAATTGAAAATTTGTCGTCATTGTAATGAGAAGCGCATACAGGGTTATCAAGAAGATGTTGACCAATAGCAGACTCATGAAATTGCCGAGGAAAATTGTTGGCTTTACACCTACGAGGAAGGCTTTTACGGCTGGTTGAAATGGTGAATTTAGGGATGTGTTGTTTGATACGCTCTTGAAGACGTTGAGACGTGCGACCAACGTACTGACTATCACAGTGGCACACAAATAAGTAAACAAGATTGCTGCAATGATGGGAAGGCAACACGTCTTTCTTCGTAGGTGGCAAGAGCTGTCGGGTTGTAAAAACAACACGTAAAAGTACTGCCCTTTACCACATTATGGTATAAAAAAATCTACCTCTCTATCGAAAGATTTTTTTTATTCTGAATTTACTTTAAAATAATTCCGGCCTAAAAGACTATGCTTGACAATATGTCAAAATTTGGTGCCCCTTCCCTGAAAAAAATTCTGAATACGCCGCAGACATGAAAACATTTCTCAAAGGGCTTTTTGCGCCTTTTTTGGGTCTAACATCTTTGTATTTAGTTAACATTCAACGTAATTCAAAATTTCATTCCCCCCACCAAAATTTTCTGGACTCGCTCGTGAGTGCGGGATCGAGGCTTTTTTAGAACCCCTTTGAAATATGCTGGGTGCGCCCCTGTTAATACTAGCTAGTAAAATAGTCGGACGTCATTATTCATGCAGCCTACTGTGTAGTGACAATTAACAAAATTTTAGATCACAATACCTTATCGGCTTAATCGACGAATCGTACCGGTGCACTTACTGCGATTGCTCGCTGGTTAGTCTGTTCCTTCCTCTGCCAACGGTCACCTGACATTAAATGTTTTGTAGCAATCGCGTAACAATTTTTTCCAATATTGGAGGTGATAAATGCATTATCATCCCCTCTCGAAAAATAGTGAGCGAATGCATCTTCCCCATTCCCCCCGAAATGTACACCCTTGGTTAAAGTGGTCGATAGAAAAGCAGAAAGTTTGAAGGTCGGATTAAAATTCCAAACTTCCTTTTTAGTGCAGTTCTTCACTCAGCATGGTGAGTCACTGGCCTCATTTCTTAGAGGTTTTTGGGTAACTTGACAGAGTATCAAACCGCTTTTTTCATTCACGAACTGAAAAACTTTTAAACTTTTTGTCAATACCGGGATGCTTACTTTTTAATATGTGTCCTATAAAAGCATTACTTTCGTAAACAAAGATCTACATTTTCTCTGCAAAAATGTGATATAGTAGAGCGCCGGTTATCCGAAAGCGACTTTAACGAAAGAAATTAACAAAATGCCATGCTGTGCGTCCAAAAATGCCATGCCAGCGTCTAAAAATGCAAGCTATAACAAGAGTGACAAGTTTAAAACAAAAAAATAATGAGAGAGTACTATACTGCCAATGCTAATAATACGTATGTATACATTCCTAATAAAAGGAATGTATGAGTACTTTTTAATGTATATTATGTAATTTCATAATATCGCATGTTATTCGATTATTATCCGAACAAATGACCTATCGGAATCACACCTGGTTTTAATTAGTTCGGATAAATCGGCGTTCCACTGTGTTAGTACTATGGAAATGTCTGTGACGCAATAACCTTGTTTTTCTTTTTGTTTGCGTATACAGCACTATGTCACAATCGAGAGCTTATCGCCACGAAGCCTAAGCTCAATTTAAGTTTATTTCACGATCAAGGTTTTGAAGTGTTTCATGCTTGTAGGAATCAACAAAACTGGATTAATACTAAAATTAAGAGCATACAAATTTACAACGAAACAATTGCATGCCGATACAACTCATTCTCGGTTTCCCCAATAATGTTCCAATTGTCAAGCAATGGGTCATAACACTCAATCGCTTTAACAACAACACCGGTGCCGTCAAATCCCCCCACCACGTAAATTTTTCCATCCACAACACACGCTGCGTGAGCGCGTCTCTCAATGTTCATTTCTTTGACCAAAACCCACCTTCCATAGTCAGGATCAAACTTCTCAACACTTTTAGTGGGCGTCGACGACTCCTTGCCACACCGACCACCGATTGCATAAATGACGTCGTTGCAATTAACCGCGGCAAGCCATCTTCTCGGTTTCTGCATTGGTGTACTTTCCTCCCATTCACTATCTAAATCACCCAATCGCTCCACAGATGACAAGTAGTTTTCACCATCCCATCCACCAAAGGCGTACAAACATTCCTTACACGAAACCAATGCGTTGCCGCTTCGTTTTCGCATCAGAGACGAAATCGTTTTCCATTGGTTCAGTGGCACTTCATAGAATTCGGTGGAATCTAATCGTCTTGAACCATTACCACCACCAGCAACAACTAGGTTGTCGTTATGCACAGTGGCTCCCATCACTTGACGTTTTTCATTCATCGGTGCAACTTTGATCCAGTTTTTACATTGATCTTTGACAGGACAAACCCAAACACTGTTCATAATTTCCGATAGTTCAACCTTGTTTTCTCCTCCAATAGAATAAATGTATCCGTTCATTTTTAATAACGCATGACCGGATACATTCACCGGGAAATCAGGATAGTCACAGACTTTCTTTCCATGCAAATTGTACACTTCAGTGATTGTTGAAGGAGTTTTAATTCCGCCAATGCTGATAATTTTTGATCCTTTCGTTTGAAGATTTTCGTTTGAAGTTTTCGTTTGAAGATTTTTTAAATGAGTTTTGAACAAAAACTTATGACAATCGAAATCATTTTCAATCAAATCATCATTCAAAATTTCATTCAAAAATTCATAAGTGAGTTTGTCGACCAACAGAAGCTGGAGTACATCCAACAATTTCACTTTCCTTGCATCAACATCGCGCTTAATCCAAGTCATGATTCCTTGATAAACTGAAGTTTCCTTCACATTGTTGCGATCAAGATTTGTGATGCAATCTTTCAATTCATCACAAGAAAGTGCTTTAAAGTCGTCGGTTTGTGTGATGTCATCAAAGTGTGTGCTGATGTAACGATAAACTTGATCTTTGATTTCATTACCTCTGTACAAAATTGCTATTTTGAGCATGTCCAACCAGTTGTCAATTGCAATCTCAAAATTTGATTTCAGAAACTCCCAGCAGAAACTTTTCGCTTCCTCCATTTGAAGATAATCAGCAGCTTCCAGTAGCTCCATGACATTATCCTCATTAATGTCGATGCTACCAACATAGATGTAATCAATGAGATTTTTCACCAAGTTTCCGTTCACTCTTTCAATTTCGACATTGTGGTCGTATTTTTCCTTCATGTTACATTTGAACATCTTTTCAAAGAACACAGAATGACATGAAAGAACCATTCGATTTGCTGGTATGCTCTGGTTGCCAACATTTATGGTCACATCGTTAAAATGTCCTTCGATCCTCGATTGATTTGCATATTGCAGCAGGTTTGTAGTTACAACACGATGACGCGTCACAGATGTGGGAGCTTGCGATGACATGATGAAAATATTTATTCAAGTTCTGTAAATGCTGAAAAGTATTATTTAAACGTCAAATTGCAATACTGTTATCATTAAAACAGAAATGCTGATAATTGAAGCGCTCTACCGCACAACAACCCAAACTTGTGTAACTAGTGTTGTTAAAAAAATATTTTTTTTTCTTCGTGTTGTTTTTCTTGTTTTTTTTTATGTTTTTGACCATTTCATAGCCAAGTGAGTAGTTTACCCCGTTTTGGCTCGTTATCAGCTGGAGATGGAGGCAAAACAAGGTTGTTTTCAATGGTACCTATATGTTATTTGCAATGTCAAGTTACCATTATTCCATTAACAGCAGAAATATAACCTGCACTCATTGCTCGGTGCTAAAGATGGCATTTATGGCATGACCGTGAGCCATTTTGGGTGCCTTATGTGCTCGTTTGACCAGCCTCGCTAGTGTTTCCTCCCGGGAAGTCGGGACAAGAAATTTGGGGTTTTGAAATTTCCCATTTCTCGGGAAGTTTACGTCGGGATCTCGGGAAATGTCTTCACATTAGTAAGGATTTCAGTGGTACTGATATCTATCATTCTGACATAAAAAATGCGTTAGCTTTGCGTTACTGCTAATTCAAACTTTTTTTTGTATAGGGGACACTTTCCATCATTGGGACAATTTTCACATTTTGGTCATTTGTGAGTAAAGATTAGGCCTATGGCAAGTCAGCGTTTTTTTTTTTTAGATGCAACCATGGTGATTGATCTACTCTTCAAATAGCACTTAGTTGGACTTCTCTACCTACACTAAGTTAAAACAGGTGATCATTTTTCTGAAAGGTTTAAAATTGTCCCACTGCTAAAAGTGGCTCTTGCAATGAGACAATGCAGTTTTATCAATGGAACATGAAGTTTAGAATGGCACAAACAGGCAATGTAGATCGAAACAAACCTTTGGCGTACTGTAAAGGTCTTTTTCGTCATCAAACAAGATAACGAGGTATTTAAAGCAATGGGTGACACCGACAGAGATGCTTACTGTAGTGTCATGCCCCCACCGGCTAACGATCTGTCTTGTACTTGAAAGAGTCCGACTTAAAACGAAATTTAATAAACAATTTAACGAAATGCAAAAACTTTGAACATCGATTATCAAAAATTAAAACACCATAGCCCTCAGTGAAATTCAGAGGTGGGCACAATTTCGTTAATAATGAAGCTAACTTTTTCATTAACTTATAGTTAATTCGTTAAATTTCTTTTTGAAATTAATGGACTAAATTAACTTCCGTTAGTGCTTGATAACTTCTGTTAAATTTTTGTAAAAGTTAATTTCTCTTACTGTTGGTTAAGTTTGACATCGATTAACTAGCAAAATACGACCAATGAGGTCAAAAAGCGAGATAAAAACAACAAAACATATTGTTTGTGAGCAAAAAAATTGCTTAAATGCTTACGCAAACATTGATACTAAAAAATTTTAAGCTTTTTTGTAAAAAGAAACGCCGCTTTAAGTCAAAATCAGCGATTTAACTTCCGTTAATTGGAGCTGAATTTAATGAATTAAGGTTAACGGAGGTACATAACTGTGTTAACGAAGTAGTGGTTAACGAAGCTAACGCTTTGCATTAACTTGCCCATCTATGGTTAAACCTCGTTTTAACGTTTCAGTGTATTACGTATCGTTTACAATACTTTAGAGTCAGGTATGTCGCCAGCGAGAAGGCCAAGGGGGCTCGGTCCCCAAATTGGCAGCTTGGCCCCCAGATCAAAAAAGGAATTGAAAGAAAATAGATTAAAGCAAGGTCCCTGGCTCCTCTACGGTTGACTTTGCCCCCCTCCTCGATCCCGATGAGCTGGCGACGCCCCTGCTTAGAGCTACCGGTATAATGATTATACCAAACTACGGATGCAAAGCGCACGCTTTCAGTGCGGTAGGTCTGGGGTTCGAATCCTGGGTCATTCAAATAAGCACAGTGTCGCCAACGGCTCGCCACCGTTGCGACGTTTCTTCCGAGCTGTGTTGCCCAGGCGCTAAGCAGCGAAAATGGGCCCCGCCACTCGTTACACGCTTCGGTGTAATACCGCGAGTATAATTAAGATTTGATTTTTTTTTGCGGATGCAAATCAAAAAATTTACGGACGCGCCAGATCACCATAGCTATAACGAGATATTAGGCTACCGCATGTCGTGTAGTGTTTAAAAAATAAAGTTGAAAAACAACAGAAAAGAATTAGTAGCAGCATTAAAGCAAAGTTAATATAGCCAAAAACATTGAATGTAATTTAGACAGTTCATTTCTTAAAAGTTCTTGGCAGAACAGCGCTGGCAAACAAAGCACGAACTGCACAATTTGGTTCGTTCAATAGGTTGTCTTGAGTTCCATATGCCTGGGCTTTTTGTGATTATCTATCCAGTTTTTCAAAGTTTGTCTAGCAACATCATACTCTCCTGCAATGATTGATCTGATCTTCCCCGTTAGCAATGCTTTTTCAACCGCAGCTCTCATGGTAGTGGGATCAGTTTTCCCCTTTAACGCGAGCCTCGGGGGGATGTTGGTTGAAGTTCAGATTCCATTGAAATCAACAAGAGCTTTATTAAGAACTAGAGCTCCTGTGACTACTAGCCCCGGCCTTCTCATAGTCGCTACCATGCATTGTTTTCTTGTTTTGTCGTTTCAATTTTCTTAGTTGTTTCTTTCCTTTTACATCCCATTGTTAGGGTGCTTGTAAACTGTGAACAAGTAGAATTGTAGGCTAATACTTGGTTTTTCTAGAAAACATTTTAGAAAGCATAAGCATATGAGCACTCTTTAATTCAAAACCTATTTCCATAAAGCTGACGATTATGTAAATAAAAGATACGCCGACCACGCTTTTCTTATAATCGACTTTCATAAGCAGAGATGGGCACTCGCTATTTTAAAAGTACGGTAACGTCAATATTGAGACGGATATTTTGCAAAAACAGTAAGGACGGTACCGATAACGGTACATTTTTTGAAAAGTAATAATGATATTCGATGCTGATTATTGATACTTTTCAAACGAAAAAAAAAAATTTGTTTTCATTTTCTTCGACAACATTACGGCAGTGAATGCATCGGATCCGAATTAGTGCTGTGCTTTTGCATTGATTTTGCATGAAACGCGTAGCGAAAATGTTATGTTCTAGCAGCTTATTTCGTTTGATGAGAAACTTTGTCTGAAATCCTAATGATTGCCATACTGCGTTGTACTACCGTAGCTAAAGCGGTGTTATCAAAATTATTCAACCTTCGCGGGCCGTTAAATGTTTTAGCAAATTTTTTACAGTTTGCTTGCGAAGAGGCGCGTAACCAAAACTTTTTTTGGAGGGGCTGACTCAACCAAAGAAAGTAAAAGCTATTTTTTTCAGAAATCAATGTTTTGGAGCATTTACAAATACATGTAGGCCTATATGTAGATACTCTATATATTTTTTTGTCGGATTTCGATGAGAATAGGGCTATGACCTTGAATTTTCGATGATTTTAAGATATTTCATCCGTAAAATTGGTTTAGGGCTAAGCAAAAATTGTGTTCACTTCAAGAAATTCTCCGCTCTTCCTGCTAATAAGTTGTGCCGCGGTACTGCCCAACACTGTTAATAAGTTTGTTTCGTTTTGATTTTGATTCATGCACTCCTAGGTAATCCAGCATTTCTAGGACGTTGTTATATGAGGTAGTTGAGCCAACAAGATATGGTACTCTGCTTCGCAAGGTTTTGACATCCCTAAAAACGCCTTGCCAAAATCTTCTGATTTTTTTACGTTAGGCTTTTCATGCTAAGCGTCAAGCTGGGAATAATTTAGGAAAAACTAACAAAAAAAATAAATAATGCGGTTTAAGCTTGCGAAACGATAATGTGCATTTTGCGGTTGCGGAAGTTGAAAAATTATTGCAAATGTATCGCAAACTTGCGGTTGCGAACCTCCTCTTGCAGGTTTGCGGTTGCGGATTTGAGTGTAAATTTGCGGTGCCCAGCACTGCTTAAATGACCAAAGAAATCAGTCCATACGGTTTCGGCTCTGACTCGAGCTTTGACGTTAAAGTAAACTCCGACTCCAGTAAAATTTATTTGGCTTCGGAGTCCGGCTGCTGGACACCTATGCTTTGCACTTGTTCATTTTCCCAGCGTGTGTTTCATTTCCTTGCCTAGTCCCGCTGTTTGCTATCTCCTCAATTCCAACTGCGTTATTATTAGCATTTCTCTTCTCCTGTATTTAACCACGATTACGCAAACGACGAAAGCGCTATAACTCTTATATTTAGCTGGTCACATGTCTACCATTTAAAGGTAGGAGAATCGCTTGAC
Organism: Trididemnum miniatum; assembly: GCA_964006365.1. Classification (NCBI taxonomy): domain Eukaryota; kingdom Metazoa; phylum Chordata; class Ascidiacea; order Aplousobranchia; family Didemnidae; genus Trididemnum; species Trididemnum miniatum. The sequence goes on from OZ023232.1 coordinate 34,613,161, forward strand.
TGCCTTTCCCTACTGCACAAGGAAAGAAACTGCCTTCTTGTTCTCTACACTATCCTTTTAATCAATGCTGAACGTCAATCAAAAATACAATAGGCTAAACACTTCTTTTTAAATCATGGTCTTGAGATGGCTTTGAATCTGAGGCCCTGTTTACGGCCGTGGCAGTATGCTTAGCAACTAGTCAACTGATCGGCTACACCCTTTTTTGCCATATCACTCATTGCTTTGTTGACTTGCACTCTACTAACAGGCATTTCATCTTGTGTTCGCAATCGTGTTGACGTAGCGGAAATAGGCCTAAACAAAGCGTTTCTCCGGTGACGTGGATACTGGTTATGCTGCACAGCTGCTACGGCAATTCCTATAACAGGGTGGTCCAACTGCTGGCCCGTGGGCCAATTTTGGCCCGCGAAGTAATTTTTTGGCCCGCGATGAATTACGGGTGATTTGCACGTTTAGGTCGGAAAACATTTACTTAGTCGTTGTTTTTGTATTTTTCGACTGCGTTTACGTTTCTGCTTTTTAAATTTAATGCTAAACAGCCTGTACCGCTTCGTTTCATGATTCATGTGGTGTTTTATTCATCGAATTGCAACGGATTACGCTTTAGTTTGTTGCAATTGTGGGAGTCGAGGGGCTGTTTTACGTCGGCAGCAACGAGGACGAGCCTGGGCCAACAGGCAAAATGATAGGCCTACAACACTCGACTTCTACACGTCCGCTTAAAACTTTCGGTCGCATAGAGCAGGACTTCCCAAACTTTATCGCTCGCGACCCCTTTTAATCTCTCAAAATTATTCGCGACTCTTCACGGTTAAAATGACAAACAGCGCGAAACATCCATTTGTGATAACTATTGAAAGGCGAAAACTAAAAACAAGTTACCGTTACTCAATTATTTATTCATTTTTTTATACTTTTGTAGCATATTTATCCATCACGAGAAAGCGATCAATGCGCTACGAGCTCGCTGAGGAGTTGCCAGCCATCTGTCTACCATTATCTAGGTGCAGCGACCGTGCTCATTTTTTTTTAACGCTTTAGTTCTGCATTTTTATCTTGAGCATGTTCAACGTAGGCAACGTTTTGTCGCTGTTTCCTTATTTTTAACCCAGCTGCTTTTTGTGTTGATGATAGCGTTATTTTATGGTTAAAAATATAAATCCTACTACTACTAATACACCAAGATGGGGGAACCCCGCTAAGTGTTATCAAACCGATAAATGCCTCCTTGCACTCTATGAGCCCTCTGTCGACTTCAATCTAAAATAGGTGGTCGTTTTCTACATCAACTTGCTCTCGACTCCAACTTCTTTCCTTGCTGTTAAACTTATTCAGCCCCCACCGTAGCACGGCCCCAGCCAAGTACTTGACAGCATGGATGTCACTATCAGTGAAAAGCGCTGAATTAGTCGAAGTTTCGGTTTCATTTTCTTTTATGAGTTTTGGAATTTTAGCGGCTAGTATTCGCTTAACATATATTTCAGAGATCTCTGGGTTAGTTGAAGTAGTATATTGTTTCTGTAGCATGAACGAATATTTCTTTAATTTTTCTTGATGGGACAGTGTACAAAAGTTTTCCAAATCTGGGACCACATTCTTTATGAAAAAATCTGAATAGTTGGGGGTTAATTCTAAATCTTCAACGGTTTGGATGCTCATTTCGGTGCAGCGGGTTGCCAATAATTACTGTAATAATCATCTTCTAATTCGATCTCGCCATTTTCCTCCTCCTCGATAATCTGAATATTTAGTGACGTAGCGTTAAAAATCTGCTTTTGCGATGGTAAGTTGACTGCATTTGGTTTTCAGTCGCTATCGGTGCGGTAGAACTGTCACTTCAGCACCCATCAGCACTACACAGCTAATTTATAGAAATTGATCCCATCAACCAGGAATGCAGATTATTTTCGATACTTTGCGAAAAAAAATATATTTTACACAGAAGACCCACAAACAACTTCGATTAATCTTAAGACAATCATTTTTAATTATTTCTATACTATACGAGCTATATAAAATAGACACACGTCATATGAATGATTCTACAGGTCAGTTTTGTAATGAATTCCACTTTAGCAAGGGTAGCAACTGATTTAACACCAAAATGATTTTATAAAACGTCACCACATACGGCAATCAAAATGAAATACTACATATCGTTATTTATATGGGCTACATTTCTCACACTTTTTTGGTTAACCACATACGGCAGTCAGAAAATGTTACTCAATTAAAATCTGAACACTGACGAGGGATAACAACTGGCTACACTAGTAAGTCAGAGAGTGCACTTAAGTCATTCGTCATTCCAAAACCATGTAACAAGTGCACAAAAAATTTACGGTAATTCAAACAAGTTGCACATTAAATCCTGGCACTGAACTGCATTTTAAAGCTTGAAAAGTCTTGGCATTACTAGCAAAACCTCTAATAGTAGGCGCATCGCCACGATTCCCTGGCCTATGTTAATAGCCAAAATATGCTTCCAACGGGTCTTGGTTGAGTCTACATGCTAAAACGTAATCAGCAACAGACATTGGGCTATATATACATTGTTTAAATTATTGATCCGAGCTACTCACCGTGTTTGAAATAGAAACTATTCATTGCTATCAGTAACAATTTCATATCCTTTACAAATCTTTAAACGAGTCAAGAACTCTAAAGTGTGTTGAAGATTCCAACTACCTCTGAGGTAAACGAAAGAACTTATTTTGTGACAATTAAATCCGTTTATGGCACAACTAAATTCCAAACCTTTATTTTCATCTTCAGTAATCAACAGGCTAACTGATGGAACAGCATGGCTGCTAACTGTGAGGTCTTTGTAATAGGTGAAGTGAATTTTCTTGCTTTCCATATGCAATCGCCAATTGCTGATACTGCTCGCTTGAAATTCGGATGCTATGTCAGACAAGTGCAATGGTAAACTACGAGATGCTGGCATCTGGTCTGGCAATAATTCGTTTCTTGGTAAACATGAATCTGAATCTTTGGAGCTGCTAGCAATTGGTAAACATGAATCTGAATCTTCGGAGCTTCTAGCATCTCTAACCATAACTCTTCTTTTTTTTGGAGGCACTGATTCAATTGGTTTTGATGGAAAATTTAGAGTAGGAACACAACTGTGCTTGATCCAAGATTTCTTTGAACTGATGTGTATATCAGAGGCCTCAAAATGTTTTTCACAAATAAACACTTTTCCTGACATTACTTTTTTCTTAAAGTCAGGGTTGTAACGGTATTTGAAGAGCACCTACAATGTAAAATAATTTTTAATCCACACACACAGTCTTTTTTGTTAAGGTTTGGCTTAATCCATTAGGCAATTTTGAAAGACCGCCAATTGAATTTATAACGTAAATCACCGCTACAAACACTTTTGTAGAAGCAGATTTTGAGAGACCGCTGGACAATTCTGAGAGCCCACTTCGGTTCAAAAACAGCTGAAAAAACAATGCACACACACATATTCTGTATATATATTACGTTTGTTCACTTTTATTTTTAAGAAATCTTTTAATCAGTAAATTTAATTAACATCACGAGTATGCATTTTACTGTAAAATTAACATCTTCATAAAAAATTTGCCTACCTGTTGAAATGAAACAGACCATTCTTTTGTGCAAGTTCCAAAACGCCGCTGCCCATAAGGGACCTTGAAAAGTTTCACTCCAGCAGCATCTGAGCTTCTGCAGCCAGGCAAGCAACAATACTTGCCTCCTCGACGTATAGCAGCTGACATTTTCAGAAGTTTTGAATTAAACACAAATTTGTTTTTACAGTTATACAATAACAAACAGATAAATGTTTAGCTGCTATTAAAGAATTAACAAATCAAGAGCTTTCTAGAACAGCAACTTAGTATTACTGAGATAATTGCAGTCTGTAGTAATTCCATCTGCAATATATAACCTAACAACAATGCATTAAATGTGCACGTAAAGACTCTATCTCTAGAATTTGATCAAAAATTTTTGGTTAATCGCAAATCACAAATGGGTGGGTTCAGGAAATTTCAAAAAATGGGAGGGGCAAGAATTGAAAAAATAGTGCTTTTCTTATAACATTGTGTATTCAAACGTAGTGAAATACCAGTGCATTAAAATCAATAAAATGTAAAATGATATAACCAAAACTGCAGGGGTGATTAAACCTGCTAGCCGCCCCTCTCTAATTTCACAAATCCAACATTAATGCCTACCTAATAATGCACTCAGCTGCTCAGATGGTAGCAACAAAAAGTAAAGTGATACCGGTACCCTATTTGCAACTGTGATACTGGTACGTCAAAATTATATACGATACTGGTAGCAATATATGGTTCTGGGTGTTGCAACCATGCCCAACTCTTATTCATTTTATATATAAATTCTCTTCTACGTGCATACACTAAGCTAATTAGGAGGGCAAAATTAGGTCTGGTCACACTTAAACTTACTGTTTGTGAAGTATTCCAGGAACAATACAGCCTAGTGGCACATGTACAGAACCGGTACGGCATGCATTCAGTGCATATTGCCAGGGGTGCAAATCTATGTTGAGCATTGGGGGGATGGTTAAGCAAAATTGATCATTTTTTGATATTGGGGGGATGTAAATTAGCTCGTATGGAAAACTTTCCACTTCCATCATAAATATTGGGGGGAATGCTGGCAGATTATTGGGGAGGATACATCCCCCCCATCCTTCCCTGTATTTGCGCCCATGCATATTGCCACCTAGTAACAGGAGTAATATTTATCAACCTCTGATGTTAAAATATTTTATGCATTTTTTGTTGTAAATAATATATGGTAGGCCTATCAGTAATGCCATTTTCTCTCATAGATGGGTGACTGACACTATAGGTGTATTGCAGAAGGTCAACTACCGGTATGTGACACAGGTACAATAAACTATGAGGCAAATTGGGCAACAAACCAGTATCAGCTTGCCAACAACAACCTAGACTAGGCCTATATCCTTTACTTGAAACCAAAGCTATGCAACTTATCACAGTTGTAAACTCATCATAGACCTATAGACTAACCTGACATGTTTTCCAGAAAATTCACCTACCTTTGCCACGCAATTTCTACATGTCTAAACTTTACCCAGAATGCACACGTAAACATTTCTACTTCTAGTTAGCATAACATGTTTCTCATTTCCAGGGTTTCCCTTTCGAAATTTCGGGACGGGAAATTTCCCGGGAATTTTTAACTTTTCAATTTTTTGCTCATTCTTTCTCTCTGCTTTTACGAATACCCAACACAAAACAATTTGCATTGCTGCTGGTAAATTTCTAGTTTCCGGGAAAATTAACTCGGGATCTCGGGAAATTAAATTTTCCGTTCCCGGATCAGGATCGCAGAAAATTTTTGAGCTGAGCAAGTTGAATAGGCAAAAAAGTAGTGTATTTTTAACTTGATTTGCCCTATTTCAGAGCTACGTTTAGATGTTCGATCTCAGCTGAGAAATAACAGTGGCCTACATCCAAGATCTAACAGTAATGCAGCTTTTTTGCACGAATTATCATTACGCCACTCTTGTGATTGCGACTTGAAAATCATCAAGAGCGAACTTAAAAATATATATTTGATTGCTTAATGGTGGTTTGCATACAGTGCCGTGTTTACCATTAAGCTAGTTAAGTTACCGCTTAGAACATCATATTTTAATCTTTCAGTTTAAAATTATTTTTGCAATTTATCTTATAAAAAACCTTCACCTTTGTTTATATCACAAGACTGACACTTGGCTTCATCAAACTCTAATTAAAGACTAACGACAATAATCAGTTGGCTTAAACGAAATACCGCAGGCTGTGTCGTCATATGGCTTATAATCCAAGTTTCCGGTAAACTAAACGACAACTTGATAATAATGTTTTTCTTTTCCAGTATCACACTAAATATTTTGAATCAGGTCAGCTTATTTCAACCTATACCGAAGTTGGGACGGGAAATTTCACGGAAAATTTAAGGTTTGGAAATTTCCCGTTTGCCGGTAAATGTATGTCGGAATCCCGGGAAACTTTTTTACATCAATAAGGGTTTCAGTGGTTCTGATATCTATCATTCCGACTTAAAAAATGCGTTACTGCAAATTTTTTTTTTTGCTCACTAAAGATTTTTTTTCAAAATTTGCAAAATTTTTTAAGACGAAATACTTGTAAGAACAAAATTTTTTTCTCAATTTGTCGAAAAAATTGAAAAACTCGAACTAAATTAAGTTTGTCAAAACAATATAACAAAATGCTAAAAATGAGATCTGAAATGCTGAAAATCATAAAAAATGTCAAACTTTCCCGATACCCGGGAATTTTCCGTTTTACGGGAAGTTGAAAATCTGGGAAAAAGGGAAACCCTACTCGTGTCTCGACGTGCTTTTACCATAGATATGTAATACCAGTGCCGAAACTAGCGCCCCTCGAACCCCGCAACCGGGGGGGGGCCGCACAAAAAGGGGGCCCCGTAAATAGTCAGTACATATAGTACTATTTAATCAACGTATGATAAAGGTGCCTTAAATAAGCCTATTCTAAGATTAATATATTTTTTGTCTTAACTCGCGTGATGTGGGGCCCCCATACCATATTTATGCTTTTGGCCTTGGGGGCTCCTGCACATTTTTCGAAAAATAGCAGTCGCATAACTAGCAAACAAACGTTTAGTAGCATACCAAGGGCCAGGGGCGGATCCAGGGGGATGTGGGGGATGCATCCCCCCACCAGCCATTTTCAACAATGCTTTGGATAAATAAAGTTTTTCTATAATTTCGAACCTCTCATAACCATGGGTGCAAATCCATGAAGGGATGTATCCCCCCCAATAATCCGGCAGCATCCCCCCAATATTTTTATGTCCCAAAACTGGGCGTCAGCGCAGGTGATGACCTTTTTTTGGCCTTCACTTCATTTTGGGCAAAAAAATTGGCATCTGGGAACGTTATGACTTTTTTTTTTTTTTGGTCTTCACTTCATAGTATGCAAAAAATTGGACATCTGCAGACGTGTCAATTTAGCTAAATCATCCCCCCAATATCTAAAAATGGTCGATTTTGCTAAATCATCTCCCCCAATGCTCAACATAGATTTGCACCCCTGTTCATAACAATAAACCTTAGTCGCCTTAAGCACGCATAATCGAAGCTGTGCTTACAAAATGCATCATATTTGATAAAGCACTTAAAAGTAGGGGCCAAAAATATGAACAAACTTTGCCTGAGAATTGTTCGAAAAGCGCTAAAATGACCATTACAGTGTGCAAATTTTCAAAAAATTTTCGGGGTAGCATGCCCCCGGACCCCCCTAAAGTCGTTTTTGTAACTTAAGTTGCTTGAAATAACTATGCCGGGAAAAAATTGCGCTTGAAAAAGTGACGAAATTTGGTGTCCTCTCCCTGAAAAAAATTCTGAATACGCCCCTGACATGAAACATTTTGAAAGAACTGATTTACGCCCGATTCCGGGTCTAAACGTCTTTATATTTAGTTAACATTCAACCTAATTTAAAATCACACCCCCCCCCCCCACCAAAACTTTCTGGATCCGCTCCTGCCAAGAGCCTCTCATTCTCAAGTAAAAGGCGCAAAAATAAGCCTTAAAAACGTTTTTTCTTCGCATAGGTAGCGAAGTGTTATTTCAGTTAGTTAGTTAGTTCCATATTTATCCTCCCATCACGAGAAAGCGATCAATGCGCTATACGAGCTCGCTTAGGAGTTTCCAGCCATCTGTCTACCACACCAAGATGGGGGAATCCCGCTAAGTGCCTTTCCCAACGGCACAACAAGTAAACTTGCCGGCTTGTTCTCCACACTGTCCCTTCCATGCTGAACGTCAAGCAGGGAAGCTGTGAACACCAATTTTGAAGTCTAAAAACGCACAAAAAGCCTCCAAAATAAGGTGAAATTCCGCAACATTTTCTGGGGGGGCATGCCCTCAGACCCCCCTAGCTTGCCATCGCCCCTTCGGAGCTCGCTCTTTTGCATCACCATCCCAGAAAAAAATTTTTGGGGGCCCCGAAAGATGATTTCGGGGGGGGCTCCGCATTGACTAGTTGCGGCCCTGTTTCCAAGATTTCTTACAATCTTATCACATGCTAGTGCTACTTAGTAAACTACAGCAGTATAAACGGATTTCTTTAGTCATTGGTTTTAAACGTTTTGAAACGGCTCAATAGTGTCAAAAATAACTAGCCTTATTAATACATTTTTGGTGACAATTTTGAACAACAGGCTAAAGCATGACGGGGCCATATTTTTCCACTCTCTAGCGCTCGTTAGTCGGGGCATAGTTAGGCAATAGTTTGATGGTAATAGAAAATAAAGTCTATCCGTGGGGTCTCAGAAATATTTTACGCGATAGCACCATTGTGGCCAAAATGTTTTGAAAATTTTGATTCAATAATTTGGTGCATCATCGCATGGTTGCATTTTAAAAATTATTCGGAAGAATGATGCTGAAATCTTACGTTATTTTTTGTAACTTTCAAACTTTTATCTCAGCTTGGGCTAAACCTAAGCTAAAACTTTCAATCGTAATTAATTTTTCAACTTCAGAAAAGCAGAAGCGACCAATTTGTGTTGAAGTATATATTTCTTTCGGCAAATAATGAAGTAAATTTAAAATATCTTTGTAGATAGCTATAAAAGCGAAATTTTCGAGAAGTTAGGTGTATTGTGTATGAAATATAGGCTACTTTACCAGCAACAAGCACGCAAAATTTTATCGAGGTTCAAAAGTTGAAATGACATTATATTTATGACAAAATTTATTGAAATGACAAAATTTAGTAGATGGAATGTAAGTTTGAGTTGTGCGGTCATTCTTGGAAAAGAATTGAAAAGAACAGTGAAATTCACTCCCAGTCCCCAAGAGCATTGATTCTACGGCAGTGGTAGACTTGAGTATCTACAAACTATCCAGTATCCACTCACCAGTAACCGAAATAAACTTTATCCAACTGACAGACTTGGTTAATGGATTAATCTTCTGGAATGATATTCCAGTATTGAACAATGTTTTCAAATGTTGTTCCTTTAGGTGAAGCTTCGTAACTTAATATCTTTTTGATTTATTCAATGCATAATAGAAACTATGAAACTAGATTAATTACTTGGCTAGCTGTAACAAAACGAAGATAAACACGTTCAGCTGATTCCATCCAAAACTACTGTTTTCACCGCCATTGGCGAGAAGATAGCGTAACTACGTGGTGATTCCCCATAGCAACAACTAATACTATAATACAGCAACATAGAATAAAGTTAATAATCAATGTGTAGTGGCCAGTAGGAGGCTGGTAGCCTGGTACACGGTAAAACTCGATGAGTAATCGCTTGATCTCGGCAATTTTGTCTGTTTGAGTGGCGCTAGCTGATGAACCTTACAAAAGCGTGGTGGTCACGCTAAGCAAAACTTTTCTTTCTGATTTTGCCTTTTTTTAACGCTTACGTCACTATGAACAAATTTGATCAAGTTTTGCTGTAATACCGCAAAGCTGTAGTATCTATTGAAAAAAAATATTGTTGAAACTGTACTAAAGTGATTTTTGGGAAAAGTCATGAAATTTGAAAAAGATGCTGCAAGCAGTTTTAGCACACTAAGCTTTCAAAAATTTAGCGTGCTTTTTTTGCCCCCATCCCCAGACATAATAGGGTTAAACGAATAATAATGGTTGTAAAAATGTAGTCTACATAGTGAAACCTACTTTTACAATGTGTAAAAACAGTTTAATGTAAAACAATTTACACAATCATTTTCTTACGAAAAAAACTTAAGGGCTTGAAAACCACGACCAATAGCTAGGCTAATTTCATATTGAAGTGTAATTTTTTGAGATTGAACCGTTTCAATTTGAATCAAATTAACTCTTTGCAAATCTGCGCTATATTCATGCTTTAAAACAGGGGTTTTCAACCTTTTGTGCGTAATCGCCCTTGTTTGGAAAATGTGGGACCAAATTGCCCACCTGAGAGCGTTCACGCAATTTTTCCACTAATTCAGATAAAGAGCAAAAAAAGGAGTTCACGTTCTCAGAGCTTCTTTCGGAAGATCATTACACATGTTGTTGCCAGTGGCGTAGCAAGAAATTTTAAGAGGGGGGGGGCATAATTTCCACATTTTTCGGCAGAATAAATTTGAAGCTGATTGAGAACCAATTAAGAAAAGCTATAGGGGGGTCCGGGACATGCTTCTCCGAAAAAATTTTGAAAATTTGCATGCTGCAATGGCTATTATAGAGCTTTTTGAATAATCAAATCAAAAAAAAATCAAATCTTCATTATACTCGCCGTATTACGCCGAAGCGTGTAACGAGTGGCGGGGCCCATCTCCGCGGCTTAGCGCCTGGGCAACACAGCTCCGAAGAAACGTCGCAACGGTGGCGAGTCGTTGGCGACACTGTGTCGATTTGACCGGCCCGGGAATCGAACCCCAGACCTCCCGCACCGATAGCGTGCGCTTTGCAACTGAGCTAACGGCCGGTTTGAATAATTTTCAGACAAATTTTCTTTAAATTTTTTTACCCTAATTCTGAATGCTTCGAGAAATATGACGCCTTTCCTTCGCACATTTTTGATTATGCGTGCTTCAGGCGGAAAGCTTATTGCTGTCAATGAAATTCAAAATTATGGAAAAATTGTATACATCAAAAACATTTTTGAAAGAGTGAAAACTCAACTGAAAAAACTCGGAAACAAGGGCAACTCCTAAACCAGTCTGGATTCGTCCTATACACAGCGCCTCCGTCGCTTTCTCGTGACAGGAGGATAAAAAATGAAGCAATCAAATTCAGTATTAGTAGGTAGAAGCACAGAAATGTAACTTTTTGAGCTTTTTATTTTCATCGCTTCTCACCCGCTGTTTCCAGCAGGAGAGCAGCAGCACCGAAGATGTTACCATGTGTAACTGTATACTAAGTGAAAAAGTTTAAGAACGGCGAAATCAAAGAATCCACATTCTCGTCTGTTATAGTTCGTCCGTTGATCGTACATCAGAAAAAAGGTACGACACAATGCACATCTTAATTGGTTTGCAGGAGCGTATTTAGGGGAGGGAGGCTATTGTGCCATGGGCCCCCCCTTTTGACTATGCCTTTTAGTAAAAAAGAACAAAATTAATGGCGCCAAGTGACTAAAATATGCCAGGCTCTTTTGATGGTTTCTGTTGCTTAGCCTATGGCTAAGGGGGTAGGAAGAGGGGAATGCATCCTTCCACTAGCCACTTTCAAAAATGTTTTTGATGAATACAATTTTTCCATAATTTTGAACCTCTTCGATAGCAATAAGCCTTCCGCCTTAAGCAGTAAAAATCTAGTTCTATACAGTGAAACCTTCTTTTATATGAGGTTCAAAACAATTTACGCAATCATTTTCCAGCGAAAAACTTTTTAGGGCCTGGAAAACCATGACCAATAGCTCAACCAATTTCATATTGAAGTTTAAATTTTGGTGATTGAGCCTATTTAATTTGAATCAAATGACAACTTTTTGCAAATCGACGCTACATTTACGCTTTAAAATAGCAAAAAATGCCATTAGCTTAAAAACCGCTTCAAAAATTATTGCCTATGTCCAATTTGTTTACCGTGTAAAGTGCCTAAAACTCTACCAATTTTCTTGAAATTTGTTTTAAACGATAGCTAAAATCAAGACCTTCACGATCCAGTTGAAATTTGTAAAATCCAACAAGCATAACTAAAGTTATGATATTTTTTGTAACACTTTCAATCGCTGTTACGTTATGGAAGATATGCAGCTCGTTTGTCCAAGCGGGTAATTCCAAGATGGCGGATCGGAGCTTCTAATTGTTGCCCTTCTCGCGTCATGCGCAATCTAGTAGTAGTAATTACATATCTATGTTATGACTTTTACAGACTCGAACGCAAAAAGTGTTTGGCTATCGCCAGGTAGGGCAATTAACGTTGTTCCGACACTGCCTCGCGCCGAAATTTCATTAAGCTTCCAGACTAGGTATTGTAGAGACGGGTGCTCCTGGTAGTCCTTTTTGTAGGATGCACTTAGTTTTACGTGTGTAAAGTTGATTTTCGTTACGTTGCGATTAGAAAATCTATCATTTCTGGTGTTTATTGGCTAGAACCAGGGCTGCAAACTCGATCGACTTTTAACCGAGTTTAAGTTCGAGTTTAGGAAATGTTGGCAAATCCGAGTTCAAGTTCGCGTTCAAAAAAAATTTTTTTTTAGTTCAAGTTTGAGTTCGGCAAAAACAAACTCCAAACTCGAACTTGAACTCGAAAAAAAACTTTTTTGAACTTGAACTTGAACTCAGACTTGCAAATATCTCCTGAACTCGAACTTAAACTCGCAGTTTAACACAAACGCAACCCTGGTTTTTATGATTTTTCCATTTTTCAATAATCAAAATTTTCATGAGTTTTGACTTGAATTCTGGTGGGTGTTCCCCGATTTTGCCCCTCACCTGGTTCCTATCAATTTGATGTAAATTTGTCGTAGAACACAATAAAAGTCATCCTGAAATGACACACGATGCGGAAAACTCGCAATTTAACATGAACTCAACCCCGGTTTTTACGATTTTTCCATTTTTCAAAAAACAAAATTTTCACGAGTTTTGACCTGAATTCTGATGAGTGTTCTCCGCTTCTGCACTTAATCTATGGAGGTTTTTTCTTTAACGAAATGAAAATTATGGTTGTTATCAGTGGCGTAGCGAGAAATTTCAAAATGTGGGGGCCATAATTTTTATTTTGTTTTCAAGGGCATTTTTTTTCGGTAGAATTAATTTGAAGCTGATTACGAAACAAGAAAGGCTCTAGGGGGTCCGGGGGCATGCTTCCCTGAATATTTTTTTGAAAATTTACATGCTGTAATGGCTATTTTAGTGCTTTTCAGGCAAACTTTGTTTAAAATTTTTGACCCTAATTCTGAGTGCTTCGCCACTTACGTTGTGTTTTGTTCGAACATTATCGGTTATGCGTGCTCGCAATCGAAAAGGTTTAAAATTATGAAAAAATTGTGTGCATCAAAAACATGTTTGAAAATGGTTGGTGAGAGGATGCATACCCCTCATTCTACCTCCTGAATCCGCCCCTGACCATAAGCTACAAAAACCATCAAAAGTGTCTGGCATATTTCAGTCACTTGGCATCATTAGGCCTTTTTTTTTATATTAAAAGGCGAAGTCAAAATGGGGGGCTATGGCCCAATGCTCCCCTCCCTAAATACGCTCCAGATTGTTGTTAGTGTTTTTAGTTTTGGCAAATAATTTCTTGTTTTTTTTTTTTATTTGCTTTCGATGGCCAAACATTTTACAATCACACACAAAACTTGCATAAACGTGTTTTGCAGCTTTCCTTTAATCCAAAAAAGATTTAACAAGTACTTGAAAAACAACTAACAAACCAATTAATTTTGTTTTTATTGGTGTTTTTTTCATTGTGTTTGGATGCTTTATTCAACAGCACAAAAATTCACGCAAAAGCTGCAACGTTGTTTCGTCTTCTTTTTCTCTCTCGAATTGAACCGCTACAATTAAGTGTTCTCGTTTATTCTGCCAGAATGACAGTGGTATGCTGGTAGTTAATATCATGCTGCATGGTAATAAGCCTAGATACAGGATAGTCGCTTACCTGTATGTGCTGTTGTTATACTATGAATGCAGGCTACGCCAGCAATGTCATTTAGTGTGTGGATCCAATTTACTATAGCTTACAGTTGACCACTGTTCAGTCATAGCTTGTGTAACAGCGGTACCCTGTACCGGTAAATACCAGTAGTCTAGGGTCTTGACTAGCTGGCTGCCTGGCTCTACCAGTCTTAACACGTTTTATCCTTACAGCTTATCATCAGACATAGCTTATTGTTGGCCTATACTGCTATTTCTGTATGATACAAACCTTCACAGTTCATATTGCAAACTCAGGATCACTGTTGTTACACTGTACCGGTACTGTGTATGCCAGTACCAGTATATACCGGTAGCCCAAGTGATTGTATCAGCAACTGCTGCAGTGGCTTGGAGTGTTCTTTGTTCTGGTAGAGATTTGTTGATTAGTTGATACTGTGATAGGGTAGGCCTATCTGTTTTATCTACCTGGGTCAGTGGGTACTGGTACCCTGTTTCAAAATGGCCATGTTGGAAGTAAGTTGAATGGTTTTCTGGTGTAGGGTTCTCGTTTATGGTAGGTATTGCAGGGGCGTCCCCAGGAATTTGAATAGGGGGGAAGCTGCAATTTGAAGCTGTTTGTTTTCCACCCAAAGTCAAGTGAATAGCAAAAAAAAAGGTCAACACCTCCGCAGATGTCCAATTTTTTGGCCCTAAGTCAAGTGAAGAGCAAAAAAAGGTCATCGTGCCCTAAAATTGTCCGTTATATGTATATCACCTTTACACCTTGAAAGTTTTGTGCATTTGTTTGCAGGAGGGGGGAGCCGCAGCCCCCACGCTCCCCCCACCCTAATGGATACGGTACGCCCCTGCATCGGTATGTATGATAGTCAAGGTACGATATATAAAATTCAGGGGTGCTGGTTATGTTCTGCTTCAATCATTCAGCTGTTCAGCATTAACATTATTGTGCGAGCCTATGACATCTTAATTGCAATCATCTATACCAACAACCAACCCTACACTTTCGCTTTTTCTAAATCTGATACCAGTACCGGTACCTTTTACTGTTTGACACCTGCCGTACCAATCAGCCGATAACTCAACTGTCAAAAGCTGAGTAATTTTTCGTATTATTGCCTGTTATCTAGTTATTAAATGAAAGACTTACTGTACTTCATGATGTCACAATGCTACAATTGCAACTGTTTACACTAATACTGACTGCTGAGGGGTGACCCTTCAAGTCTGAAATTAAGGTGTGTTTTCCAATAAGCGACACTGCGACTATTGATACCTAATTTTTTAATTTCATTTTGAGGTGGAACTTTGGTGCTACAACACAACAACAACCACGCGATATCAAGGAATTGTACTTGCACAACTTTTATCACTTCATCACCCAATATAAAAAAAAAAATAACGATAACTTTGATAACGGGAGTGAGACACTGAGACTATACATGTTAGATTGTTAGGACATCATTGAACAATCAGCTTGTTTGACCCAGGCTAGCAAATTTTATAGAAAGTTCCGGTATCTAGAGCACCGGCAGACTTTTGTGGAAACAAACAAGCAGTCTGCTGCTGTGCAAGAAAACCGGACACCAAGTGACAGCAACATCATTATGGAAAAGATACCGAGCTGCTGGTGATGCAGCCTTTTGGTTATGGAAATCGGGCTGGTGCTCTAGATACTGCCAATTTTATATCACCTTAATTGCAGGTGGTTGCAGGCCAGTGTAGTTTGTTGTGGTAGTGGCATTGCCGCATGCCGTGTATTGCTAATTGTACTGGTACTGTAGTACCAGTCACTGTTCCCTGTCACAGAGTTGGACCTACTGGCATGGTACAAGTACTTCGCAAGACTGGTTGCGATCAAAAGTTGTTTTGGCCTACACTGACTTGTAACTTGGTAAAATTCCACTTGGACCTCTTGTTACACAGCACACTAATAATTTATGTTCTTAATTTTATGCATATAAAATCATAAAGTAATAAAAAATAAGATTTATATACAATAAAGTAATCACGAAAATATAAACAATTAGGCCTTGCATGTTACTACACTGCTGTCACAGTCGAGAACCCTTAATTAATCAACAAAACTATGCCTTTTTTTGTACCCTGACTTTGTGAACAAAACACAAGTTTCCTTGGTCAAGCCAAACGTTAAAGAAAATATCAAAAAGCAAAGCGCTTTAGCCAAAACAGTTGAAATTCAGAGAAGTGTAATCCTTAGTTAGCGAATTTCAACTATGGAGTAAAAGTGTCAACTACAACAAAAATATGTATATACATTTCCAACACAAGACAAGACTTAGCTATTTCAAACATCGGACTAATGACTTAACTTTTGTGTATCAAAACAAATAGGTGCACTACACTCCTAATACAGATTAAGTTTGCAACATTCCCCCTAAGGTGCAAATTTTCTGAAAAATACAATTTTTTGGACAAAATTTTCCAATTTTTCTTTAAGCTCGCCAAATGGAGTGGTGCTTATTGGCTAAATTTGAATCAAAGTGTTTAATATTTTAGTTCAAAACAAAAATTTCATACTCTTCAAACTCAATTTTGCAGCAAAAATTATTGGTAGATCAAACTTTACTTAAACCCCTTGATACTTGGGGAAAATTTGCACATTGCTAAAAACTAATAAAACAGTGGTATGAATAGACTAGCTATTGGCGTGATATAAGCAACTAAAAGCAGATTGTTTTAGCAGTTCTGTGCTTTATTTCCAGTAAAAATTTCATTCTACTCATGTCAATACACGGGAGATACATTACCAGAATTTTTAGCAGTTGAAATTCTGGCTGTATCTAAATTTAGTAGGTATGCAAATTTATAATTGTAACCTTAGCCTTTAAGCGAATATTTGGAAAAATTGCAACGCCAATGGGGCATAACAAATTGAAGATGTTTACTTTTCACAAAAATGTGATGTCACTTCAACTTTCCAAGATGGCTATTGGGCATTAACATCCTTATATCGGTATTTTTGGTGAATAAGTTAAATTTTTAGGGAAAGGATCAAACATTTAATGAGAAGTGGCCATCCATGAAACCTGTGATTTTAAAACTTCTCAGTCAGGAGGAAGTGACAAAGAAAGAATGGCAGGTAGGTGACGATGCTATGTCATAGAAATGCATCTCTGTGTATTTTTTTAAATGCTTGAACTATATGCCTTTAATCTCTTCAAGCCATCAGTTTTTGATGATTGACTTTAGTATCCATTTGAGCAATGTGTACATGCAACCTTCACTATTTTTTCTGACATTTGTGTTACTATGCATGTTAGTCATGAAAGTACGGTACCAAAACAAATGCTTATTTTAACCTTTGCTGTTTGTGTGGAAATTATTTTGTCCATTTATGTAAGGTAGCTAATCATATCTAAAGCGGAATTGATACATATTTACCAGGGCAGATAAAATGATAAGCAGGTTACAGCCATTTTGCTCCTATGTTCTCTTAAATTGTTTCTGCTGAAAAGCTTAATTTGTGAAAAGTTTTTGATATAACTAAAAATTATGCTTAATGTGCCAACAATTTGTAATGCTGTTGGTGTAATTATAACGTAGTTTTTATTGTGTAAACAGATTTTTTTTTTGTTTGTCTAAATGTTTTATCTTTTTTTGCCTTAGGATTTGTTTTGGGATCTTCATGCTGTTTGTCTTTGGGATGACAGAGACGGACCCAAGCATATTAAATCAGCTCTGCAAAAAATAATCTTAAATTTTGTCACGGAAGCCCAAATTGTGAGTGTTGCTCAAGTGCATAATATATACATATATATATATACAATAAATATGGGACAAAAATAGCTTAAGGAGGAAAAAAAGCCTCAGTGATTCTTGAAACTGAATAAAACTGAAAGAACTTGAATATTATATGTTATAGCATAAAACTTAAGTGAAAGAATTGTGCTATATCTTGTAGTAGAATTGTAGAATTTAGTTCTTTCAGTTTTGCATTGCCTTGCTTACACTGCTGATGATGGCAGCTGAATTTATGTTATCGAAACATTCAGTTTTAAAAATTACTGTGGTTACACACGATAATTATGTTTTGTTTTGTGTGCTACTGTTAAGTATATGGCAATAGGTTTGCAAGCTGACGTTTTATCGTTTTCCTGTCGTGCAGGTTTTTGTTGCGCAGATTTACGTTTGTGGCATATTTATCTGAGCATAATAATTGTTGCTGTGACATCCATCTTTCGTACAAAAGTAGTACCGCTATTTTTTTGATATTACTTCTTTTTTGGGCACTATTATTTGGCCATAATCACAAATAATATAGCCAAAACAAATTGATACATATTTAAATGAGACGTTGCGGTTAATTTTTAATGACCATTATCAATCTAGAGAGAAAAAGTCACTGAGAGTAAGACACTTAGAAAATGCATATAGAAACAACTACAATATTAGCGAAGCATATAGGCCTACGTTAAGTATCCAAATTTATTGAACCTGAGAATCAAAAGCCTTGAGAAACGTGAAAAAAAACTTAAAAAAGGAAAAAAATTAGCTTCGGTAGCTTTTTTTTAACGCTCATGTAGCTAATTTTTTTCCTTTTTGAATTTTTTTTCACGTTTCTCAAGGCTTTTGATTCTCAGGTTCAATAAATTTGGATACTAAACGTAGGCCTATTTGCTTCGCAAATATTGTAGTTGTTCCTATATGCATTTTCTAAGTGTCTTACTCTCAGTGACTTTTTCTCTTTAGATTAATAATGGTTATTAAAAATTAACCGAAACGTCTCATTTAAACATGTATCACTTTGTTTTGGCTTTATTATTTGTGATTAAAGTGCATAAAATTTCCATCAACCATGCTCCGAAGTATTTGGCCACTATAACTATTCAGCAAATACTGCGCATGCGTTTAGGCTGCGGTTGCACGATGTTATAAAAGTATTTTACTTGGATGCTAATTGTATTATTGTTCTCAATTTTATTACGTAATGACTTGAGCAGTTCAAATGGCCGACATGGATTGAGCGTCTGCGTCTAAGGTTTGCACACTCGGGTTTGATTCAGAGTCTGGTCAGACCGATGACTGTAAAATCGGTATTCACAGCTTCCCTGCTTGACGCTCAGCATTAAAGGCACAGTGTGGAAAACAAGCCGGCAAATGTACCTGTTGTGTCGTTGGAAAAGGTACTTAGCGGGATTCCCCCATCTTAGAGTGGTAGACGGGTGGCCGGCAACTTGTTAGAGCTTTCTCGTGATGGGAGGATAAATAGGCAACTGAATACAATAATTGATATGTTTAGAGAATTAAAGCCCACCACGAAGGAAATGCTTTGCTTCGTGCTTATATTGTTGAGTGGCAGAAATTTTTTGACCAATGTTCATACCTTCCTAAACCCTTTATGCAATTTGAAAAGTCAATGACAAGTGAAAGTGCTAAGAAACATAAAAATGGAAACAGCGTCGTTCGAGAGGTAAGATCAATTTGCACTTTACATACTTTGTGCAGATGGTAGTGCTGTTTTAATCTTTTTTGTGTTTGTGTAAAAACAGCATAACGTTGAAACTGGCTTCTTAAATGCGTTTTGCGTAAATTACGTGCTTTGCAACAGAACTAAGGTTCGACACCGGCCTAGATGTTTCCCACTTCCGAAAATAAACAAAAAATTTATATGCGATTTCTAATTGTTCTGCCTTAAAAAAATTTATGTTCGAACTTTTTTTCCAAGTCCTGCCATTTTTTTTTTTTTTTTAACGGACGATGTGACGACGCTATGTCCTCCTCATCAAATATTGAACCAGCCATAATCTACTTATAAACCGGCTACTCTTACCATTTGCAGTCTGTGCTGCTCAAATGACATTGTAAGCCATCAATTGCATTTGAAAGTGCTGTTACTGCGTTTTTCCATAAGTAAAAAATTTTCTGGATTGATTTTTAAGTTGTTTCACCCGAATGGTGGTCAAAGAAAAACTTAAAGTTATTACCGTGTCTGAATTTCTTATCTGCGCGATGCCCGCCACTTTTTAAAGATCATGTAATGCTGATGATTCCTATTTTTCAGATGATGCTTAGAACTTGGAACTTGTGCATATTTGAGACTGTTTACGAACTGTTAAAAGATAAGACAATGATTCTAGTGAAGCGTGAAAGGGAAGGAGAAGTTTTTGATTCGCAGCTTGTCATCGGAGTACGACAGTCTTTCGGTAAGCATTTAGCGGATAAAGAATTTTATTAAGATTCCAGCTGTTCTGCTTATGCCTTCGAGTTCACATCGTTTTTCATTCATGACAAGAGAGTTCCAATCTTTTTATTTCACATTATTATTACTTTACGGTTGATGTAGTGATTAAGGACAACGCGCTATCGGCGCGGGAGGTTGGGGGTTCGATCCAGGTTGGCAGCGCGGCCGAGTGGTTCGGAGCGTCGTTTTTACGACGACCATGATCGCAAGGTTGATGGTTCAACTCCTCTCTAGCCTCGTTGTTGCGTCCTTGGATAAGATGCTCCACGATGATTATATCTGCTTGGGAGAATCTAACAAGCAGCAAATGAAAGAAGTCAGAAGCTAATGTCAACCGGGAAAACTCGGAAACAAAGACAACTCCTAAGCGAGTCTGGATTCGTCCGATGTAGAGCGCCTCCGTCGCTTTCTCGTGGCAGGAGGATAAAAATGAAGAAAGCAATCAATCAATCCCGGTCCGGTCAATTGGGACAGAATGCCGCCTTTGCTGTGACGCTTCTTTGGAGCTGTGTTGTCCAGGCGCTATGCCGCGGAGATGGACCCCATCACTCGTTACACGCTTCGGCGCGATGTCGCGAGTCTGATGAAGATTTGATTTCGATTTTTTAATTTTTTTTATTACCACATTATGTGATCTTGAATTGATGCAAAATATTTTTTCAGTTAATCTTTGTTCGAATGTTGACAATCCTCTGCAAATTTACCGAGAACATTTTGAACAAACTTACTTGAAGTGGACAAAAGACCATTATCAAGCAGAAGCGGAGACGTATCTGTCTCAACATGGCGTGCGCCAGTACATGGAATATGTATGTATCACTAAACTATGTTTGCATAGCTCTACTCACTCGGCCGGTTAGGTCAGTTGTTGCAGCACATCTGTGCGGGAGTCTGGGGCTCAATACCAGGGCAGGTCAAATCGGACATAGTATCGCCACGCTGCGACGTTTTCTCGGAGGTGTGTTGGCCAGACTGCCCCATACGCTTAAGCAGCGGTGTAAGTCTTGCCACTCTTCGACGTAATACCGCGAGTATAATGAAAATTTAATTTTGTTAGCCCTACCCCTCTTACCCAATTACTTAAACAAAACTATTGTTCTGTGGTGAACGTTTAGATGTACCTCACTTATTAATTGCGAGTGAAACCGTTTGAAACGTTATTGCAGACGTCATTGATGGTAACAGATGATTGCAGATTTGTCAAAATATTTATCATCGATATTCTCTCTAATGTTTTTTTTTTTCCGCTATCTCCACAATTTCGTATCTAAGCGTGACACATTCGTAAACTTAAATTGATGTTTTGTGCAAAAAGAAATTAGCATTGCGTTCAATTTATCATACTCGGAATCAAAATCAGGGTTTCCATTTTATGTGAAATGTTCTATCGATTTAACTCAATGGCTAATTTTCTTAAAATATGTTCACCGGCCGGTAGCCCAGTTGTTAAAAGACATCGCTGTCGGTGCGAAAGGTCTTTGGTTTGATTCCCGCGCCGGTCAAATCAGTCGCAGTGTCGCCAACGGTTCGTCACCGCTGCGATGTTTCTTCGGAGCTGTGTTGCGTGGTGCTGAGCCGTAGAGATAGACCTCGCCACTCGTTACACGCTGGCGTAATACCGCGAATATAATGAAGATTAGATGTTCACAGGCTCATCGTAAACTAATAGAAGAAACGAAAAGAGCGGAACGTTATCTTGAATCTTCTTCCTTACCAGCTTTGAAACAGCAGTGCGTTGATGTGCTTGTGACCCAGTACTCCGATGTTATCTTGGCGGAGTGTCGGACGATGATACGGGCGAATGAAACCGAGCGTAAGGACAAAATTTGCACTTTTATTTTCTTCCAACAACTCCGTGCACAGTGCAGTAGTTTTCCAAGCATGCTTAGTTTTCCGAGACACTTCGCTGTAAACCTTATAGCGTGTTTCCTAGTTTTTTCGTGTAGTTATATTGGGATGGTCAATTTGCTGCCTGACATTTAGTCGCTTAAGTGAAAAAATTATCTATTCTCTTTGGCAACTAGATTATTTTGATTTTTATGCTTTGTGGAAGCTTATTTCATAAAAAACATTTATTATGTACGATACCCTAATAAATAATTTGTTTATTTTCTACAGAATTAAAATTAATGTTTTCATTAATGAACCGCATTCCTGAGAGAATTCATCCTCTTTTAAATTGCCTTCAAGACCACGTCATACAACAAGGTCTGGCAGATATGACCAACTGCGCAAGTATAATAACATCGGTAAGAAGTAGTGCGGTAGTCTAAAGCTGTTCTTAGTTTTCATAAAAAGTTTTACTGCTACAGAGGTAATAAGGTGTTACTTTGAAATTGAGCATGGCTATTGTTATTTATGTCACAAAGCCAACTTTTTTACAGGATTCAGAGAAATATATCGAGCTGTTGCTAAACCTTTTCAATCATTATTCTAAACTGGTCCATGAAGCGTTTGAAGACGACCCTCGCTTCCTTACCGCCCGGGATAAAGCTTTCGAAAAAGTGGTCAATGATTATTCTGCGTTTAACTTGGAATTACAAACTAGATCAAAGCAGTAAGATGAAAAATCAGTTGATGAAGCGGTGGTTGCTTATTTTTTAAGTATCAGTAGTTTGGGTTAGTAGCCTATTTATGCTCATATCACCAGAAAGCGATCAAAGCGCTGTAACAAGCTCGCTTTGGAGTTTCTGGTTATCTGTCTACCACACCAAGATGAGGGCATTCCGCTAAGCGCTTTTCCCAACGGCACAACAAGTAAACTTGTCGGCGTGCTCTCCACTCTAAAACATATTGCAACAAATGAGGAACTTTTCTTTCAGCTTGCTGTGCACCACAACATACACAACGCAGAGTATGTTAAAGCATTCATATCTCGTCTATAAATATACAGAAATCCGGTTAAGCTTCCTCCCGAGTCGCGATGTCCCGAGCTGCTTGCGAATTTCTGTGACATGCTTCTGAGAAAAACTCCACTGAGTAAAAAGCTGGCGTCCGAAGAAATAGACAAGAAACTAAAGGATGTGGTAAGCGGCATTGAGTTGGAGACGACAATCTTTTGCCTTGGTCATAAAATTAGCTTTTGACTAAAAATTTTATGAAAATTTATGTCTGATTCAAACATTGTTTCATGTTTTCACATTGGCAATGTATTGTTAATTTACTGTACCTTGTATTACATAGTTGAGGAAGAGAATACTTTCTATTACACGAGATTGACTGGGTCCTCTATCGTTGTTTTGTTTTATAATTTTGATAGCAATGTTTTTATCTTCACGAACTGCTTTCTACAACACAGTAAATCATCATCAAAAGTATATTTAAAAGCTCGTAATAAGCTGTTGAGCCGTGAGGCTCTTCTGGCGGGGGCGCTAAAACTATAAAAAACTTAAACTCTACGGTCAAATCACGTTACAATGTGCTGTATTCTACTAATTTCTTATTTGTCATGTGGATTTCGCGTGTTTTTCAGCTTCTTTTATTGAAATATGTTTCAAACAAGGATGTGTTCATGCGCTATCACAAAGCTCATCTCACGAGAAGATTGATCCTTGGATCATCTGCTGATAGTGAAAAGGAGGAAAATATGGTGGAAGGACTACGGGAGGTTGGTCGCTTGGAGTCACGTTGAAAGCACTGCTCATTCTGGTCCAAAGGCGTTGATTTTTTTTCTTGAAAATGGCAAATAGCAGGGGAACGAAAATTTTGTTTTCTGTGTTTAAAAAACGATTTTTAAGGTACCAGTAGCATCGTCGCTGACCACTCGCTGATAGAATTTTCTTTTTGCTTTATGTGTAACGTAAGCGTAAAATTGCGACAAAACAATGCTACGATTTTGCGCTGTTATACTTTGGACATGTCTTAGCTACTGTGGAAAGTGTGCATAGCTGCATGCATTTAATTTTTGATATAGTTATCAAAACGCCGTGGTGGCCAGACACATGTCTCCCCTTTGATGTTAGACCCTAGGGACGCCACCCCCCTTACCGCCGCCGTATCGATGCCTATGTTCTGGTCACTAATAGCTGGCTAAGTATCATTACTGCTAGCGTCTGGTACAGACTGCAGTGTGCAACATTATTGGGTAATGGGTAGTAAGACGATAGACTTGCCGCCTCGAACTTTGTTTCTACTTCATTCGGAGTGGATACTTGACTGAATTTCGACTCTGGGTGCCTTTACAATATAACGCATTCAAATTGGAAACATCAACTTTTTCGGCAATTATTGCGAGTTGCGAGGTTGTGGCATTAATTCTAATCCAGCATCCTGCTGTGTTTTTCACTATATTTTTTACCATGTATTTTACGGATTGCTGACCCGCAACTTACAGTTTAACCGCCACTCTTCGGCGAGCATAGTCCATTCACGTAATGCTTTACACCGCTCTGCGATGGATGTGCCCACGCAATAATGGCTCGTAGTATTTTTTAGAGGGAAACTGCAGTGTAATACTTTTTCTCTAAAAACGTTAAAAAAATGCAACGAATTGAAAACTGGCAACAAAATTTTTTAAGTGTATCCTATTTAGTTAACCAAAACTAGTCGTTCAGAGTTTGAGCTGATGACGTACTTAGGTTTTGCTTGCGGCTGAGGCGTGTTAGAGTTAAAACGGCAGTGCTCGTCCACCAAATTTGCTGTTGGCCGAGTGGTTTGTGCACTGGGCTTCGAAAGTGGTTTCGCGGGTTCGATGCTCAACCGGGTCATCTTCCATGATGCATATACAGTACTACGCTAAAATAAAAACTTTGACTGCAATAAAACGAGGCAAAAAATAAAAAATTTGCTTCGACTGATCAAATGTGAAGCGCCTTTCTCCTTAGTGATAATGCAGTAAAGATGTTCGCCTTTGATCTGCCAAAACTAGTTTGGTTGACGAGCATTCCAGGTGTTACACGCCTCGATGCGTAAATAAAACTTTAGTACGTCATCACCTTTAACTTTGAACGCATATTTTTGGTTAACTAACTGCGGTATAGTGTGTATTTAAAAGTTTTTGCTGGCAGTTTTGAATTTGCAGTATTTTGTAATACTTACAAAAAATCGACTATAACCAAAGTCTCGTCAGCCTTGCTACGCACAGCCAATCCAGGCTAAACTCATTCCAGACTGTAAAGACTCTGTTTTTGCATTGCTTTACCTGTACATCTCGACTTCATTTCTTTTCTAGGTTGTGCCCTATTTTTAGCAGGCGACTGGCCCCAAACAACGATACCCAACGAAAGAACCTATAACCACTAACCCACAACCAAGTTACCGTTAGCCTAACTAGCCCACATCACTAGAAGCCCCCATGGTAACCCACTCATTTGCAGCTGCAGACGCGTTTCGACCTTATTATGGTCTCATCAGTGCAGCATAGCAACCTCCCACCTTCCTAAAAAAAAAAAAAATTCTAACCTTTAAAAGAACTACACACTCCAAATCTAAGCCTCTCCTCGTTCTGCTCAAGGTAGAACATTTGAAATAAAACCTTCAAGAAAATAATACAGGCTGGATTATAGGGCACAACCTAGAAAAGAGATGAAGTCGAGATGTACAGGTAAAGCAATGCAAAAACAGAGTCTTTACAGTCTGGAATGAGTTTAGCCTGGATTGGCTGTGCGTAGCAAGGCTGACGAGACTTTGGTTATAGTCGAAACATTAATTTGTCCCTTGCAAATTTTACAAAAAATCATTTTACGCTTCAGTTATTTCCCTTTAAGAATAATGTTTCTGATGATTTTTTCTGTAATTTTTTTTTGCTAAACCTTCAGATTGTTATCTCACCAGGTTGGTATGCCTGCCGATTACGTGAATAAATTGGCTCGAATGTTCCAAGATATTAAAGTGAGTGAAGATTTAAATCAACGATTCAAGGAAACGAGAAGTGACAAGATAGCTGGTGAGTTTTATAAGCGAACATGTCGACAATCAGCGTAGTGGTTAAAGGCATCACAGACCGTGCGGAAGGCCGCAGGTGCAATTCCCGGGCCGATCAAGTCGGACACGATGTCGCTAACGCTACGACATTTCCTCGGAGCTGTGTTGCCCAGGCGCTAAGCTGTGGAGATGGACCTGCCATTCGTTGTACGCTTCTGCGTAATACCGCGAGTGTAATGATGATTTGATTTTTTTTTTTTATGTTCCACTTGTTCAGCATACTTGGCAAACAAGTGATGTTGCAAAATTGTTTCTACACCGTTAAAGAATGGATTTAATACCACCACTGCTAGTTGCTGGTGCGGTTCTGTGCGACAACCTTGGATGATAAAAAAGATACGTTCGGCTTCAGAATCGTCGATCCGGAGTGGATCGACCAAATGGCGAAAGAATCAGCTCATCCTAATGACTTCATTACGCTATCGTTACCCTTTTACGAAAATTTTTCGATCTGCCTTGGTCCCGTTCTCTAGACAGGCTGTGATTATTCTGAGATAAATTTCTAGAAAGTAGAATTATTGTCAGCGACATGGCCTAGCTGTACCGCGCGCAGGTGACAGATCCTACGTGACGGGTTCGATTTGCGGCTGGAGCCGATCTCATTTGACATATGTAACGGGTGGCTGTTGACTCGAAGAGCGCAAGCTCACTTCGCAGTCTCCCTCAATTACTGTTGAAAAAAAAATTTCAAACTAAAAAAAAACTATTCACAATCTGCAGTGAAATTGTTCGAAGTAGTTCTTTATGCAAGGTAAAATTAAATAAGATCTTGGACGTTTTCTTGCAAATGTTGCATGAGAGATCTGTTACAGATATTGCGAATATCAAGATTTTGAATGCCGGTGCCTGGTCCCGTAGAACAGAGAAGGTACCGATTTCGCTTCCCTCTGTGTTGGAAGATTTGATTCCAGATGTGGAAAGCTTTTACAAACGTAATCACACCGGAAGAAAATTAAATTGGAATCATCTCATGTCTCATGGAGTTGTAAGTTCAATACATATGTGGGTTTCGTTACGTAGATTAAAATAAAGAATTTAACCGTGCAATAGGCTGAGAAACATTGCTATCGTAGCGGGAGGTCTGGGGTTCGATTCCCGGGCCGGTCAGATCGGACGTAGCGTCGCCAACGGTTTGCCACCGCTGCGACGTTTCTTCGGAGCTGTGTTGCTGAGACGCGGAGATGGGCCCCGCCGCTCGTTCCACGCTTCGTCGTAGTAGCGTGAGTAGAATGAAATATCTTTTTTTTTTTTTTCATTCGTGTATGAATTATTTTCACGCAAATAAGCGACTAAATGAGCCCAAACCTAGCCTTGGCTGTCTTAGTTACAATTGCTAGTTAAAACAAGGCTCAACTTCCTCTGGCAGAGTGATAATAATAGCTAGGGCTTGTGTTACAAAATAAATAGAATTTAAAGAAGGTAAACTTTATACCACATGAAGAGCCGTTAAAGGCGAAACGGGCTGTAGTGGTTATATTTTAATCAAATTTCTTGAAACAAGTTAGTTTTGTTTTGTATACTTGTAAAATTTACTTTAATATTCAGTTAACCTTCAAAACTGAAGTTGGTCAGTACGATCTTGAAGTAACCACGTTTCAAATGTCAACACTTTATGTTTGGAATGGACGAGCGCGAGAAGCGATTACTTACGAAAGTCTCCGATTAGCTACGCAACTTCCCGATCTGGAGTTACGGAAAACTTTATGGGTGAGAAATTTTTGCAGTGTGTTTTTTTGACTTTTCTAAGCTGGCACTGGTTCTATTCAAGACAATGAAATGCATTTGTCAGTTTTGTATTTGCCTGAGTTAGTTCGACCTTAGAAAAGGTTTGAACAAATGATTCAAGCCATGAATCGGCGTGTTTTTACCGAAACTCAGAAACAAGATAACAGTAAAGATTTTTAACTCATAGAAATCAGGCGCATTGGCCGATTGGCGCAGTTGCCAGAGACATTGCTATTTGTGCGAAAAGTCTTGGGGTCGATTCCCGGGCCCATCAAATTGGATGCAGTGTTGCTAACAACTAGTCACCGCTTCAATGTCTCTTAGGGGTTTCGTTGCCCAGGCGCTAAGCCGCAGAAATAGACTCCGCCATTCGTTGCACCCTTCGGCATAATTCCGCGAATATAATGGAGA
Organism: Trididemnum miniatum; assembly: GCA_964006365.1. NCBI lineage: Eukaryota > Metazoa > Chordata > Ascidiacea > Aplousobranchia > Didemnidae > Trididemnum > Trididemnum miniatum. The sequence continues at coordinate 34,641,018 of OZ023232.1, forward strand.
TTTGATTTTTGGTAGGTTTTCGGTTTAATTTTTACGAAGTTAGCAAAGTGTTGTGTTTCAGTCATTGGTCGCGAATTCGAAGTTAAAACGACAAATTCTTGTTTGTGATCCGAAAGTTTCTTCGCCTAAAGAATTCTCCGACGGAAGCAAGTTTTCCATCAATCATCAGTTTGGACTTTTGTGCGTGTAATTTGTAATCGTAGGTCTACAAGATAGGCAGAAATGAATATGCAAAGATTATAGATTACGCAGTAAAATTGTATACTAGACATATTTTTACTACGCGCAATTTAAAACATAAAATAAACAGCCAATGAGCTCAAACAACAAAGTTCTCACAGACACCTCTCCTCGTGACAACTGTCACGATACTCACAGCCAGTGTTTTTTTCTAAGGTTTGACTTGAGGAGCCATTAGGCAATTTTGAAAGACCGCTAATTTTTAGTAACGTAAAACGCAGCTTTCTACTCTATTGTAGAAGCAGATTTTGAAAAACCGCTGGATAATTTTGAGACCATTTGGGTTCTTCAAAACGCCTTTACAAAAAACACTGCTCACAGCTGTCACGAGGAGAGGTCTCGGAAAGTACTGTTATGCAAACTGTTATATACCTGTCAACGATTAGCGAAGTTTTCAAGCTTACAGTAGCAGCTTGTATTCCGCGCAATCAATCCGGAATCAAACCCCAGCTCTATCGCGCTCATTGCGTCGTTTCAATTAAAAAAATCGATGTGTTGTGCAGAAAAGGAGGAAACTTAGTGAAGCGTGGAAGAGTGAATCTAATTGGCCGATTGCAGTTGGCTACCGAGAAATCGCGCGAAGAGGATAATGATGGAATAACACAATTAAGAATTTTCCGAACCCAAGTAAGTTATGGAAAATTAACACTCGATAATTTTAAGACTCCGGCCTAATAGCGTAGTGGTTGAAGGCATCGCCAAGAGTGCATTAGGTTTGGGTTTGATTCCTGAGCCGATCAAATCGATACAGTTTCGCCAACAGTTCATTGTTGCGACGTTTCTTCGGAGCTGTGTTGCGCAGGCGCTAAGCATAATGAAGATTTTATTGTTTAGTTTCACTCGGTATGTTAGCCTCGAGTAATCTTAACCGAAAGGTTATTATTTTCAGGAAGCGATTGTGAAAATAATGAAGATGCGTAAGCGAATAGGAAACGCACAACTGCAAACCGAGCTGGTTGAAATGTTAAAAAACATGTTTTTACCTCAGAAAAAATTAATTAAGCAACAAATTGAATGGTTGATTGAGCACGGGTTCATGACCCGTGACGAAACGGATATTAACACCTTTATTTACGTCACGTGATCGGAAGTTATGTCCCCACGCTTTTTAGATTACAAACTGTGGGTTGTGATTGGTACTTTTCACGGTTCATCTATCTCTTACTTCGTGTTCTTGCTGATTCACTTGTTTTTCTCTTCCGTCTTTTTGTTTCGTATGTTTTTTGCTCCATTTTGTTACTACTGTTCTACTGCTTCGAGAATGATATTGTCCTTAAGTTTCAAGCTCTTTGCTTTTTCATAATGAAGTATCACCTAGTTAGCGTAATGGTAAAGACATAACTATTGGCGCCGGAGGTCTGGCGTTCGATTCCCAGCCCAGTCAGATAGGACACAGAGTCGCCACCGCTGCGACCTTTTTTCAGAGCTGTGTTGCCCAGGCGTTAAGCTGCGGAGATTGGCCCCGCCGCTCCGAACACGCTTTGGCGTAATAATTCGCGTAACAAAGCTTTGATTTTCGGAAGCGTGGCTCGGTGATGCTGTGTTTGTGTCTCTGCTGCTCAGTGTTTTCAGCCAAAACGATTTATTGAGTTGCTTTTATTGCTTTGTAAAATCGAATGGTACGATACAGCCGCAGTGCTCCTCACTATGCTTTCAATTTGTAAATTTTTATGCCGCTGCCTCTCGTCATGTTACGGTAAACAGTGTTATGTTTGCAAAACCGTAGCTATGAAAGTCCGTTTGAAATATTTCAAATTATTGTTCATAATTTTTGACCGGCCAGTTAGCCTGGTGGTTAAAGGCACCGCTGTTGGCGCGGGAGGTCTGGGGTTCAATTTTCGGGCCGGTCAAATTGGACACAGTGTCGCCAACGGCTCGCCACCGCTGCGATGTTTCTTTAGAGCTGTGTTGCTAAGGCGCTTAGCCGTGGAGATGGATCCCGCCACTCGCTGCAAGTTTCGGCGTAATACCGCGAGTATAATAAAGTTGTGATTTTTTCTCATGTTTCTTGGCTTTAAAATTTCGACTTAGCGGTTTCCAAAGATTTTTTTCTCTCACTCACGGTCCTTTATTTTTGAGCATAAATTTCCATGCAAAATCAAGTGAAGAGCCAATAAATAAAAGGTCATCACGTCCGCAAATGTCCAATCAAGCACAATTCAATGGGATGATTTATCAGAAATCCGCGACCTCTTCTCGGTCCCCGGTAAGAGAACCACTGGCCTGTCAGCTCGCTATTGTACTTGACTAGAAGACTTGGTTTACACAATGCATGTTTATTTTGTTCAACGGTTTATTTCATTGCGTTAGAAATATTGAGCACTCATTGCACAGTCATCCAGAATTTATTATTTGTGGAACAGGATTGTTTAATCGTGGTATTTTTGCAAATAAATTTTACCCCATACAACTGCAATTGTAATGATTTCCGGTACCTACTCTCTTGGTCTCTCTACCTCTGGGTTGACCGTTGATGCTGTAGAGCATACATGGGCAAACTACGGCACACGGGCTAAATCTGGCCCGCCGGCACTTGCACAAACTTTAAACTCTCACCGTAAATTGAGTAAAAGACCATTTTTTTCCTTCAGAGATAATGGATGGCAGTGATTTTCAAAAAAATAAGCCTCAACGGTGCAAAATTGGAATAAAAAACGAGGTGAAAACCTTTCATTTTGGAGATCACATTCGTACGTGGACCGTGATCTCCAAAAAAAAAGGTCTTCACCTTGTTTTCCAATCAGCGTGCGGCCCGCGGCTTCAACAGTTTTCCCAAATCTGGCCCTTCGTGTGAAAAGCTTGCCCACTCTTTCTGTAGAGTGTAGATTTATATGTTTTGCGTTCTGAATTGGCACCCAGGCGCGATGTGTAGTGGCCAGTATTTTATGGTTTTCCCTGACTGTAACAAACGAAAACAAAAAGTTTCAAAAAATTGCGATTTGTAAAATAACGTTTGGATAAAAGTATAAGAACATCTATGCGTGGGAACACGTATCCCAAAAAGTTGCATAAAATCGATAACGATATTGCGTTTGATGGTACTGTTTAGGGAACGTTGAATCACCATTGACAAACTTAGTCGAGCATTGATTGGAGCCGATCAGCATAGTGGTAAAGACTTCGCTATCGACGCGGGAGGTCTTGGGTTCGAGCCTAGGCCGGTCAAATCGGACACAGTGACGCCAACGGCTCTGCAACGTTGTGACGTTTCTGCAATTTCCGGGCGCTAAGCCGCGGAAATGCTCCCCAGGCGCTAAGCCCGCCCCTCGTTACATGCTTCGGCGTAATTTTACGAGCAAAATGCAGATTTGATTTATGACTTTCTATTCCTTCAGAATGTATGACAAATTGTCCCTACCCACGCTAACGGTTTCATTAGAAACATATAATGGAGAATCTGGCCAATACAAACATGCAAAAAGTCGGATATTGCATAAAAAAAACGTAGGTGTAGAAACTGCAAGCTGGTTAAACCAGATCAGTAACGTTTTTGATCACTGAGAATCTTGATTCAATTCTTCTGTGAACCGCGTCATCTTTTCCATCACGTCACTCAGTTCAGTCATAGCGTCGGTGAGCGTAGGATTGTCTTGGCTCAACAACACGTCTTCTAATTCTTGCATGGCATATTGATATTCCTCATCTTCAGCCACTAAAAAAATTACAAGGCGACTATAACAGTATCTTGTTTTTTCGATGATAATAATTTGGCATGGGAGTTAAGGATTTTTGATGCAGTAGGCTTGAAGTTCGATTTTCGGGCAGGTCAAAACGACACAGTGTCGCTGACGGCTCGCCACCGCTGCATCATTTTTTCGGAGCTGTGTTGTCCCACTGTCCCAGGCGCTGAACTGCGGACATGGATCAACCCCTTGTTGCACGCTCCGGCGTAATGCCGAGAGTGTAATGAAGATTTTTTGATTTTTTTCTTCTTTTTTGAGAACCTGCAATGGTCTTTGGGGTAGTGGTACCGGTATATAATCTTCTGCATTTTTCCATCTCGTAAAAGCTTTTTTACTTTTTATGCATGTTTTCAGAGCTTTCAGGGGCTCCATTGGGGGGTCCTAAAAATATAAATCGGGTCCCTATGACCTAGAAAAATTGTAGAGAATATGGCATCTCAGGGCTAATGGGAGCATGCTCCCCGTATCGACATGCTTGCCCCCCCCCCCCCCCCCCCATTAAACAAGCTTTCTTTTTTGAAGACAGCGGCTTTTGCGCTTAATTTCAAATTTTGGCTTCCTTGATATACGCTTGGCCCCCTAAGTCGACTGCTCTGGCGCCGGCTCTGTGGCATCTTGTTTTATTTTAAACGCCAAACATTTTACGCAAGTAAAACCCTACTCCAAAAGCAATATATTGTAGGCTACTCACTGGCTGAGCAGTATGAGTAGTCACTGGCAATGCGTGGTTTGCGGGAAGATGAAAGTTGCAACTTTCTACAACTTCGTGATCTTTCTTCTTCGTAATATTCCTCGTTTGGAGGAGGGGGAGGAGGAACAAATGTTGGATTGCCGAAAATATCACTCTGAAAAAAATGATGTAATGAAACATCTAGCGTCTGTTTCTTTAGAAATTATAAACCGACTGTTTTAGTTTGTGCTTCCAGTCGAGATAAATTTTTGGAAAGTGTTTGAAAATTCAAATAAATATGGTACGAAAATAGCTTCAGCAGGAAAAATAAAGCAAGTCTCAGTATTTCTTAAAACTGGATGTTTCGACAGCATCGATTCAGATGTCATCATCAGCAGTGTAAGGAAGTATTTGTTCTGCCTTGCTTACATTGCTGATGATGACAGCTGAATCAATGTTACTGAAACGTTAAGTTTTAAGAATTTCTGTCACTGGCTTTATTTTTCCTGTAAAATATTTTCGCTCCATATTTATTTGAATTTTGAAATACTTTCAAAAATTTACCTCACTGGAAACACAAACTGACGCAGTCTATCACAAAATGAAAGGCCAAATGCATTTTTTCAACGATTTCGGAATTAGAATTGTGACACAATAAAACAGGAATGGCGAACCTTTTCTATAGTAGTTGGTTAAAAATTTACATTCGTAGTCAATTGGTCAATTCGTGGTTAAAAATTTATCAAAAAATTTTAATCGACTGTATTTTTGGGCCATAGGAAGGTTAACTGACTAAAGTAAGCTAGCTTTCGCAACGTCACAAACAGGGTGTAGCCAGGGGGGTAAAACAAGTAATTGCTTCCCTCCATAAAAATCTTTTCAAGAACCAACATTGATATAAACAACACACATAAACCTTGATAAAAACATTTAATATGCTCTCATTATAAAAGGGGAAGTTTTTCCTGTCTTGAAAACTGAAGACAGTGAAGCATGAGCAAAAACTGCCCTCCCTACCGAAACATTTTTAAATTACAATGAATTACGCGCGAGCGGAATCTCTAATCATGTGATTAAGGTCAAAAACAGCGTCAATTATATCTAAGTATTTTTCACCCAAATCACAGCGTCGATATCATGCGATACTCTCAAGCACATGATCGGGGTGTCTGGGAAACAAAGCACTCCAGCTCCTGAGACAGTTACGGTGCGTAAAAACGATTTTGCCTTGAAAACCAGATAGGTTTCACCTTTTTTGCAATCGTCGACGTCAAGCGCAGCGCACAAGCAAAGTTTGACTATTAGTAGGCCTATTATTGCATCACAATGAAAGTTTTTCAAGATTTTATAAGGAAGTTGGATAGCACAGAAAAACATGAGAGCTATTTCGGCAATCTCTGTATGAAAAAAGGCGGTTCGTTCCCAAAAAGAGTGGTTTTCATTTTTTTTTAATTCTTCAATGGGGGGGTTGGCCCCCGAACCCCCCCGTGCGTACGCCACTGGTGCTAGCAAAAAAAAGGTCGTTAATGCCAGAGAAAAGAAAGTATTACACCTTTGGTCTCTACTTATTTGTTAACATTTTTCTAAAAGTTTTGAAACTGCAAGTGGGTCACTGAAATCTGCAAGTGGGTCACGTTGTGACCCGCGGGTCAGTGGTTCGCCATCCCTGCAATAAGAGATCTACTACCTAATAAGCACACACTACGAGTACGGCCGCGTTTACACAATAGGCCTACGGAAGTCTTCGCAACCAGGCACAAAACTTCATTTTGTTCTTGCACACGCTATTTGAATTCTTTTTGAACTTGTTTCAGCTATTCAAAAACTGAAATGGTTATCTTTTCGAATTGCCGAATAGTTTTAAAATCTTAAAAAATGCGTTCACTATATCAAAATGAAGTTTCGTGCCCAGTAGCGAAAACCATTACTGTATGAGTGAACGCGGCCTCTGACTCCATAACATTGAATTCCAACATCCAGCAGCGTGATACATCTTTACCCGAAGCAGACTACGCTCATGGCAACTGCAAGTTAGCAGCCTAATTAATGGAGTCATTAACTCATTAAAAATACCATCAATCCGTTCGTGTGATACTTTCGTTATCGCATTGTCTGATCTGGTTAATCATTGCGTATTCGCAAGTCATAATTGATTAGATAGGCCGCACGTCATAATTGATTGACCAAGGTAATACGGTAAATCTCATGCAGGATAGCCTAATATAGCTTATTTCACCCAAGCAAAAAGGTGTGCTCAATCAGTAAGTTCTTTCCAATTTTTCTGGAATCAAATATTACTTCACAAGATGTAAAAAAAGAAACACTCGTTTTGCTGCATGTGCCTTTTTCCGTTATAATGCCAATATTTGTTGCAATTTGTTAATGATTGTGCGTGTTGCGGAAATAAAATTTTGATTGATTGAATTTACTGTAAATAGGATAATCACAAAAAAATCAAATTTTTATTAATTCGCGGTCTTATTCTGAAGCGTGTTAGGAGGCCCACCTACGCGGCTTAGAGCTGAGGCAACACAGCTTCGAAGAAACGTCGCAGCGGAAGCGAACCGTTGGCAACAATGTGTCCTATTTGACCGGCCATGGAACTAAACCCCAGATCTCCCGCGAAGATAGCAACGTCTTCAACCACAACGCCTGGTTTAGTTTAAAACTTTAATTATGTGATTGATACACCCTACAACATAAGTTCGCGAAAACTGCTTGTTTTATTGTTTCGTTCAGGCGGGATGAGCTGTTGTTTCCTATCCTGATAATAGTCTTTCTCTCCTTTTCTACTAAGCCGGTAACATCACAAAGGTCCGTTTTCACACAACCTACTTAAGTAGGCCCATGTTAGAACTCACTTGAATGATAGGACTGTAATGAGCAAGCATTGTAGAGACAGCTTGCAGTGTCTTTAAATTGATGTGAAACCCTGATAAACCTGTAACAGCAATCCACTTTTACTCTCAACAGAATTTTTTCATAGCATGTTTATTCTCTTATCACGAGAAAGCGATTAAAGCGCCGTAACGAGCGCGCGTAGAAGTTGTCGGCCACTTGTCTACCACTCCACGATGGGAAATCCCGCAAAGTGCCTTCCTGACGGCACAATAAGTAAACTTGCCGGCTTGTTCTCCACTCTGTCCCTTTAATCCTGAGCGTCAAGCAAGGAAGCTGTGAATACCAATGTTAAAATAAACGTATGGACAGCTAACGTACTTCCATCGTCATCGTCATCACTATCGAGGCGAATACAGATGTCGTCATCGTCATAATCGTCGTCGTCCTCTTCGTACTCTTCATCTGAGGACGCCGAGAAGTATCTGAAAGTTAACTTGGACATTGTAAAAAAACAGGATCGGACTTAGAAATGTTTTGAGGAGGAGGACACCCGGGAATTCCCAAGTTTAGATGGCTGAGTAAATAGAGCTTCCGCCTCTGCAGCTGTAGACTCAGGTTTGATTCCGAGTCGGATCAAGCCATTCACTCTAAAATTGTTATTTGTAGCTTCCTACTTGACGCTCAGCATTAAAGTGACAAATTGGAGAACAAGCTCGCAAGTTTCTTGTTGTACCGTTGGGAAAGGCACGTAGAGAGGTTACCCCATTTTGGTGAGGTAGAAAGATGGCTGGCACCATCTAAGCGAGCTCGTTGTAGCGCTTTGGAAAAAAAATGCATGCTTACGAACACCACAAAATGGTGGAAAGCATTGCACTACACAAAAGTGTATCACCACGAAAACGAACAAGTTGAAACAAAAGAGCGAAATGTTCAATATTATTTTCCAAAATAAACTTTAAAATTAGGCGAATACAGTGCTTCCTCAATTTTAAAATTGGATAGGTTTAGCAAATTAAGTGCAGTTTCACCCTGACCACATCTCCAGTTTAGGTGCTGGTTCCAAAGGCCCGAAAGTAACTGCATTACTATTGAATTTTGATGTCATAATCACTAGTTTTGATTCAAATTGATTGTGGCGTTACAAATATTGATGATGATGTTGAAAGCTGGGGATCTACTCAAACTAGACAATGTGTTCAGGGCAGGGTTGGGGATCGATACCCGAAAAAGTAAAGAAATGATCGATATCGATGGTAGTTTAAAGTAAGGAATAACGACAATGGTTATCGATATTACACTGAGCATTTAGCGGTGTACGCCAAGCATTTTTGTGATGTCCTCACATTCATGTGGTAACTTACACACAAATGACGGACATAATATATGACATTATTGATGCGAAGCAACTTTGCTATTAAAAATCTTTTTTTGTGCGTGTTTTTTTTTTGACACAAAAAAAAGTTATCAACAAAAACAAGGTAATGATACACCGACGATTATTTTAAATTCACTAAAGTGAGATGAAGTAACCTGAAAAAGAATTGAATGTGGAATATCGAATTGCGCCGAGAAAAAAGTAAAGACAAGACCATATTCGATACTCATTCAAAAAAGTATGGGCTTCAGTTCATTCGATGAACAAAAATTAATGAATATCGCAATCGAATATCGATTACAATCGATTTTTTCCCAACCCTGGGTCAGGGTATGGGTATTTGAGTAAGCACTTTTACCTAGGAGGAGATCATTTTGCATCAACTTAAATCTTGGCGGTTGTTGTTCGGTCTGCATTTTTACTACTTCGCAAATAATTGCCCAGCCATCATATCTGGGCAATAATTTTCATTGGTAAAAGCGTCTTTCTATGAAGCTGTACATTCAGGTTGATTTCGAATCGGGTCAAAACAATGATTTTAAAATTGGCATTCACTGCTTCCCTGCTAGACGTTGATCATTACGCGGACAGTGTAGAGAAAAAGCCGGCAAGTTTACTTGTGCCTTCGGGAAAGACGCTGTTAACTGGTTCAAAGGCGCCCGGCAACTCCTTACCGAACTCGTTATAGCGCTTTGATAGCTTTGGCGTAGTAGGAGGGTAAGCATGGAATTGGGGTTCCCCTTTTACCGAATTTTTAACTTCCCGCGAAACGGGAAATTTTCAAAAAATTACCCGGGAATCCCGAGAAATTTCCGGGATCCCAACAATCTTCGGGATTCCGATATTCGGAAAATTCCCGGGAAATTTTCTCGGGTAATTTTCCCGATTTTTATTATTTTGTCATTTTTTTTTATTTTTAGCATTTCAGATCTAATTTTTGGCATAATTTTATGTTGTTTTGACAAACTTAGTATAAGTTTTTCAATTTTTTCGACAATTTGAGGAAAAATTTTTGATCTCACAAGCATTTCGTCTTATAAAATTTTGCCAATTTTGAAAAATAAATTTTAGTAAGCAAAAAAAATTTAAATTTGTAGTAACGGGTTTTTTATGTCGAAATGATAGATATCAGTATCACTGATATCCTTACTAATGTAAAAAATTTCCCGGGAAACGGGAAATTTCAAAACCCCAAATTTCCCGCACCGACTTCCCGGGAAGAAACACTATATGGAACTATGCACAATACAAAATTATTTCAACAGAAACAGTTTTACGCTTACCTGTCACTTTCGCTGAAACTACCGACAAATGAGGTGGTCTTCTTGTCTTTTTGCGCAGCTTGTTGGTTGCTTTTTGCGGCCGGAGTACCTTCCCGTGAAGAGTTATATGTTTGTCGTAAAACTAATTTTTGCGCCATACTCATATTCTGTTTATTCACACAAATCAGTCAACGATCATGGCCTAAACTAACAGCGTACCTGCACTACAGATATGATGCTTGTATTTCCTTGTTCTGTTACACTCGTACAACCTAGGCCTATCACCTTAATGTTTTTGACTTCACAATACTTCAATTGTTTTCAATGAAACGAAAGCGATTACGCGAGAATATTCGTAGTAACATTTCACACCGGAATTTTTGAAATCAAAATGGCAGAATTGTTATATAAAAACAGCATGATACGCTGAAACTAAAAATAAGTGTAGAGAGAAACATTCTGTCTGATATTTCTTTTGCACAAACTTTTACCGGATTTCTGACGTACGATGTTCACGGAAACATCAAATCAAATCTTCATAATATCGCAGTATTACGCCGAAGCGTGTAATGAATGGCGGGGTCCATCTTCTCGGCTTAGTGCCTGGACAGCACAGTTACAAGAAACTTCGCAGCGGTGGTGAGCCGTTAGCGACACTGTGTCGATTTAACTGGCCCGGGAATCGAGCCCCACACCTCCTGCTCTGTTAGCGGTGTCTTTATCACTACGCCAAGACATCTTTGATGGAATCTTGCCTTTTCGCTTGATGCTTGACGAAGTAATCTTGTACGAAATATAATAATGTTGCCAGCGAAACTGCGCTTCTACGAAGCAACTATCGCCGCTTTTAATTGTTTTGCATTTTTTGAATTTCGCTAAATTCTAATTGTTTCCTAGCTTACTATTAAATCGTATTTCTTAAAATCAACCTAGAAATTATTATTTAGCGTAGATAATTGGTGCTGCTGCAAGCGTCGTTATAAACAAGCGTTCATTGTGATTGAGTTTAACGAGGAATCGAACCCGTCATGCAAAGTTGCAACCAACTAGGCGCATAGCTATAGATGAAACCGTTTAGTGGCCTCGCTTGGGGGGGAATACCCGGGCACTGGCCTTCCCTGTTTGAAGTCAGAAAATCTTTTCAATTTATTTTAGAGATCAATCACCACGGACGAATAAAAACGGGTTTTCATCTAAATCCGACCCTGTCCCCCTTCCCTCCAAAGTTTTTGCTGGCTACGCCCTTGGTAACGTTTTGTTGTTTTTATTCTTCTAGCTACCAGCGACAGAAAAACGAAATCTTATCTCGAATTTTGAAGTAAATTAGTCCACGCCCAACGTGTCGGAAAGTTTATGAAAATCTGCTGAAAACATGCAACCAGGGCCAGATTAAAGGGGAGGGAGCTACATCATGCAATTAGGGCCAGATTAAAGGGGAGGTCGCCACATCTCCGGAGTGCCTTGGTAAGTTGCGTCCTTTAAACAAACGTCTGCTGCTAATGTTAAAATTAGGTCTGCCAAAACGGCATGGGGCTTTCCAAAAAGTTAACTCCCTCTCTCTCCAAATTCTTATTACGCCCTGCAATCATCAGCAATTTTTGTTACCGTTACTGCTCTGTGCTACAGAACCAGCTGCATCTCAGCAAAGTTTTCTGCTTATTTCTGCGTTGCATGCAGAATTACAGTTAAACTTTAGACATTGTTTGGTTCTGTCTAAATAACCTTTAGCACAGGACGTGTAGCTGCTAAATCACTGTTTCCTGTATATCACTGTTTGTTACGAAGCAACCACTATCCTCTGTCAGCAGCAGATGAATAAACAGTGGCAATTTGCAATAATAACTACACTTATTTAACATTAATCACGTATTAACACGTAATGTATCAGCAGAATAATAGAAAATTCCACGCTATATTGAGATAAATGAGTTTGGTTTCACTTAACTATAGGTTGTTCTGAATTAAATGTGCTTCTGAAATAGCTCAATGTGTGTCATAAGCGATCTGAAAGCCGATTGTAAATGAAATTTTGGCAGGACTTTGAACAATCCTAATTTATTCCCACGCAAGCACGATCTTTTTGATTTAGGTTAATAGCGAAATTCCATAACATGGTTTCTGCCGGTTAGCACATTTACCAAGCACATCGCCATCTGTGCGGGAAGATAAGGGTTCGATCTCCGGTCCGGGCAAATCGTACACAGTATCGCCAACGGCGGCGATGTTTCTTCGCAGCTAGGATTTCCCTTTTTCCAGGATTTTCAACTTATTTCTGCTGAATTTGTTTACAGTCTTAAGATTTATCGCTGATTGACGCGTCGAAACAGCTGATCAGACTGGCCAATCAGTGCTTTTCCGCCTCTTTTTTTCCTTTTCTCTTTTCTTTTTCTCTTTCTTTTCCTCTCTTCATATTGCATTTTAATTTCCTGATTTCTGACGCTCTTCTCCCGATGAGTGTCAGACGAAAAGCTTCGAGATGAAATCATTATACTTTGCTATACTACAATTCTGTACCACAAACCAATTGTTTAGATTTTCAACTTCCCGGGAAACGGGAAATTTTCAAAAAACTACCCGGGAATCCCGAGAAATTTTCGGGATCCCAACAATCCTCGGGATTCCCGGGATTCGGAAAATTCCCGGGAAATTTTTCCCGATCTTAATTGTATTGCAATGTTTTCTGATTTTCAGCATTCAAATCTAATTTTTGGCATATTTTTATGTTGTTTTGACAAACTTAGTTTGAGCTTTTCAATTTTTTCGACAATTCGAGAAAAAAATTTTGATCTCACAAGCGTTTCGTCTTGAAAAATTTTGCCAATTTTGAAAAATAAATTTTAGTAAGCAAAACAAATTTTAAATTTACAGTAGCGGGTTTTTTATGTCGAAATGATAGATATCAGTATCACTGAAATCCTTACTAATGTAAAAAAATACCCGGGATACCGACGGGAAATTTCAAAACCCCAAATTCTCGGGAAATTTCCGTTTCGACTTCCGGGAGGAAACACTATTCGCAGCTGTGTCGTCCAGGCGCTAAGCCGCGGAGATGGACTCCTCCAGCATATTTCGGAATGATTGCATAGAAAATTGCCACTTTGCTCTCCGGCGATGTGATTGGCTACAGCAGCTGCGCGAGTATGCTGCGAGTGATCAACAATAAACTGCATATTTCGGAATGGTTGTACAAAAAAAATTTCGTTTCTTCTATAACCACCACTCTACCCCATCCCGAATTTCACAGAGAAACCAATTTTGTTGAGAATAAAGTCAAAACCTAGAGCAGCATCGAACCTAGACTCTATGAGTAGTTGTCCAGCATTCTAGCCACCGCACCATGTCGCTGTTTCAACTTTTGTGTACATTTTTTTACTTACAGTCATCTCGGACTAACCCTATCACTCTCATCGCAAATGCTTTAGCCAATCAGATCGCTGGAGAGCAAAGTGGAAATTTTCTATGCAACCATTTCGAAATATGCACCCCACCACTCATTACACGCTTCGACGTAATTCTGCGGCCCGAGTCTGATTTTTTTTTAGTTTGATTATTTTACAAGGCTTTGCAACTTCAGCGGATCCGGTTTCCGTTTAAATCCCTTCTGATTTACTTCATATTTCTACACTGTAAGAGAAGAATTTTTATATTTTTAAATTTTTAGCTCCCCAGTCCAACTCCTCCATCAATTTCTAGATCCGTCCCGGTTCAATCGGAGTATTATGACACTGGAAAGATTGGTGAAGATACAGTAAAATGGACATTTTGTTTTGAGGAACTAGCGTTTTCTCGTTAAGGTGATCAGATCAGACTCAATTTTTCTCAGCGTTTGCGGACGACGTTCAGATCAAATCCTAATTTATTATTTCTCTACATCAATTGCATTCTTAAAAAGTTGATGAGCGACTTTGTACCATTCCCCTTAAGTTTTTACGGAGTTTGCCTTTTCCCCGAGAGTGGTCGAGTGGCGGAACCAGGGCCGGATAAATGGTTTCTGAAGGCCTGGAGCTATCTGGTAGTTAGGAGCCTATATTGTCTGTTTACGTTAACCTTCTTCATAGCCTCTATTTTGTATCTTACGTCCCTTTGCGTACCGGTACCAAAAGTCGTTCGGCATTTTGCGTGAAGTTTTTTTTTTTATTTTACGCTGCTGTCTATGAATTATTACAACAAATCATAAATTTCAATGATTCGCTGAAACGACAACATTTCTTCGGAGCTGTGTTGCCCAGAAGGCGCTATGCCATGAAGATAGGCCCGCCACGTGTATCACGCTTCAGCGTAATCTTGAGGTAATAAAGATTTGGTTTGATTTTTTTTTAGTGACAGGATAGAACGTTAGCCTACATACCACTCTGTAACCGATGCTAGGCTAAATGATAGTATTTGATTGTGATTTATTGCAAAACTTACGTAGCAATGAACATTATCAATAATCATTTTATTTATCCGGTTTGAATTCTGTTTCGAAAACCGTTAAATTCGTTGTACGATAATTATACTGCAGAACAATCATAGCCTATTGCGTCAAAATCTTTTTACGTATATTTTTTGGCATTTTTTCGCTTTCTGCGATTTTGACCCAATACACAGGGAGATTCGATTGGTTAAGAGGGGATGGAATAATTTTAAAGGTAGCTTATGGACTCTGTTTTCTGCGCCAATAAATGTCTCAGCCATTGAGTTGGTGACGCTGTGCTGGTCCAAATTTCGCAACTCGAAGTACAGTAGGTCCGAATCTCAAAAACTCGTAATCATTATTATCAATCTTTTTTGATTTCGCTTAATTGCGGCAAATCTTGTGATTTAAATTCAAGAGTAAATTCGTTGAAATTTTGGGCATTGAGACAATCTTGAATCACTCTCTTAGCCCTAACCTAAACTGGATAGATTAGGCCTATTTAATAAAGGTTGGCAATTCGTATTCAACTTTGAAATAGAATAGTTAAGTGATGAAAAAATCGCTTACTTGTTCATAATTCGGTAATCGAAGGGGGCTGCAGCTCCATCAGCCCCCGTCTTAATCCGGCCCTGGGCGGAACCCAACAAAAAACGAACTCACGATTCAGCTTAAACTCGTTACTCGTCAGTGATTCAACCTCCAAGTTAGCACTCAGGTGAAAAAAATGAGCAGATGATTTAAGCAAACCTTCATTAATAAAAATAACAAAGGGAATTTGGTGGACGCTAATATTGCAGTTATCCGACTAGTATTTGCTAAAAGCTAATCCATCTTTTACTTATTAGCAGGGTCGAATTAAGGGGAGGGAGGGGCGTGCATGCCACATATAACATTTAAGAAAAGGCATAAATTGCGTCATTTAAAAAAGGGCCCGCCGCTAGCGTTAAAATCAGGTGTGCAAAAAAGCATGGACCCTCAAAAAAATCAACCCCGGGGCCTCTATAATTCTCAACACGGCCCTGCTTTTTTGATATTGTTGCGTGAAAATGTTGCGTGAAAATTACTCCAATTCGTTAAAAAGTTTCGCTTGGTTTGTCATCTTCACTGAAACAAGTCTTTTTGCGCTAGCTTCGCTCCCCTAAAACTGTAACAACTACAACACTACTGACTCCAAATATTCCGACCAAGCATGTAGAATGTAGGCCATCTATTGGTCACCGATAGTGCCCAATAAAAAAGCACGCGTGCATGTGACGTATTTCCGTCAAACAGAATAGCTCATTACGTCAAAATTTGCGTAACAAGGACAAAACGTAGTCTAAGACGTGAAAGTTACAAAAGTTATATAAATGAAGCTGCAATTGGGACTGGTTATTTATATTACTCACCGAATCAAACACACATGCCAGAGCCAACTGTTGCGCGTAAATACTTGCAAATTTTTGTTTGCTGTGAATAAGAATAGCTCGGAAACGGAAGTCCAAAGAGCCTGGTGCTGTGGCGTGAAGATGCCTGTTGTGTATTGTAAATCTACAGTAGAATATTTGTACAACGAAATTTTATACTAAATAATTGGCGAGCACAAAACTACTTGGTAGACCAAGTGCGAGTACTTCTGGGCGTTTTAGCTTTTAACCTAAGCTGATCAAACCACGGCCCAAATGTAAGTTAAAAGAGATAATTCTTTAAGTCAATAAACATAAACGGTACCCATATTTTACAGACTAAAAGGTGCAACAGTTTTTAGGAAGTATCTGGTTACCATATAAAGCTCGTACACAAAAGTAATCAATATTTCAATATCAATAAAGCCTTATCTGATCCACGCATTACGCTCACCGTCTTGTACGGCGCGCGATAAAATTTTGAAAAAACTTATTTAAAGTGCGTCTTATGGTTCGTAAAACATGATAGGCCTAATTTTATCAACTAAGAAACTGGTAAATTTTCGAAGCCAGATTAAATGTACATTAAAGTTTCGTTTCTGAGTCCACGTGACTCTTAGCCGATCTTCCCATGTGGTTTTACGACTTCAATAATTAATACAAGCCAAAACAGAGATTTGTCAATGTAAAGATTGTCGCGATATGGAAATGCGTTTTGTGAGTCCAGATCAGTGGCCCTCAACTGGGGGCCATTGGCCGACGTAGGGGGCTACAAAAAAAATTATTAACCTATTAACGGTAGTTATAACCACTTATGACCAGCGGACGGCTGTAGCGACTTTAAATAAAATACCGGAAGAAACATTTTTGGCTGAGCAGGGGTCACTGGTGTTAGAGTTTCTAGAAGGGGCCAAAGCCATAAAAGGTCGAGAACCACTGGCCTAGCTGGAATATTTTCCTAAACACGCAGCATTACTATAAAAAAACTACGCTGGTTTATCAAATATAAACATGGTATTTGCGTGTAAACGGTTTTATTAAATTACTACGAGTTTAGTTCAACGCATTCGCATGTACTGCAACATCACAATGAAATAAAAAAATTTAGCAACAAGTTTAAAGTGCTTTTAAGGAGTGTTTACACAGAAGACGATGCGATTTTTCGCACGTAAAAAGACGAGCGCTACGAAACAGTTAGAAGTAAACGCAAACCGCGTCATTTTGCTCGGCATTCAAGAAAACAACCGTGAGGTGCTTTGCAAAACATACCATAGAAATGCGTGGAAAATATTTCCGTCAACTGCTTACGTCCAAAATGGGATGAAATTTCGTACGACAACAAATCGGATTGAAATCGCATTTAGTGTAAACAGACCTTAAAACTGCAACTGCACATAAAAAAGTGAAGTAGCGGTATCGAACACGCAAAAAACACAGTGCACAAAAAATTAAAGTGCGTAGTTCATTGCCACTTGCCGTGAGCAATCATCAACTCTTTCACTACGTTACTTGTCACACATTCTTTCTTCAAATTCGGAATAAAATTGGGGTAAAGAGACGAAGCACTTGTTCCGTAAACATCAAGCAGTTTGCGAAACATATGCGGAAAACTAAAAATACAATGATTACTGATGTGAAATCCTGTTACTAGTGAAAAGTGCAGTAGTACTGTTTCAATTACGTGGTGGCAAACGGTGTTGGCAAGCAATTTTATTACAAAGAATAGGCGCAAGAAACAGCTAAAATACGAGAATGACACCAGAAGCGAACCAAACGTTCGCCGAAGTATTTTTTGCTGAAAAACGAAGTACAGAGACCTAAACAGCCGCAAACTTGAAGAAAAATCTCAGCAGATTCGGCCTATTGTTCAACAAATCACCAGAAAAATTAATTTTATCAACTTACTCTCCACCACTGAAATCACAGAACATCTTCCAAAAGCGGGGGTTGATGGTGTGAGGTTCCAAGTAAGCCTGGTTTAAAATAAAAGCTGAGGATGAACAAATTATTTCCAAGACTACACATAACAATAAAAATGTTATCAGCAAGAAAACCACTCTATGGATCACTGAAGATGTCAAGATTGCAGACCAAAAATTTGGTTTGAAATCACCCAAAAGCATTATCGACAGCTCCGATTGCCGCGTGAATAGAGGGTCTGTCTCTGGAGCTATAGACTAGGGTTTGATTTGAAACAGGATCAAACCAATGAATTTAAGATTGGTATTCACAGCTTCCCTGCTTGACGCTCAGCATTAAAGGGACAGAGTGGAGAACACGCCGGTGAGTTTACTTGTTGTGCCGTTGGAAAGAGCACTCATGTTAGCGTGGTAGACAGGTGCCCAACTACTAAGCGAGCTCATTACAGCGCTTTGATCGATTTCTCGTGATAGGAGGATAAATGTGCAACTGAGTACATATCTATGAGCCAGTATAACGACTTAGTCTTAGACGATCTATTTTCAGGAAAAACTCGTAACACTGTATCAAAGAAAAAATTCAGATAAAACAGCAATTCTTTTTATGATTCAGTATTTCAACTGTGGCATTTACAAATGCAAAGACAGTGAAGCAATTCTTACCGCATGCAAGATAATCGCCAAGGAGAAAGCAAAAATATGATGTTCCGCGTATTTTATTCGAGGAACGAATTTCGTGCACACTGGTGATTCTGTTAGCACCTAGAATACAATTTTTACAGATATAAATATATTTAAAAAATTGCACCGGTCGGCTGGCGTATTTGTTGAAGCCATCGCTATCGGTGCGAGAGGTTTTGGGTTTGATTACCGAGCCAGTCAAATCGGGCACAGTGTCGCTAACGGCTCGCCACCGCTGTGATGTTCCTTCGGAGCTGTGTTGTCCAGGCGCTAAACCGCGGAGATGGGCCCCGCTACTCGTCACACGCTTCGGCGTAATACCACAAAATGGAGATAAATTTTATATTTCAGCCGTTTTCGTCTTACAGGCTGTCCAGTGAGCTATCAACAAAAAAATGAAAAGAAATTATGGCAATTTGCTGGAAAAAACAACAATTTTACTTGCCTAAATAAAATGCGGAAATATACAATTTCCACGCAAATTCAAGTGAAGAGCAAAAAAAAGGTCATGAAGTCCGCAGATGACCAATTTCCACGCAAATTGAAGAGCAAAAAAAAAGGTCATCACGTCCGCGGATGTCCAATTTTCCACGCAAATTCAAGTGAAATGTCCAATGTTACACGCAAAAGCAGGTGTAGTAGCAAAAAAAAGTCCTCACGCCCGCAAAAAAATGAAAATTGATGAACAAAATGAAGCACGAAAAACTGAAAAAAATGAGAGTGGACAGCCTGAAAGTATCTTTTGAATAGCTGCAAATATTGTGAGATCTTTCGCATGATCTACCCGCGATTTGAACGCAGTTCTCCAGATTACAAAGCGAAAAATTTAACGATATGTATACCAGGTTTCTACAGTGTTGTTTACCTCGATCAGTTTCACCATAACATACAAGGAGATTGTTGAACTTTTATAGAAGAATGAAGCCAATCCAGCAACGACTCCCGATACAGCACCGTGCATTGTTGGAGAATCTTTCTTGCGAAACCAGCGCAAAACGCAATTGCTGACCTAAACCAATAAAAAAAGAATAAGTTAAACTAAAAAAGACCAGTGCGCAGAGAATGAGAGACCCTAGGTTAGACTATTTTCATTTCGCGTTTGCCGCTGGTGATCAGACTCATCTCTAAATATCTCAAAAAAAAAGGGCTTCAATCTGTAAAGCCTATTGGTAAATCCTGCAAGCATTTTGCTGCTACCTTTTATAAGAGACTGCTAGTGGCAACGTTGATTGTTTTAATCATGCATTTATCCTTGGAGCTATTTTATCCTTGAAGTTGGTTAAAACAAAAATATTAGCTTAAACATAAAAACACATGCATGGCGAATCAACAAAATTTTATACCCGTAATAAAGTGACATAGCAAGTGAAAAATTTTGTCAATTGGAAGTTGATTGTCAGATTTGAAGTTTTAACTTTGCGTGAGCGAAAAAGGCTCAACAACAAATCAGCGGAAAATCCAACAAGAAAACTGGAAGAAACGCCCTGAAAAATACAACACTTTACATGGCAAAATACACCGTTGAAAGATTTCAAAATTTCACTAAAATTCTTTATGCAAGAAGTTTAATGATTGGCTTAACACATCGCTTTCGGCGCGGAAAGGTTCGATTCCCGAATCGGCCAAATCGGACACAGTGTCGCCGACCGCTCGCCACCGTTGCGACGTTTCTTCGAAGTTGTATTGCTCAGGCGCTAGGCCGCGGGGACGGTCCCCGCCACTCGTTACACGCTTCCACGTAATTGCGCGAGTATAATGAAGATTTGACTCGATTTTAGCACCGAACCGTTTTGCGTAAAACATCTGCGCAATCGAAACCGCTCTGCCTTTTTTAAATTACGCCCTTTATTAGAACACGCCTTAACAGAATATTCAGATGGAAAAATACTGAACAGCAACAGACAATGAAGATTCCTAACAATATATTCGTGATGACAACCCTTGAGGTTAAAGAAGCACTTGAAAAAAGCTGAAGCCACCAAAGTTTAATCGGTAAAAAGCTGAGGTCATTTTCAAATTACATTTTAAAAATTTAAAACTGCAGTGAAAAACAGTTTTCTAGATAACTACCTGTAGCCGTGAATACCCTGTTACTTGGTGGTTGAGAAATATACATCTCATGTGAAAATATAGCAATCATATTACTGTATGTCGCATCTGTTGCGTCAAATTTTTTTCAGGTGGCTGCTTGACATGAAGACCTCCTGCGCTCCCTCGCAGTCCCGCGTCGGGAACAGTTTTCATATCTATACTTTATTTTTTTTTTTTTTTCTTGACTGTTGCTATTGTATTGTATATTGTACCTCGACCAATAAATTGCACTTTCTCTCTTCATTATACTCACGGTATTATGCCGAAGCGTGTTACCAGTGGCGGGGTCCATCTCCGCGGCTTAGCGTCTACGTAAAACAAAAACGTCGCAGCGGTGGCGACAAAGTTCGATCTGGCCGGCCCGAGAATTGAACCAAAGACGTCCCGCACCGATAGCAACGTCTTGAACCACAACGTCACCAGGCCGAAATTTTCAAATCATAAAAATTCAAAACTCCAGAACATTTGAGGAAATTGCGAAGTGACCTTGCGCTCTTCTAGTCAGCAGGCGCCCGATTTATAAATCAAATGCGATCGGCTCCAACCGTGAGTCGAATCCGCCAAGCAGAATTTGAAACCTGAGCGCGGTACCGCAAGGCTATGTTGCCAACATGTTGATGGCTTCAACACACTGCGTCAAATCTTGCTGAATATTTACCTCAAGAAAATATCTCGGACATGAAGATTCGTGTGGACAAGAAGCATGTTTCACTGAGGAAGCATCTAACCTTGACAAAAAAATACAATTTACTTTGTACATGCATTTAGTTGCATATTTATTCTCCTATAACGAGAAAGCGACCAAAGCGCTATAACGAGCTTGCTTAGGTGTTTCCTGCCATCTGTCTACCACTCTAACATGAAGGAATCCGACTAAATGTCCTTCCCTACGCCATAACAAGTAAACTTGCCGGCTTGTTCTCCACACGGTCCTTTTAATGCTGGTCGTCAAGCAGGAAGTTGTGAATACCAATTTCAAAGACATTGATTTGACCCGACTCGAAATCAAACCCGCGACTACAGCAGAGGAAGACGATCCCACCACTCAACCATTTTTAGGAAAATACAGGCAGCGCTTGTGGTTTCAAAGATTATAAAACGTAAAAAGTTGCCAATACTTCTATTCGTCAACATTACCGTGCGCCAGATTGCCGCAAAATTAAATTGACACCAAAGATTGCGAACTTACTGCTGAGTGATTATTACAAGAATTTGCAGTAGTACTTCACAGTAAAGTACCAAAACATTCAATAAGTCAGTAGTTGCAAACCTCCAGAACAAATAAAATGATTTTTCGTCTCAGACTAGAAAAACGTACATTTGAAATAAATTTTTAACGTAGAAATTTGTTCCGAAAATCCTCGTTATCCAAGCGAGTATGCCTTTTCTCTTCCTATCGGTGGATGGCCCTTCTGTATCGCCAAGAAAAAAACTGAGAACGTTACGGGTGGTTCCTGGGAGACCTTCAGGAGTTCTAAAATATTTTAGGTTTTAAGCAACTCAAAGTGGTGACTGCTTCCAGCAAACAAAGTGCTCGATGACATACCGGTAGATCAGAGCATAGTCAAGGGCTATAACGAGCTCGCGAATCCGTTAAGGTGAAACAGTCTATGGAGGTTTAATTCGTGTTCTCACAATAAAAATAGTTCAGGTTTTACATAGTTAATACGCAAACCTAATTGCACCGACACGTTGGCGTATATAAGCGCCGAAGGTCCGGGGTTCGATTCTCGGGCCTGTAAAACTCGTCAGTGTCGCCAACGGCTTGCCAACGATGCGACGTTTCTACGTTGCCCGGTGTATGCCGCGGAGATGAACTCCGCAACAGTATAACAAAGACTTGATTTTTTTAGATTTAATTGAAAAAATTATTTTGAACAAAAAACAGCAAATTCCCAAAGGAAACAAATTCAAACATAACAATCCATTTTTGAATAACTAGCCTATAATTCTAATTTGAATGAGAATGTAATAATATGATGATGGCTTTGCAGCAGAAATGACTTAAGTTACCTGTATAAACTGATAAATCCAGCGCTGGCCAAACAAAACAACATTACCTATATAAAAGAATGAATAATTAGCTTAGTCAAAACAATGCAAACTGGCATATATTGAATTAAGCGTTGTCACTATTGGCCTGCAATTGAAATTAATATCAATTTAAAACCTAAAAATTATTACAACAAAACCAAATTTTCATTATACTCGCGCTATTACGCCGAAGCGTTAAACGAGCGGACGGGGGGGGTTCATCGCCGCGGCAACACAGCTCGGAAAAAACGTCGTAGCCGTGGCGAGCCGTTGGCGACCGTGTCCGATTTAGCGGGCCAGGAAATCTAACCCCAGACCTACCGCGTCGATAGCGAGGTACCCCTATCAAATAAAAAATTACATACCTCTCCGTTTGGAAGTGGTTTCACAATGTTTCGAAAAAGTGCCATTCCATACAGAGTTTCAAAACCCTGAAACACAATAAACAAACTTGACTTTCCTGTTGGCGTAGTGGGTAAAGACACTGCTATCGGCGACGGAGATCTTGGGTTTGATTCCTAGCAGGTCTTACCCGACACAGTGTCGCCAACGCTGAATGTTTCTTTGGAGTTGGGTTGCCTAGGTGCAAGCCGCGGAGATGATCCCCGCCACCAGTTACACGCTTCGGCGCAATGCCACGAGTATATACTAAGGAAGATTTGATTTTGGACAGCTCAGATGGTCGAGTGGCAAGAGCATCTGCCTCCGCAGCTGTAGACTGGGTATTGATTCCGTGTCTGGTCAAACCAATGACTGTAAAATTGGTATTTACAAGTTTCCCAGCCTGACGCTCAGCATTAATGGGATATTGCGGAGAACAAGCCGGCAGGTTTACGTGTTGTGGCGTTGGGAAAAACACTAAGCGGGATTCCCCCATTTAAGAGTGGCAGACAGGTGGTGGCAACTCCCAAAGGACTTATATCGCGGTTTGATTGCTTTCTCGTGATAAAAGGATAAATATGCAACTAAACATGTAAAAATACATACTTACAGCTAATGATACATACATCGCAATCCATTTTCTCCTGTACAACAACATAAGATATTCTAGATTGAATTTTTAAAAGGCAAAATTAATAGTGTCGATTTAGTGTCCCGTTCAAATTTTGGGATAACCATAGTCAGCATGCACGACTTAAATGTCATAACATAAAGCCCCAGCAATTCTTAAAACTGGACATTTAGACAAAATAGATTTGGCTGATATCATCAGCATAGTAAGCACTAAGCAGCACCAAATTGAAAGTGCTTACACTGCTGATGATGACATCTGAATTTGTTGTCAAAAGGTCTAGTTTTGAAAATTGCTGAGGCTTTATGTTTCCTCCTTGAGCTATTTTCGTCCCATATTCATTATATTCCAAAGCAACTGAAGTTTTGCTGCAAGAATTTAAATTGTATTTGATTAAACTAGAAAGAATTACTATACTAACCTTGATTTTCGTTCCACACTTAATCCAATATAACCTACACACAACGCAACAAAGAATGAATGCCATCCATAAAACTTTCCAATCAAATGCCTAGAAACGCAACAAAATATATCAGAGTAACGCAATTTGGCAATGGAATTTTTGAATTGTCATAGCACAGTTTGTGTTACTTTCTCGTGACAAGAGAATGAAAATACCACCAAATAAATTAAAGAAACACTAAACTTAATATGTTTAGTTGAAACACAGGTATGCAACATTCAAAAAATTAATTATATATATACTCCACAAATCTGGACATAAAAGTACCGGCACCAATCAACCACTCGATCATTCATAATTTTTTGTTGTAACATACAGAAACTGCTTAGAAAAATCGCACATCAAATAAAGATATTTAAATGAAACAAACAGCTTTACGCAACTGAACCTTTTTAATTGGAAACAAGCAAAATATAAAAATGCAGTCAGTGGTGTCTTTTATTTTTGCACCATCAACGCTGTAAAAAATACGATAAGGAAACATAACAACAATGCAAAAGAAGAGGCAACAAAGCAATAAACGTTATGGCATACAGGTAGAAGATGAGTAGTTAGAAAAAACAAGAGTGTACAACTGGACATAGTTGCAACATCATGGTCGGGAGCAGGAATTTACTGTACAAAAGCAACCCCTATGGATAAATGGCATTTCATTTTGTATCAACATTCAAACAAAAGCAGAAATTAAGAATCAAACCATCAGCATTTATAATTTACACGTGCTCTGATACTAGTGTGGACCACAAGCAGCAAAACTACTTACCTTAAGAAACAAAAACCTCCCAAAGACAGTGAACCAGTAGTTGTAATAAACAATGATGATTGCAGCAAATTATGAATAAAACTTTTTATTTCTTCCTTTAAATCAATCTTGCTTTTGAAAGATTTGATCAAGATGTTAATCTACATCAGTAAAAAGAAATACATTATGTCATACAACAGGTAAAGCAATTCACTATGCACTGATGCATGCATTTCGCTGTAAGTGTAATTTTATTTACACAGTGTAAACAATGTCATATTGGTATTCACACATCTACAATACTACTAACAACTTACATATATACTACCCGGTAATACCACAGCAGTACAAAGCGATAGACTTGAGTTCAACAGCTTAACGCTATATACCGGCATATATATAAAAGTATATACCAGAAACACTGACAAGTTGTAACAAACTCATAATGACAGCGCATTGACAAATAAGCAAAATTAATACTGATATTAGCACCGGTAGCTTAATTTGAGGCTCATATGAATTAGGCCACTTCATATTACAATGGATGATTTTACTTTAAACTGTTAAAGCTGACCGGAATTCCCAAAAACATCACGCACAATGCAGACATGCTCTTACCTAACCCAATTCATGTCTCTGTAAAGCAAATGACACATTGGAAATGGAGAATTCCTGCCCGACGCTTTAAAATGAACTATCCATCGTAATTCACCGGCAACTGATATAGACTAAGGTGGCTCAAAAATGACCAACCCCCTTAGTTTTAGCGTTTTGGCAAAACTAAATAGCTAGAGGCTACTGGTAGCTTTTGAACCTCATTATTTTCAGCTTCTGACTTCATATGTTGGTAGTGTTACAGATTACTCATAAAGTACAAGGAAACCATGCAGCAGACAAGTTTTTAGTATGTACACTGCATTTGCAAAACTTACCAGATAAAGTGGAAGATGCACTTTCATGCCATTAATGAAAGAAAATCGAAGACTTCTCAAAAAAGAAGCAAAGCATGATGGGTTCCATGTATGTCCCACTTCGTAACAAGTATAAGGGACAGCTTCAAACAGGCTCAAACTGGTTTTACTTTGATTGCCCATTTTGCTATTGACTAAATGCAGGCCTATGGCATGTACGGTATGGTACCCAACAGAATACGTGCATGAGGCTATCTACCAGCAATGCTGAGAGCTGTACAGGTAAACTAGAGCTGTAGATATTATATACCAATACTCAACTTGTGTACTCTTTCTCTATGGCAATGAATTCATTCGTATCCATGGTTTTAACTTGTACAATTTCTTCCTGGCCCGGCTACGAAACAAAAATTCCACTGCGATTATTCCCTTAAAAAAAATGGCAACTCTGCAAGTTTTAACCAATCAAAGACCGATTCTGATATCAGCTGACCTATGCCTACGCTACTGAAATCACTCAACTGAAACACAACATCTAGCTTAGCAAAACAAAACAAAAAGCATAAATAGTAAGCCTACCGGTTAGTCTAATTATTCTAATTAGTAATTAGTAAGCCTACCAGTTAGTGAACTGACTGGAGGAGGTGTCACAGTGTCAGCAACACCCTCAGCCTTAGACAGCTAGACTAGTCTATGGAATATTTATGGTGGTGCACTATACTGCTATAGCAACAAGTGTGGTTAGCTTGCAGCAGTTGCTTCAATAACGGTATATTATGTAGGTTCTCCTTGTAAGCAATAGGCCTACTATCCCTTCTAAGTTTTTTTGGATAAATTGGTAGGCCTATAATTGCCCCTTAGTTAGGTGTTGGTGTGTCATCTCTCCTTGAGGGGTTTACAAATTATATATACTTGAATTATAATCTCGGTAAAGGTCACGCAGCCATGCCTAGTCTTTTTGACGGGCATGCTTCAACGATTACCCGTTTTGCTGCGTGTGCCCTTTTCCGCGCTTGGCCAATACTTATTATGAACGTGTGTTTCTAACGTAATGGAGTGCGGAAATAAAAATGAATTGATTGATTGATAGAGGTGCTTCTTACAAACCATAGTGCACCTAGTGCTAGCAACACCACTGCATTTATCATTAGGCTAGGCTACTTTTAAAAATCAATAAAAACAAAAACTGTGAAACGTTTGGGTCTCATCTAGAATAAGTTGTCTGCGTCTTTCATTGCCTTACGCGGATGGCTTTTTCTAGACACAGACGGCTTATTCTAGACTAGACCCAAATGTTTTTATATGCTGATTATCCTGCATTCATTGTTCTAACTCTTTTTTTGCTGGTTCACTAAACATCAAGATTGTTTCTGTTGTTAAAGATTTAGGTATTTATATTAGTACCGATAATAATCTTAAATGGTCTGACCATATTTCTCATATTCATCGTAATGCCTCTTTATGTTCTTATCAAATTTTGCGTTCCTTTTCCACTAAAAATATTTAGATTTTGCTTAAAGCTTTCAGTACTTATGTTCGCCCTAAAGTTGAATTCAATGCATGTGTTTGGAATTCTTATTTAAAAAAAAATATTGTTCTTCTTGAATCAGTGCAAAGAAATTTTACTCGTTATGCTTTCATTCATTGCAACATTCCTTTTAATTCTTATAATGATTGTCTTTGCAAACTTGGCATCAAATCTCTAGAATATCGCAGACTCAAGTTCGACCTTATACTTATGCTCAAAATCTGTCTTAACCTTTGTGATTTGCAATTTTCTAACTATTTTGAGTATTGTCACAACAAGTATAATTTGCGTCATAATGATTTCACTGTGCAACTCATTCATAATGCTAAACAAGATCGGTTTGGACACTTCTTCTTCAACCGCATTGTCTCTATATAAAATTGTCTCTCAAATGATCTGGTATCTGCTTCAAGTCTTTCTTTGTTTAAATTACGTCTTCATAAGTATGATTTACATTCTGTTGCCTCTCTTGTATGTTAATGTTTGTTTAATTTTTCCTCACTTGTAAGTATGATTAAATGTGAATTCTTTCACCATTGTGTTGTATTCAAATAAAACAAACAACATCTCGAACATTTTCGACATTATCCATTATGCCCTCATCAGGATTTACTACAAAATAACAGTCACTGAAACAAAATAATACTTTACAAGGGAAATTCTAACTAAAATGGTGGTTTAGGCTAAATCTCATCCTCTCATTTAGAGACTTAGCCTAAACCACCATTTTAATTAGAATTTCCCTTGTGAAGTATTTTTTTGTTTCAGTGACTGTTATTTTGTTGTAAATCCTGATGAGGGCTAATAGATAATGCCGAAAACGTTCGAGAAGTTGTTTTTGTTAGAGCTTTATTGATTTTTAAAAGTAGCTTAGCCGAATGATAAATGCAGTGGTATTGCTAGCACTAGGTGCATTATAGATATATACTTATTATTATTATAATTACCTCAGGTGACAAGCAATGGCTTGTTGATGTTGTAGTCTAAGGGGTACCGGTATCTTTATAACCAGAGTTGGAAAAACTCAAGTTCGAGTCTGGACTCGAGTTCACTTTTTGAGGACTTGGACTCATTCCTCTGGGATTTGGACTCGTGCCTGTGGGACTCAGACTTGGATGCGTAAAAACTGTTAGGACTCGGACTCGTGAATACCTCAGCAGTTTGTTGTGTTCGTTTTAAATTTTTTAAATATTTGAAAACCTCCAGAAGTGACACAAATTTTTGCTTTGTTCAACATCGACAAAAGCCTTTGATGAAATTGCCCGAGCTAAAGCTACTTAGCTTTTGTGCAAAGTTAATCTGCCAAAATAAGACAAGACAGCAGGAAAATATGATATGCTTGCATAAAGGCCCTAGCACTTTAATTTGTTCCCATACAAAGGTTCCCCGCATGCTCCTATCGAACAATAGAAATAGCACTGCAAATAGCTAGGCCTAGTGTGATCCAGACCAAACTTTATGCAAAATAAATTGCTTATACAATACTGGCGATTTATGAAACAACTTAAAAACTTTTATGAAAAGTCTCGATCCAATGCAACTAAGTTCTAATGAATTTCAGAGTTACTCTGCAAAACTTCCCAATTATATAGATAAGGATTATTTGATCTTTACAGTATTTCTCTAGAGTAATTGTTGTAGCGTGCAAGCCTATCGTTAAATAAGCTTTAATTACGAGTTTTCAAGACTAACATTACATTATCTAATAACTGAAAAACTTCAAACGGTTTGTGATCTATAAGAAGGACCAACTCTGGTGGAGTGGTAGACAATCTACATTATGAAAATACTGATAAATATTGTAGGCCTAATACTAAGATCGGTTTATCCTTTTTAAAATTGTCCAATCTTCATCTGCATTGTGCTTCACAGATTTGTAAACGTTGAGTAATCAGCAATCATGTTGGTCACGACACAATCTCAAGTAGAAAACAGGGGACTCGTAACGTGTGGACTCACACTCGGACTCGTTATTTTAAAATTTTGTGAACTCAGACTTGCAACCAAGGAACTCGCACTCGAAAATAGACTCTTAAAAATGGCAGAGTTCACAACTCTGTTTACAACCTCTACCACTGTACTGGTACGAAAAGACCTAGACTATGATACTGGCGTTACGACAAGGCAACTAAATGTATCTGCATATCTACTAGTCCACTTCGGTAGTCTTAAGTCTAGCAATAGTAATGTTGCAGTAATCTAATAGTAGAATTAGCTTAGTGTTCACTGTTTAGTGTTTTACAATTTCACTGATGTGCTCACAACAGCACGAAGACAATAGATTATGTTCGAATATCATTTTCAAATGCTAAAGCATTTGACCATCATTCTCTTAAAGGTGCGATTGCACTAACTGAGATGTCGAGACCTTTGAGACGTTGTGCAGGTTTATGTTATCACTAACTTTGAGACGTTGTGCAGGTTTATATTATCACTAACTCTGTGGCGTCGCATTTTATTTTATTTTTGACTGTCGTATTTGTTATGATTGACGCCGAATAAAAATACAAAAATACAATGTTATTATGACATCGCATCCGCACAAAGTCATGTCATAATAAGATAAACCTGCACAATGTCTCAAAGGTCTCAGCGTCTCAGTTAGTGTGATCGCACCTTAATGACCACTTCTATCTGTCAAGAATGAGCAAATGTTTCTACTTGTCTTACCCAAATAAAAACCTGCTGTGTTTACGTTGTATTTTGAACATTATTTTAGACAGTGAAATAAAAATGCAATTAGTGTTTCTTACAGTCCCTGCTGTTAGAATTGTTATCTCATTGCAACTGTCCATACTGACAGCAGTTTCTCCACATTGCCCAAAATTCATGAATTGCTTTACCAGAATGTAACGTTGAATTTTGAATATTTGTAAATGCCAGTATCTAGAGCACCAGCGAGCTTTTTTTTGGAATTGGTCTTTGTTGCCACTACCCGCAACCATAACGTTGCATTAACTTTAGGTCTCTAACCCTATCTTCAATCTCCCACGCCTAACTGTACTTTGATACCCCTAATAGTTTATGCTTTAAGTTACTGTTCATGATATCATATCAGTGTGATACCAACGTCATGTAAAGAAACAAACAAGCAGTCTTGTGCAACAGCAATTTGATAGTGAAAATTGGTCCAATGCTGTAGACACTGTCTTTGTTGATTATACCACAACAGTTTTGGGCTCAATCATATTTTTAAAATTCTAGATTGCTTTTATTGTACATAATTGTATGTATTGTAAGTATACTTCAGTTTTAATATTTTTGTGATGTAAAAATTGATTTGTTTTAAATTTTGTGTTCGAGTTGTCATGCCTCGTTACGTCAAGCAGTTTGTCGATGAAATTACTGACTTTAGTTCTCAATATGGTGGGGAAAACCCCAGAAGCTTTTCCTATTCTATTAGTAATATACGAGGTGAACCACAAATATTTCCAAGATATGGAGATTATACACAAACAGCTGTGATGCGAACTTATGGGCCTTGGTGGGACCAATGTTCTTCACATTCTCATAAAAAGGATAACAGACCAAAGTAAGTGGATTGACAGTTTGCGATATTGAACAGTGGTCATTTGAGTTCTTGTGCTTAGTAAAGTATTTAAACTGCTTCACCAAATTTTTGAATGAAATTCCTGCCAGGTAGACCACAAACCCATATCAGCAATAGATCTTCTGTCTGCCACATTTTAGTGTAGCAGCTATTAATGTACCACGTTGCTTATGCATTAATATGTACTATATTTTCATTTGAAAACAAAAAATTTAATGTAGATATGTTTGCAACAAACTATTGATAATGCGGATATAATAAAAAAATATAGTGGCACATTTTTAAATGCAGCTGTCCGCTGTTTGGTAAAAGAGTTTAAAAGCCCATGCCTTCGCAATTTCTATATAGCTCACAATATCAAACAAGAAAATCAAATCTTATTGTTCACTCGGTTTTATGCCAAAGCTTGTTACGAGTAGTAGGGTCCATTTCTGCCGCATAGCACCTGGGTAACACAGAAACATTCCAGCAATGGCAAGCTGTTGGCGACAGTGGCCGATTTCACAGGCCCAGGAGTTGAACCCCAAACCTCCCAAGCTGCTAGCGATGTCTTTAAACATTATAATGCTAACCGGTCAGTTCAGCTCAATACATTCTCATTCGAAGTAGTTTCTCATGATACATATCAGAAGGGTCTGCGAAATGTGATGCAGTAAATCTTGGAAATACTCTCGAATGGTCGATAGTGTTGGATTTTAAAATTTGTCGGTGAATTTATCTTTATGATTATTATGTGCTTTTCCTTACTTTATACTGTAGGTCTCCTGGATTCAAAAGTCAAGATTACATTGACGTGTTATTTGAGCAACCAGTTTTTCCATGGGCGATTGCAATCTATGAAACTTACAATCCTGGAGCTTTGGTTCGAATCTTAGCTCTGTGTCAAGAGTTTCCTAAACAAAAATCTTCAAGGTGGTTGGAAGATTTGCTGTTTCTATTTTATTGACTGCCAATCATTACCAATAACATGATCATTACCAATATTTTATTGACTGCCAATTCATTACCAATAACATGATTTGATTTTCTTTATGAATTTTCGGCCAGTTGGGGTCTGTCTTCCATCTCCGCTGCTGAACGCATGGCCAAATCGGAAATGTTGCAGAAGTGGCAAGCCGTTGGCGACAGTGCATGATTTGACTGGCCTGGGAATTGAACCCAAACCTCCAGCGCCGATACCATGTCTTTAGCCACTACGCACCGCGAGTACAACGAAGGTTTTTTTTGTTAGAAAGTTGAATGGACGTATTTTGTAAATGCAAATATTTGCGCACTGTTTTGCCGTGTCAAACAGCGTGTAATTCTTGGTTCAGTGAGGAAGGCAGCGATGTTGATAGCTTGGATGGTGTAGATCCATCCATTTATGGCAAAGTGATTCCATTACCAATGGTTGATCAATATACTCATTGGGAAGTATTATGGAGCAATACAAATCCTGAGCATAAAGTTGCCCAGGAAGCTCGAATGTTTGCACCAATTTTGCGAGACATCAAATATCGTAGCCGAATCATTCGACTTGAGTTTTGCCATTCTTTCTTAAATTATTACACAGAACTGGATGCTGTAGAGTTGACAGGTAAATAAACATCAGCAGTTTGGGATTATTTTCGTTCATGATAGTTTTGACTTAAATGAGGTTGAGTTTTG
This sequence comes from Trididemnum miniatum, assembly GCA_964006365.1. Taxonomy (NCBI): domain Eukaryota; kingdom Metazoa; phylum Chordata; class Ascidiacea; order Aplousobranchia; family Didemnidae; genus Trididemnum; species Trididemnum miniatum. The sequence goes on from OZ023232.1 coordinate 34,673,451, forward strand.
TTCTGATTTTACTTGTGTAGAGGATTGTCAGACCTGCCGTACCGAATGCTTTGGTTTTACTCACTACGCCAACCGGCCGCTCTATTTATAGTTATCATAGCGAGTTGCAATGCATTTCAAAGCTAAAATCTGTATTATATTGAGTGCTCGTTAAAAATTGATTTGTTGTTTTAACAGAGTAATGGGTTGCTTTACTCAGATCTATTTTTGTTAACAAAATTCAAATGCACAAAGCTTAACCGAGTTTTTCATTTTTTAGGCACTTTAGCTTACAGCTTTTCTTCTCCTGTCGATCCACCAACATTGTCCATGACTTCAATGTCTATTACACCGCGTATAACTCCAACTTCTAGTTCTGAGGAGCTTGGTTATACTGAGTGCAAAGAAGATTATCGGCTTGCTAGAGAGATGGTTGTGTCTGAAAATGAAGAGAGTCTTTTAGAATGTAAAGAAGAATTGGACTACGGAACAAATGGATACTTCAGCTGTCTTCCTCCTGAAATCATCAGCAAAATATTTGAATATCTTCCGTTTCCTGATTTTTGTCGAGCAGCGTGCGTTTGCAAACTCTTTTACATGCACAGTTATGACCCTTCGCAACTTTCTTGCATCGATTTACATTCTCATTGGCACATGGTCAACAGCAACACGCTCACAAGTATATCTTCTCGTTGTGGTCACGCCCAGGTTCCAGAAGGTGGAGTGCAAACCCTAGATTTCAAATGGTTGGGCGGAGGTGACACTGTGGCGTCCGATCGACTGCGATACTTTTTCAAATCTTGTAATTTTCAACTTCTGTCTTACCTTAATCTTGCCTCTTCTCCGAGCGTCACTGATTTCGTGCTCATCGAAATTGCCAAGCTGATGCCGAACTTAAATTTTTTGGACATTCAATCTTGTGATAAAGTAACAGGGGAAGGAGTAAAAGAGCTTCATGTTTTGACGAACTTAGAAAGTTTGAACCTGTATCGGACGAAAGTAAGTCATGATGCTTGCATTCTGTTAATTTTTTCTTGATGATTTCTTCATATTTATCCTCTTGTCACGAAAAGCGATGGAGGCGCTATGGGACGAATTCAGACTCGCTTAGGAGTGAACGTTGTTTCCGAGTTTTCTTTTGTAGTTTTGTTTCTGACTGTTTGAATTTGCTGCTCGTTAGAATTTACCCAACACAAATAATTATCGTGAAGCATCATATCCAAGAACGCAACAGAGAGGCTTGGGCGGGAGGTGAACCATTAGCCTTGCGATTGTGGTTGTCGTAAAAACAACAAGCCACTACGCCGCGCTTCCTATAAATTTTCTTCTCTCTTCCTTGCTTGGTTTTCAATTTTCTCCTTAAGTTGAAAGTATAAATCTTTGTATACAGTACAAGTTTATCCAAATCGATAATTTGCCATGCTGCTTTGACCTAAACCAAAGATCAAAACTTCATTATACTCGCGGTATTACACCGAAGCGTGTAACGAGTGGTGGCGCCCATCTCCGCGACTTCGCGCCTGGTCAGTACAGCTCCAAAGAAACGTCACAGCGGTGGCGAGCGGTTGTAGACACTGTGTGTGATTTGACCAGCTCGGGAATCGATGCCCCTTACCTATCGCGCCGGTAGTGATGTGTTTGAATGATTAGTCAGTTTTAAGCCACCTAAGATTGCTCTAACATTCAGTCCAATTTTGTTACAACAAAATGACAAAGTTTTCGTTTCCTTTATACCAGGGGTGGGCAAACTTTTCGCACAAAGGGCCGCATTGTAAAAAATTTTGAAGCCGAGGGCCGCCCTGATTTGTAGAGCAAATAGAAAGGGTCGTCACGACTGCAGATGTCCTAATTTCCACTCTAAATCAAGTGAAGAGCAAAAAAAAGGTCTTCACGTTCGCAGATGTCCTAATTTTCTCTCGAACGTCCGCAAATGTCCTAATAATCCACTCAATATCAGCAAGGTAGAGTCGTAGAGATGGCACGGGCTGACTTTTTTTCAACCCAGACCGCCCATGGCCCGGAACCTCTTGCCCAGTAGCGGTAACCAACCCGGAAACTCATCCCAAAAATATAACTCGGCCTGCCCAAGGCCCATTCTTTTATGAACGTTTAACCACATTTAACAGAAAAATGACAGTTGAAAGGGATTTCAAAAATTGGTAGCGGGTCTCTTAGCGGCCCATGCCATCTCTACAGTAAGAACTAAGGAGCAAGATGTATATTTCTGTAAGTGCCCGCGGGCCGTAGTTTGCCCACCCCTGCTTTGTACAACTGGATTTTTGCAAGCTATATACTAAAATTGTCTCTGATGTTTTAACTAAGAATTGATCGCTTTGTTTTAGGTTACCGATGCTGCAATAATCTGCATAGCACATTCTAATCCCAATCTTGTTCGTCTTAATATTGGAAATTGCTACTCCATTAAAAACTATGACAGGTTGGTTAACTTAGCTTGTTACACTCTAACACAGAGGTTCTCGGCCAGAGGGCATTGGCTCACGTAGGGGGTGACGGTATCTTAACCAAGGTGTCACAAGCACATCTGTTAACGGTTAGTAACCAGTTCAAGCCAGCGGGCTGCTGTAGCCGCTATGAATGAAATATCGACAAAAGTTTTATTGCTAAGCAGGCAGCAACAAGCTATAAATGAAAGGTTGAGAGCCACGGCCCTAACTTCACTTTTCCTTTTGCCCTTCATGTCACACCGATCTTGATAGATGACTTGCATGTATTACATAATGATGATCGCCTTTGGTGATACAAGCCGGAAATGATATTATTGATAATATAAATACCTGTACTTGCGTATTAGAATGAGATGCATTGTCACTTCCTGGGTGTATTAACGCTTCGAATCAAATCATCATACTCGCGGTATTGTGCTGAAGCGTGTAACTAGTAACGGGGTCCATCTCCGCGATTTAGCGTTTGACCAACACAGCTTCGAAGAAACGTCGCGCCGGTGGCGTGCCGTTGACGACATTGTGTCCGATTTGACCGGCCCGGGAATCGAGCCCCAAACCTTCCTCCCGATAGCGATGTTTTTAACCACTACATCCAAGAAATTGTAGCGTTTTGTTTTGTTATTTCGTGGATTTATAACCGTTCTGCTCGTCTTCAAGCCAAGTTGCCGTGCTAATTTTGCTTCGCTTTTCGTCACAGCTTTTTAGAGGAACATAAAAACGGAATTGTAGCATAGATTAGAGATGGCACGGGGCGCTGAGCGACCCACTGACCGGCCTTTTTACTGGTCCGGTAACGAACCTGTTCTATTTTTGTTTCTTATTGGGCCGCTAACAATTTTTGAAATCCCTTTAAATTTTATGATTAGTGAATCTGTAGAGTAACCAGCTGGAAAGAATGAACTTTGTGGGGCGAGTTTCATTTTTGAGATGTGTTCCCGCGTCGGTTACGGTCTCTGGGCTGGAGGTTCCGGGCCATTGGCTGTCCAAATTGCAAAAAAATCAGCCCGTGCCATGTCTAACATAGATAAGACCTATTACAACCGAAATAAAGCTTCACATACGTGTACCTGATGCTTGTCATCAGTATTTTCACTTCTTTTTTATTCCAAGGGTGCTTTTTGAACTTTCTGCTCACTGTCAGAAGCTTCGATCCTTAGACGCTTGGAGAGCAAAAAGTCTCACCAGTAATGGATTAAACGCCCTTGCATCAAAATGCAAAGATCTGGAAGAGTTGGATTTGGGCTGGTGAGTAAAGTAATCATAGTTTGCTTTCAGGAACAACAGACTTCATATAAAAGTTTGTCTTACGCTGGATTTAAATTAGTTGTGATTCGATCTCACCACAAGTTGTTTTCTTTCCTGTTGAAACCGTGTTTACTCTTGTTTTTTTTTTTTTGTTTTTTTGCAACGCTTCTTCTCCTACTTGCGTGCTATAACGTGAGTTGTTTTGTTGCCTCTTCCCTTTTCTTGTACTGTTGTCATGTATCCTTCTTTTCATCGTATTCGTTATCGTGTTGACGATGCAGAAATAAAAGACAATCAAGTCTTCGCGTGTAACGAGTGGCGGAGTCCATTTCCGAGGTTTAGTGCCTGGCCAACACAGCTCCAAGGAAACATCGCAGCGGTGGTGAGCCGTGGGCGATTCTTGTGTCCGATATGACCGCGCTGGAAATCAAGCCATAGACCTCCTGCGGCAATAGCGATATCTTTAACCTCTTAGCTAGCCATTCTGTAACGCAACTGTGGCACATAATAAGTTGCTGCCTAAGTTATTATTCACTCGATGGAGTTTCAATCAACCAGCGTTCCCTTTTTTTACAAAAATGATCATGTTTGGGTGTTGGTGTCTTGGTGAGATATTCAGTAGCTATTTTTATTTATTTTTATTCAGGTGCATGAACCTACACAGCAGTACTGGATGTTTTTCCAACCTTGTACAATTTTGTCCCAGATTAAAGAAACTTTTCTTGACGACAAATCGTTCCATTTCCGACACAGAAATAAATGATTTTGCAAGATATTGCTTTCATCTTCGGTAAGCTGGATGTTTGCGTTTACATAAAAAATCATATTAAATCTTCATTATACTCGCGATATTACGCCGAAGCATGTAAACGAGTGGCGGGGTTCATTTCCACGGCTTAGCGCCTGAGCAACACAGCTCCGAAGAAACGTCGCAGCGGTGGCGAGCCGTTTGACCGCTCAACAGGTAGATTCAGGTCCGAACCCAAGATTTTGTGATTGAAAGTCAAGCTCTCTTACGACTCGGCCACCGGGCTTGTCGGTACCTGTGTTTACATTGCTTATGGTATGTTACGTATAGCCCGTGATTGTCCATATAAAGTTCAATCCAGCTGATTTTCAAGCTTCAGTTAATGTTAAAAATTTTAAGTGTTTGTTCAGTTTGAGTTCAAACCTTGGCAATCTCACACAAAAAAAGTGTTGCTATTACAATCGTCTGGCTATTTTTGGGTCGGGGACTACTTTAGTGTAGATATCGAGTATATCTTGTCAGGCAATGAGAGAATGTTTTACCGCACTCTGACAAAAAAACTATGCTACCATTACTTGCGTCTGTGACTCCAGCGAAATTCCAGTAAGCTCGTTTTAAGCACTTCCATCTTTTTTTATTGTGTCTGATCAAATACTCGTGAGCTGGTTACTACAGCAAAGAATTACAAATTAAAAACTTGCCTGTGAAATTCGAACTTGATAATTTCATCCCTTAAACAAGCACAGTGTTAGACCAGGTTTAAAAGATTCCTGCTCGTGGTCCGCTGAGCCACAGATGTTACGATAATGCTTCGACCGTGCATTAGCTCAGATGGCCATGACTGGAGCTGTAGACTCCGATTTGATTCCCAGTCGGGTCATACAGCTTTCCTGCTTGGCACTCAGCAGTAATGGGACACTGGTACAGTGTGGAGAACAAGCCGGCAAATTTACTTGTGACGTTTGGAAAGGTACTTATCGAGATTTCCCTCCTTTTAGATTGGTAGACGAATGGTGGGAACTCCCAAGTGAGCAGGTTATTGATAGGTAGATATATGGTTATCGTCGCCAAAACACAAGCGGGCATAATAGACACAATTCAAAGCGAAAGAAGTAGCACAGCATATTTTCTTTTGATCGCTTTATTGTGATTGGAGAAACAAAACAATTAGGCAAGTAAATACATATATCTTTCAGACAACTTGACATCCTCGGAACTAGGTTAGTATCAGCAAAAGCTATCGAGAATTTGCTTCATCGCTGCAAATGCATGGAGTTCTTGGACGTTTCTTTTTGCTCTGCGTTCACAGCTGAGGTTGTGGAGTCGCTGAGACAAGCTTATCCGAAAATTGCAATTAAAAGGAGTTTTCAAAATTGATAGTTGTAAGCTTCTAGGCTTTACTTTTTTGCATTGTTCATCGTGTGTTTCATTTATTACTATTCCATTGTTTTTTTTACTTTTTGTTTTTTTTTTTGACGGGTGTAGTGTAGTAGAGCTACAGTAAGGGTGAAATTTAAGGTGGACAAATTGTGTTGACATGGGGGTCAAGAAGGGTGTTAGAGCTAGACCAGTGGTTCTTAAGCTTATATAGTTGGTGCCTTCTTCTAGAGACTCTCAGCACCAGTGGCCCCCTGCTCAGCCAAAAAAACTGCGTTGCTGCAAGCGCTCAAAAATGACCTCAAGTTTTTGCTCATAAGTCTAAAAACGCTTAAAAGCGTCACCCTTCAGCTGGCTGTGATTAATTACCGTTAATAAATCTTTCGTTTGCGGCTCTCTGGTTAATATCTGGGGTCCAAGGGAGGCCAATGTGAAGTACCCTTGGGTTAACCTTTACTTGGCCAACAAAAAAGCCTGGCCCTGGGCCTACGTAATGCGTTCTAAACTGCCTTCTTAGTTACGTCAGAGTTAAAACGTAAAAAAAATGTTGATTCTACTACTGTGTGGGCGTATGTGGTGTACTCTATAATTAGTTGGTGGATCATTGTGTGTGGTTAGTAGTGTGCTTACTTTAATGTATTATTCATTTAAATATACTATACTGTATTTTCTTAGTTTTAACTCGCGTGACGTTTATTTTCTTAATGAAATTGTGTAGTAGTTGGCTCTGTGAAACGTTTTATGTTGCGGAGATGTTACAAACGAAATTGCATTTTTCAAGTTTGCCTGTGCTTCATAATTTTTTGCACGTGTATCAGTGTTGCTTTAAAGTTCTGCCTTTATTGAGTATATTCTTATAAGTGAATAAATATCTGAATTGTTATACTAATAACTGCTTCACTTAGGTTTGTTTAAGCCGCGTAATTACAGCTTACCGGCGGCTTAACTCAGCTGTTCAGTACATCGCAATTGAAGCGGAAGGCCTTAGGTGGTTCGATTCCCGGGCCGGTCAAATTGAATGCAGCGTCTATCGCTGCGACGTTTTTTCGGAACTGTGTTGGTCAGGCGCTAAGTAGGGGAGATGCGCCCCGCAACTCGTCACTTCACGCGTAACCACATCCGCTAGCCAATGTTTAGACCACTCGGCCACCTCCATAATTATGCTCCATTTATCTTGACCATTTAGCTCCAACTATTGAAACCATAGAACGTAGTGCACTAGTGCGTGGCAATAACACAATTTCTGGGACGTAACACAACTTTTTATTGCACAAAAAAATTGAAATAGTAACTCGCAGCGGTTGCAACAGTTTTCCTTACGTATCGACAAACTATGAGCGATTGAGTTGAAACACCAATTTTGTTAAATGAAATTACAATTCAATTTCACGTTTCACTGTGGCTTATGTGCCACAATAATAGGCTAATTTAATCGTTATTTTCCAAGATTGAATGAAGATAGGTACAAAGTAACAGGGCAAAATATAAATGCAGGCTTAAGAGATATGTAGACAAAAATCAGACATGCATTGCATTATACAAAGCCGAAAAAACACTAATGTCACTAATGTAAGGCCACCCGTTTTTTTTTTTCAGTTCCAAACCAATAATTTAAAAAAACGTTACGGAGTGACTCGCATTACACTTAGCGAAAAAATTCGTACATTTGGCACAAATTATGTATACAACAAAGATTTGCATCGCAGCAGCGAGGCCCCAAGTATCGTTCGTCATCGGCAAACAAGACAACTGGTAGGGCTCTCACGCAAGCCACAAATTGTTGCATCGTTTAACTTGGTAATTACCTCTTAACAATTACATTGTTAGTAAATTTAAAAACAAATCTTCAGTACACTCGCGGTATTACGCCGAAGCGTGAATGGCGAGGCCCACCTACGCGACATTGCGCCTGGGCAACACAGCTTTGAAGAAGCAGCGGTGGCGAGCCGTAGGCGACAAGGCGTCCGACTTCACCAGGCGGAAATCGAACCCAATGCCCTCCACACCAATAACGATGTTTCTCACCAGCACCGCTGCGACGTTTCTTTGGAGCAGTGTTGCCCAGGGCGTTAAGCCGCGGAGATGGGCCCTGCCACTCGTTACACGTTTTAGCGATCAAGGATTTTTTTTTTTTTGACCAAATTTAAAACAATTAAAAATAGGAGCTACACAGGCGAATTCGAGACAAAGCCAATCAATAATCATAAATGCTCTAACAGCGCTTTTAACTTTTCAAAACCATTTGCAACAACCCTAATCACTAATCAGCCTTAAAATTGCCAAGTCACAGCAACAGCATAAACAAAAAACAACCCATTAAAACTGGCTACCACATTAGACAACCTGCATTTGTAGCAAGTTGTAGTAGGCCTAAGCGACTTTTTGAGTATTGGTGCGACACAAAAAGACATGTTAGCAATAATTTACATGTTTTGCCCTAACAGTGAAAAAAGTTAATGAATTATTATCAACCAGTTTGAATAGAAAACAAGACGATAGATAGAATTTTGAAACGCACACAATATGCAATAACAAAAAGGAAAAAATAACAATATGCAATAAAAAGGTGCTGATGATGACAAACAAATCAATCGTTGTCGAAATGTTATGTTTTTTCTTCATTATTAGTTTTCCAAATTGCAGTTTCATCGCAAGATTTATTACGGTTTTTTCGACCATGAAGATTGATTTTCATTCAACCACGAGGTGACAGTAGGGAGCTGTTTCTCGGTCCAATAAATATTAATTCGAGTCGATTCCAAAGACCGTTTTATTGATTTTAACTTAGCAACATCTTTCGAAACGAAGAACACTTCAGCACTAGCGAGTTCTTCTTTATCCAAAATCGTGACTAAAAATAAAAATTGAGTCACTAAACCGTAAGCTACGTACATTATAGCAAGCAGATAATCACTTAAACAATAAACCTTCTGAGAGTAAATGCGATGCTTTCTTGAGACAAAGACCAGTCGTCGCCCTGTCAAACTAAAATCATACAACAGAGTAATCACCAAATCTCCGTTATACTCGCGATATCACGCCAAAGCGTGCAACGACTGGCGGCATCCATCTCCGCTGCTCAGCGCCAGGGCAACTCAACTACGATGAAACGTCGCAACGGTGGCGACATTGCGTTGACCGGTCCGGTAATCGAACCCCAGACCTCCCACCGTTAGCGGTGTAAATTCAACCGCTACGCCAGCTGCAAAACTACAACTTAAAATTCCGTCTTCAAGTATCATCGTTACGCTAATCACCATAACAATGTGTAACTTAGGGACTAGCTCAGCAAAGAGCAATGTAACTTGCTTTAAAATATTCCCAAAAACGAAAGCCTTTGATATCATCATAAGTTGATTTAATAATACATACAGAGACAGGAAGATATTATTCTCCTCATTGTGAATTCGGCAACTGGGTGGATTGCAATTATTTTCTTCCAATGTTCTTTGACAAACTTCCATGCCAACATTCCACCCACAACACTCGTGCTCATCGACCTAAGAAGTTGGCCAGCACTCTAAAAAAATATAAATTCGCATCAATTTGGTTGGCTGCTTGGCGTCGTGGTAAAGCACATCGGCACGAAGGGTCTCAAGTTCGATTCCCAGGCCAGTTAAATCGGACGCAGTCGCTAACGACTCGTCACCACTGCGACGTTCCTTAGGAGCTGTGTAGTCCAAGCGCTATGCTGCGGAGATGGATCCCGCCGCTCGTTTCGGCGTTATGCCGCCAGCATAATGAAGATTTGAGTTTTTAAAACGTGATGAGAAACACACCACTTTTCACCTGAGGCCGAATATTTCCTTGAGATTCTTTCAACATTTCATCGAGTAAAAATGCGATGCGTCCAACATCAGGAGATCTCGCAAGTGCTCCGAGAATCTTATCTTTCAATGTTGCTTCAGTTGTATTGCAATAATAATGCCACAAATAATCCCAGTCGGAAGGTTTACCATGTAGTACAGCTAAAAACACCAACAGCTCGATAAACATAAATTGAATAATGGAATATAAACTTAAGTACTAACGTAGGTATTATTGAATTTTAAAATCAAGGCTACATGTTTGAACTTCATTGGTCGGTCAAATTGGACACGGTGTCGCCAATGGCTCGCCACTGCCGCGACGGACGCTCCTTCGGCGCTAAGACGCGATATGGGGTCCCGCTACTAGTTACACGCTTTGGTGTAATACCGCGAGTATAACGAAGATTTGATTTTACATTGCTACGTCATCATTCCCAACAAAACCAAGGCTAAAATTGCAAGACACTGAAAAAGCTTTAAAAAGGGATCGAAACCTTGATTCTAACCAACTGATCAACAATGTTGAACGAAACTCCTACCTGTATCAAACACTGTCCTCATGAAATCAGCTTCTATTTTTGTTTTGTTATTTTTCCATTTTAAAAACTCAGAATATGCTTTGGTAATGCAAGGCTGGTACTTGTTCCTGTGAAATGAAAAACTTACTGACGCAACCATCCACGAACATTAATACAGAGAAACCACAATATTTTGAGTTCTTCTGATGAGACCTACTAAGGTCGAAACAGAGGCAGTCAGATTCAATAGAATAGAAAATAAATACAAAGGGAAGCTCGCGTGAGAATCAGTTATGCAGCACACGACCAAAAAAAAAAAAAAAAAAAAAACAAGCTCAGAATCTTAAGGAATGACGAAATGCTGACATCGAATTACATTTAGCACCAATGAGAAGTGATTCACACCACCGATAAAGGTGCGAGAGGCTCATCTTCGCGGCTTACAGCCTGAGCAACACAGCTCCGAAAAAATGCCGCAGCGGTGGCGACACTGTGTCGAACTCGACCGGCCCGGGAACCGAACCCAAGACATCCTGCATTGAAAGGAAAGTCTCTAACCACCACATCAATCAGCCGGCGCTAATTAGAGATTAGCCAACTCACTTGCAAGCTTCATGCACCACTCTAGCCTGTAGTTTAGCTTGGCTTCGATTTAATTCCGATCTATTTTTCCATCCTAGATCCTCGTATATGGGAGTTAGCAGATCCACCACGTATTCTTCAAAGATTTTACGTTCCTTGGTTTTGAGGCTGTATCTAAAAAATCAATTCCCTATTGATTTTTGAGCAACTTTTGGCATTTACAAGACTTACTTTAACATGGCACGCACATAGCCAAGCCCAGACATTGTCGTCACAACTGGAGCGAAATCCTTCTCTTTCTTGAAGTATTGCAAAAGGTTAAAAAGTTTGCTGTAACGAAGATGACCAACTCGTGCCATTATAAACGCGTCGGTTACAATACTAATGCGGTCTTCAGTGGAAAATACCAAGTGATTGTCCTTCATCTGTTTTGCTAAGGGTTGCCACAGTTCATCGTCGTAATAAACCTAAATAGAATTCTTGTTCAGCCAATAGCAGTAACGGACAAGAAAATCAAATCTGCATTACACTCGCGGCATTACGCCAAAGTGCTTAACGAGTGGCGGGATCCAGCGGCTTAGCGCCTGGGTAGCGCAACTCCGAAGAAACGTCGCAGCGGAGGTCCTTCTACCTGCAGGAGCACAAGGACCGCCTTTGCAGTTTGCAAGTGAGTTAGGAGCACAAGGACCGCTAGTGAGTTGTTACTAAGGGCCCTAACCCTAATCCTTAGTAATAGCTCACTAGCGCCCCTAGCGCTCGTAACTCACTTGCAAAGGCGGTCCTTGTGCTCCTGCAGGTTTTAGTAAAACCGCGCAACGGTGGCGACAGCGTGTCTGATTTAACTGGCGCGGGAATTGAACCGATGACCTCCAGCACCGAAAGCAATGTCTTTAACCACTAGGCCAAACGGCTGGCAACCACAAACCTCAAAAATTTTTCCATCTCAAAAAATTTTCAGCCTCTCACTTTGTAAAATCCTGTTAAATTGTGATTGAACTTGATCCATTTGAAATCTGGAGATGGGATTGATTTAGTCTGAGAAGTCATAAACAATCTCGTAGGACTTTCAGTAGAAGCGTCCGTTACAAAAGTTAATGGAATGTGCCAACGGCTTAACTTCTCGGGATCGGTTTCATTAATAGGATAAAGAAATCTCTTTTGCTCGATCCAAATCTGAAGCAAAAAGCGTAAATAATTCATGAAACGAACAGTTTTTGGCTTCAGTTCCTCACCTTATCTTTCTTCTTCGAAACTTTAAGCAATGGAAAACCAGGCAAAGTCGTCCAAGTTTGCATCATGTCCTGTGAAAGCACAATATTAGCACAATAGAGTGGTGGGGACCAACTTTTGCGGCTAAGCAACTGGGCAACACAGCTTCCAAGACACGTCGCAGCTGTCGCAAGTCGTAGGCGACACTGTATCCGATTTGACCGGTTCGGAATCGAACCCCAGACCTGCCGAGCCGATAGCCCTGTCTTTAACACTACGCTTACGGTTGGTTTGATAAGACTGTTGTCAAATTCAACTTCGTTTGCAATGAACTGGTCCTTACCATCAGATTAGGGTGCTTATTATTATCTTTTTCTGCAATGGAAACTAGCAGGTCATGATTGGCAGCGTTGTGGTAAGCATGTTTCTCGAGATAAGCTACAACTCCGTCAAAAAATGCTTTTCCCAAATAATCAGTCAGCATGTGAATTATCGCTGCACCTGGAACAAGATTCACCTAAAATTAACACACTCTAAAAAATGGGTTCACACTCAGCCAGCAAAATCAGTGATTGATTTTTAGATTTTTGTTATCTATTTCAATTGATCAATTCTTAGCTACCTTATTGTTAGAAGATAAGCATAACTAGTGACTACCATAGAACAGCCACCAGTTTCAAAGGTTCATATCTCACAAAGAATTCTAGAATCCAAACTTGCATGCGTAGAAACGCCTCTCGGTTAGCACTTAATTCAACAATGAATTTAATAACGCATGACCTTAATCCGGCTGGCATAGTGGTTCAAGACATCGCTACCGGTGCGGAAGGTCTTGAGTTTGATTTCCGGGCTGGTCCAATTGGACACAGTGGCGCCAACCGCTGCGATGTTTCTTCGGAGCTGTGTTGTCCAGGCGCTAAGTCGCGGAGATTGGCCCCTTTATTTCGCTTCGGCGTAACATTGAGAGTATAACAAAGTTTTGGTTTCTAAACCCGCACCTTTATTGTAGCTGATAGGATCAAACATTTCTTTGATTTGTTGAGAATTTGACACACGAACAGATATGGGATGAGTATAACGCGAAGAATCAGTAGCCATTCCCACCAACACTTGATCAACAACAAAATCCCCCATAATCTTCCAACTTGGACGAATGTTATCAACCCCACGAAACTCGATATACGAAGCGAAGCCTGAAAGATATCACTGTTAGATCTGTAAAGCGCTTGCCTCTGGAGCTACAGACTCCGGTTTGATTCCGAGTCGGGTCAAACCACTGACTTTAAAATTGGTATTCACAGCTTCCCTGCGTGACGTTCAGCATGAAAGGGTCAGTGTGGAGAACAAGCCAGCAAGTTTACTTGCTGTGCCACTGGGAAAAACACTCAGCGGGATTTCCCCATCTTGGTGCGGTAGACAGGTGGCCGGTAAATCCCAAGCAAACTGCGGTTAAGGTCACGTCTCGGGTAAAAAAACGCCGCAACCATTGGCGTGGTGACACGTCATGGGATGATATGGGCGTGGGTTCAAATCCCACTCGTAATCAGATATTATTAACCACGTTTGATCTGGCCTAACATATTAGTGGGTTAGATTCAAGTTCAATTCATTAATTGGATTGGTTTAAGTATAACTAACTGATATTACTGTTGCAACAAGGAAGGCGGCATATTCAGCAAATCGTACTCAATTTAATTACCTTCATTAAGCCATAAATCGTTCCACCATCGCATAGTGACCAGGTCTCCGAACCACTGGTGAGATAACTCATGAGCAATCACCAACGCAACCCACTCCTGATCTGACACAGCGGAAGTGGCAGGATTATATAACAACGCAGATTCTCTGTACGTGACCAAACCCCAATTTTCCATGGCACCTGCATAAAGGGTTGAAATGTTAAGGTGCGATTACCAAACCGCGGCATATTTTTCGCAATTTAAAAAAAAATCAAATCTTCATCATACTCGTGGTACTACGCCAAAGCGTGTAAGAGGTCGCGGTGCTCACCTCCGAGGCTTAGCGCCTGAACAACACAGCTCCAAAGAAATATCGCAGCGGTGGCAAGTCGTTGGCGACATTCTGTCCGATTTTTCATGACAAGAAAATAAATCAACGAAACACGAAAAAATGCATAAAACACAATACATCAGAGAAACCTAGGCTCGTACAACAAGAAAATAGGGGACATTTTAAAGAATCTCTTCCACTTTCAAGTTCATAAAAATTTGTCTTAAAATTGGTCCTTGACACTGCGCCAGGCAATTTACGAGTCGCTTTTAGCCTTTCAGTTAAGAAATTAGCTACACTGGTTATCCACAAACTTTACCTGCAGCAAAATCGGGAATAGCAACTAAGTCGAGTTTTTGCAAAGGAAAAGGTATCTTGAATAATGTATCGTAATACTGCAATACATCTACCGCTATGCCCAAAGCAAACCTTGTTTCGTTGATTTGATCAACTGGAGAATAAACAGACACCTGCAAACATGTTTCTTAGTCGTCCTGCACTGAAATTTTATATTGCATTCGGTTGTATACTACTCATCCTCTTTTCACGAAAAAGCGGTAAAAGTGCTATAACGAGCTTGCTTTAGGAGTTCCCGGTCATCTGTCCACCAATCTAAGATCAGAGAATCCCGCTAAGTGGCTTTCCGAACAGCACAAGAAGTTAACTTGCCGACTTGTTCTCTGCGGTGTCCCTTTAATGCTGAGCGTCGAGCAGGGAAGCTGTTAAAACCAATTTCAAAGTCATTGGTTTGATCCAACAAGTAATCAAACCAGGATCTACAGCTCCAGAGGCGGACGCTCTATCCACTCGACCACCTCAGGTGTCTTTGTATTTGGAAAAAGTCATTTTATTTAATCTTAGCGTAAAGAGCCGGGTTGATTTAACCTTTAATAACCAACTTTTGTTATTTCTATTTCGACGTCTGAGACGTCGAAATAGTCGGCAGCGTGGGTGAGTGGTTCGGAGCGTCGTTTTTACGACGGCCGTGATCGCAACGTTGATGGCTCAACTCTAACCCAAGCCTCGTTGTTGCGTCCTTGGATTAGACGCTTCACGACTATTGTCTCTGGTTGGTGGAATCTAACAAGCAGCAAATTGAAAAAGTCAGAAGCAAAATTCAAGCGGAAAACTTGGAAACAAGGGCAATTCCTAAGCGAGTCTGGATTCGTCGTATGCATAGCACCTCGGTCTCTTTCTCGTGACAGGAGGATAAAAATGAAGAAGAAATCTCGAATTTTTTGGTTGGAAACCGACTTAGTAGAGAACAGAATCGTTCGATAACCGACGTTTGACTGTATATTTTGCACTCTGCAGTGACATAGAAAATGTCAAATAGGAAACGAAAAGCAAGCAATGCTAAAAACTTTGTTGACTTTAGGCCTACCGTTGGTATGTTTATTGTTCTTATGATAATATTGTAAAAGAGGATAACACACATTTCTAAGATGTGAAGGTTTGTCTGTCTTGGCAGTAACAACTCGAGTGGCCCGCGCAATCACTCATAAATTGCATGTGGCCCTTTGGCCAAAAAGGTTGGACACCCCTGCCATACGTGCACAGTTGGCGTAGTAGTTAGAAACACCGCTAACGATATGTAAGGTCTGGGGTTCGATTCCCGGGCCGGTCAAATCGACAGTGTCGCCAACGACTCGCCACCGCTGCGAAGTTTCTTCCGAGTTGTCTTGCCCAGCCCCAGGCGCTAAGTTACCCTAGAAAGCCCCGCCACTCGCTACACGCTTCGGCGTAATATCGCGAGTAGAGTATAGTGATAATCTTGTTCATGTAGTTTTTTTTTAAGCATTAAATATCAAAAACTTTGACGCTCACCTTGACATTATTTTTCGTATAATTTGAGATACTTGTGAAGTCTGACACAATAAATGCAACGAGATAAGTGCTCATTCGAAGTGAAGACGGAAAAACATCCATCTTTAATCCGTGCTCCAAATCTTTCGTCGTACTCAAAGGCATGTTAAACAACGTAAACATACTGGGATCTCGAACCATACTTAAAGAAAATGTGGCCTGCAGAAAGTTATTGTCAGAACTTTACTAGCTGCGCCAAAGGTCGTATTTCAACAGTTGAGATAGACACGGGTTTCATTCCGAATCGGGTCAAACCAATAACTTGTAAATTGGTATTCACAGCTTCCCTGCTTGACGTTCAGCATTAAAGGGACAGTGTGGAAAACAAGCCAGCAAGTTCACTCGTTGTGCCGTTGGAAAAGACACATGGCAAGATTTTTCCATTTTGGAGTGGTAGATGGCCGGCAAATCCAAAACGTGTTCGCTACAGCGCTTCAATCGCTTTCTCGTGACAGAAGGATAAATATGCAACTAAATACTAAGAAAATTATTTTGCCACGCGCATTCACGGTTTTTTAAAAAAAGTGCTGATTACTGCTGTTCGATTTAAAATTTGCAGATAAAATCCAAATTCACAAGATTGAAACTCAAAAACAGCGGAAAGTGACGTTTTTCAACCGAATTAAATGACAAATTGAACAAAGCACGCAGGTTGGAGATGGCCCAGATCAATGGCATCAATATAAATAATGCATCACGCTTTCCAACGCTGGTAGCAACGCTTTAGTGCAGGACAAAACAACGTAATAAATATTTCACATTACTTCGTTCTTAACACACTTTGAAAGCGATGCAAGCGTTTTTGTTTTTTTTTATGAGCGAAACAGCATAATTATAACTGGTGCACTTGCGCAAACACAACATGCAAACTTAAGAAAAAATACTCAAGCTTTTTCTAGTTGGTAGCTACACGCAAATTGTATAAATATTGCTGCTCGGAAACAACATTTCTGCATGTAGGATAATCATATACTTATCCTATCACGAGAAAGCGATCAAGTGCTGTAACGAGCTCGCTGAGGAGTTGCCAGCCATCTGTCTAACACTTTAAGATGGGGGGAATCTCGATAAGAGCCTTTCCCAAGTAAACTTGCCGGCTTGCTCTGCACACTGTCCCTTTAGTGCTCAGCGTCAAGCAGTGAAGTTGTGAATATCAACTTAAATAGTCATCGGTTTGACCTGACTTGGAATTAAACTTCATTCTACAGCTCCAGAGGCGGATGCTCTATCCACTCGGCTATCTGAGCTGAATTAAGAAATGATTTCAAATCAATCAACTTCAACTAGACTCACTTTGAAAGAAGGTTCGTCGAAGCAAGGAAAAGCTTGCCTTGCATCGATGCTTTCAAACTGAGTTGTTCCAATAACAGTTTCTTTTCCATCTTTTTTCTTGTATTTACTCAAATAAAATCCTCCCAAGGAATACGTCAGGTTACCAGAAAAAACAATGGCTAATTCATATTTGTGTCCTTTTTCTAATCTCTTATTGAAATTGAAAGACACCATTTCGTTAGAGTCGCAAGCTAAAATCGCAGGGTCTTCTGAAATTTGATCGGTTGGATTTCGTAAATTTTTTAACGAAACGGAAGTGAAGACATGATTCTTGCTGTGCAAAATTACCAATCGTGTATCGGTGTTGACAGTGAAATTGATTTTCACGGCTCCAGTATAATTATTCGTGGTTAGATTTGGATGCAATAAAATGTGGTAGTTGTCAGGCGACAGGCTGGTAGGCAATCTGAAAAATAAGATTTGACTTAAAGTAATGGTCCATGCCAAGGATTTACATTCGGGAGCCAAGGGACATTAACCAGGTGGCCACTAGCGCAAGATTCATTAACCTGCTAACGGTACTAAACTACTTATAACCAGCGGACAGCTGTAGCCACTACAAATGAAATACCGACCGAAAATTGTATATATTGCTCAGCTGGGGGCCACTGGTGTTGAGTCTCTAGGAGTAGGCCCACAAGCCATAAAAGGTTGAAAACCATTGGACTAGACCCCTTCAGTACGGCGTGCAAGTTGTATTGTATTTTGTATTTAGTTGCATATTCATCCTCCTATCACAAAGGGATCAAAGCGCTATACGAGCTCGCTTAAAAGTTACCGATTACTTGTCTACCACTCTATGATGGGGGATACCCGCTACGTGTCTTTCCCAAAGGCACAACAAGTAACCTTGCGGCTTATTCACCACATAGTCCCTTTAACGTTAAGCTTCAAGCAGGGAAGCTGATATCAATCTTAAAGACATTGGTTTGACCAGATTTGGAATCAAACCTGAGTCTACAGCTCCTGAAGCAGACGATTTTACCACGCGGTATCTGAGCTTCAAGTTTTACGCACATGCAAAACAATAGCCGGATGTAATGTATTTATCACAAAATCCGATCTGCAGCAGCTGACGCTCCGGGGCGCCTAAAATAATTAGAACAATGAACGTCCTTCTTTTAACCTTACGTATAGTTACTACAGTAACTACTCATTTAACACGGAGACCAAAAATAATCGCAACACATTAGCCGTCTAAACGTTGCAACATACCTATATTGCTGCCATGGAAAATTTTGTTTCGTTAATTTGTCTACACATACGGATACCTGAGGTTTACTTTTCTTATCTGCAAATCGAAGATTTTTTAAACACCGTAAAATTAAAAGTAGTATTTTACTTCAGAAAAGGGCTAAATGTATAACCCAGAAGTTCCACAAAGAATACATAGGATATGAAACAAACGCTACTAACTTACGAGCATTAAGATGGGTTTTAAAACTCAACTTGATTTACAAGATATAGCGAGTATACTTGTTATCATTTTACAAACGTTTTGGTAAAAAATTATACCATTATCAGCCTAAAACTTCGGTAAAAACTGGCCTAGCAGCTCTGTAGTTTTACATTGATGATGGTATGAGTTTTCACCGAAAGGTCTAAAAATGATTACAAATATAGTGGCCATGATCTTGCTATTAACTTTATTCATTCTTTATGGCACACTTCAAACAGCATTTTTGTATAATTACAACACGACAATGTCCAACAGTGAAGAATAGAAAACAAGTGCAGTATAGAGCCTACTACTGGTGTAAAAAGATCGTACAGGAGCAAAGTTTATAAACTATATACGAATACTTTAAGACTTAGAAGTCGTCAGCGACATGACCTAGCGGTATTGCGCGAAGGTCCCAGGTAACAAATCCTACGTAACGGGTTCGATTCACGACTTGAGCCAATCGCATTTGACATATATACCGGGTGGCTGCTGACTCGAATAGCGCTATCTTACTTTGCAGTCTCCCTTCATTACTGCTAAATTTTCCGTTCAATGTATATTTATAATTATTTTTATTTTCCTATCACGAGAAAGCGATACAAGCGCAGTGACATCACTGACATGCTCGATCAGCACAAAAAGTCGTATGAATGATCCTTTCGGGAAGCGCATTTCGAGTCTTCAATTTGAGAGGCAACACTACATCCACTCGACCATCAAAAACTCATTCAAAAACGCACCACCCATACACAGAAACTGCGACTACACCTAATCAACCAAGCAAATCGCAAAAAAAAGCATAGACGTAGGGGCCTAACTAAAGTCTAAAACTATAAGATTTAGCTTGGTATTAAGCGCGATTTCCTGCGGTGCATGAAACCGTTGTGTTTTTTTGCGCATTTCAGAAGAGAAGCGTTTTGCGATTAGCTATTTGGCGACGTAGACCGTAATAATATATTTTAAGTAAAAAAGTAAAAAATTAACTGTGACATACATCTCAAACGAAAAACAACAGTTATAGTAATGCAGTCGCATTTAAATCCACTAAATACATGATTAAAACAACTTAAGTTTCTCTAAACAAGTGGCTGAATCGGCTTTTTCACTGGTAAACGATTTTCCATTTATTTAGAGCAAGATAGAACATTTTCTGCAAAATAAAAAGGAAAAGTGATCGTATCAACAACCTCAAACTTACCCAGCTGAGTTTGGTCACAATTTCTTATGCCAAGACCAATGTTGATCATAAGAATTAAAGAAATTCCCCCTAATAATACTGATAATAGCGAACATTTATATTTTTTCTCATCTTTCTTCTGCCGCAGCATTTTTGAGCGCACACTGCCTGTGCCGGACCTCGCGGTTCTGAAAAAAATGAACAGTCAATTCAAAGAACCTAATTATCTATCAATAAGGGGAGGTGGTTCCAGTTAAACCAAAAATCAAATCTTCATCACATTCTCGGTATTACGCCGAAGCGTGTAACGAGTGACGGGGCTCATCTCCGCCGCTTAGCTCCTGGGAAACAAAGTTCTAAAGTAACACCTCAGCGGTGGTAAGGCGTTGGTGACAATGTGTCCAATTTGACCTGCAACGGAATCGAACCTCAGACCTACCGCACCGACGACGATTTTTTTAATTGCTGCGCTAATCCGCCAATAGGGCTGTTTAGAGCAACGTCACAATACCCATTGTTTGGTTCCAAACAAACTGGAACCTAGCTCTTAAGGCTGGCAAAACATGTTTAGTTAAAACCTGCTTCCACTAAACTTGTTATATCTGTCGAATCACGATGCTTGCGCCGCATTTACTTCTAAATTAGGATGGTTCAATGTTTCACTACCGATTGGAGTCGCAGTGACAGTAAAAAATTTCTAAAATTTGCAATTGGTTGCAGTCGGGAACAAAACATTGAACCATCCTACTTTAGACGTAAATCCGGCGCAAGCATCGTAACTCGACAGATATAACAAGTTTAGTGGAAGCAAGTTTTAACTAAATATGTTTTGCCAGCCTTAAGAGCTAGGTTTCCAGTTTGTTTGGAACCAAACAATGGGAATTGTGACGTTGCACTAAATAGCCCTATGGCACAGTGTGTGGGTCGCTACTTAGGGCCAAGACAACTTACTGAACACCTAATAACGTAGATTAACCAACTACAGCAACCACTGAAGGAACTGTCAAAATTTCTGTAATAATAAGCAAACTTGAAAATTATATACATTCAGACAACCTGCTAAGCTCACGTAAATCTAACGACTGAAACCTCGCAAAATTTTAGGAATGTTGACAAAATGCAATAGCAATTAGCTAAACCAATCAGCAATCAAGAAGCTCACATTTATAATATTTACTACCAGATTGCGTCTGACCACAATCACTTTACTGTTTTCTCATGTACAGTAGCCAGCACGAGCCGCTGTATTTGAAAACGCTGTTAACAGAATACCCCAGCAAGCTGTTTTAGATTACATTATATATAACGTCTTCCTTTACTTAACAGGCAGGATCATGAAGCGATTTCCTGTATTTATCATTTCTCTTCAATCAATTACCGGTTCGCATTAATTACAAGCGAAATTTGAAGCAACGCAAACTAAGTGCAAAAATTCTGCATGATTCTCAGTTCATTTTACAACGTTGCTTTCAGCGTACTACTAAAAAATTAAAATCTATATTATACTCGCGGTATTACGCCTAAGCGAGTAACGAGTAGCGGGTCCATCTCAGCGGCTTAGCGCCCGAGCAACATCAAATCGTCGCAGAGGTGGCGAGCCGTTGGCGATAGTATCCGATTTGAAGTGGCTGGGAATCAAACCCTAGACCTCCCGCGCCGCTAGCGATGTCTCGAACCAATACGCAAGCCGGCCGGTCGCATTACTTTATAGTTTTATCCAAAAATTGCAAACATTCATTAGCAACAAAGGCCTCAAAAAAACCAGCAAGGGCACAAAACAGCAGCATCACGTAAATGAAATTAAAAAACCTAAACTAACCGCAAAAAATACATTTAGTTTCTATAAAAGCATTTACATAATAAATTGTGCAACTACACTAAAACACCTCTCTATACTCTTAAAGTCGACAAACAACCTTTAAGCTCCAGATGGACTCCAGTAGCCTATTTGCGCATGGTGGTCGAAGTTTCAGCGCTTTTAAAAAAGTATATAAAAAGCAAATATTGATTCTATGACTACAATGCAAAACGTTTCTACAAAGCAAACACATGAAATCTACATATAACCTTAAACGTGGCCTTCGTAAAGAAAACAAGATTTCACCTTCAGACAAAACAAAAACTTGGACCAATTTTGGATTTGATTAAAAACTTGAGTTTTTTAACTGTTTCTTATTCGGACGGTCTTTTTGTTAGGTGTATCTGGTAATTTTTGGCACATAAGAATTCAAGCGTACATGATAATTTCAGATGGCCGAGTAGTAAAAGCATCTACTTCTGGAGCCGTAGACTCGGGTTTCATCAAGAATCGGGTTAAACCAACCACTTTAAAATTGGTATTCACAGTTTCCCGGCTTGACGCTCAGCATTACAGTGACAGTGTGGAAAACAAACCGACATGTTTACTTGTGCAATCGGGAAAGGCACTGAACAAATTATCTCATCTCAGAGAGGTAGACAGGTGGCCGGCATCAACTCTAGGCGAGCTCGTTATAGCGCTTTGCTTTCTCATGTAGGAGGATAAATATGCAACTTAACAAATAAACAAAGAATATTGCATTATCACAGATTGACAAACCTTCGTTGTATGGAAGCTGTCTCTGCATCAAGTAAGCGTGTGGATGCAGCTTCATCATTTGAAGGAATCATTATCGCTACTTCTCCATCAGAATCGCTCTCATCTGGCAAAGCTTGCCACGCCACAGAAGACATTGCGCTGGCATAAATAGGCACACAGCATCCAACCTAAAAAAACAAGTTGCAGCAAAATGTATGCGAAGCTGGCTCTTTAAAACAACCAAGTTTCCAACAATAAAGATTTAAAAGCGGGAATAATTTTCAGCTGCGCTGGTATGGGCAAGTGACACGAATGTCCCAGAAAATAGACAAAAAAATGATGTGTTCAACATTGGTTGGTCAAAGGCCCAGAGGCCGTCCCAAAACTTGATGGCAAGATTATGTTAAAGACCTCAGTCAGTCTCGCCTAGGCATTCCACCAGAGCATCTACCTTTGAGGCAGAGCATCAAAATGCTTGGAAGATCTTACTCCAGCAGCTGTCCCAGCGACCACCAAGGATAAGCGGGTCTAGAAACGTAAGTAGGAATTAACACAAATTTGCAAAGCAGAGCAGATTTTTTTGTAAAACTTCACACTTTTTTGACTCCACTTGCAGCAGTTTTAACTCACTACTAATTTCATAAGCTCTGCTCCAATAAAAACCTCTTACTAGTTTTAGTTCACGTCCAAGCTTTGCTTCACTAACGTTTTGAATAACTTACTGCAGCAAAAAAAAGCTGAAGTGGTCACACACCATATTTACATCACATAAACTGATCAGATGGCTGAGCAAAAAAAGTGCTTGTCAACAAACAGTGGACTCGCTCAAAATCAGACCAAACCAATGACTAAAATAATTGCTGATCTCAGCTTCCTTGCTTATCATACAGCACTAAATGGTGTGGAAATCAAGCCATCAATTTATGCTTCTTGAAAATAACATTAAAGTGGTAGACCAGTGGCTGGAAATTCTCACAAGCATGCACAAAGCAGAAAATGACTAACCACTCCTGCAGCATTTTTTCCCTTTGTAGATGTGTTATCAACATGCTAAATTGCACAGATGACATTTTAATTCGATGCATCCTTCAAGAAAATTGCACACTTTATAAAAAAAATCAAATCATGAGACCAAAATGTGAAAAAAAACTTTACTATGGTAACAAATGGTTTGAACTCATTTCAAAATCAGGTAGGTTGCATGGCACTGCAACAACTTGAAAGTTAACAAACTGTTATGGTAACCACTGTTCCCTCTGAGGTGATAAATTTGAGAAAATGAGAACTTTTGGGCAAGATTTTCCAAATTTTCCTTAAGCTTGCTACCTAGAATGGTGAGTTTTGCCCAAATTTGAATCAAAGTGTTCAATATTTTTGTGCACAACAAAAGTCATATAATCTGGAAACTCAACTTTGAGATGAAAATTGCATGAAACTTTTTTTAAAACAAAATCTTTGGGCAATTTTTCATGAAAATTTATATTTAGACAAGTTCGCACTTGCTGAAAACTTAGAGGGAACAGTGATGGTAACCACACTATTATTCTTGCTACTTGTACGTAAATGTTACACTTACCAGTATTCAGTCAGTTACGATGCAAGAAATTGAGTCATCCAAACTTATAACCCATGTTTAGATCTGATTGCTCATTATGCAATCAGAATATTCCAGTATTGAACAAAAATTTAACTGCAAATGCTAACTCAGTTTACTGTAACAATCCTAATAGCACACGAACACAAAGTAATTTACAGCTAACAATTACAAAACTCAGCAATTCATGGACGCTCTACAGCTTTCACAAATCAGCACATACTCATTCGCTTCAACTACTAATTTAAAAAAAACTTGAGTAGCAACACAGCATAATGTCAAACTAAAACAGGTCACTGCTATTGAAATTAGCAACATATTAGCGACCAAAAAACTGCAACAGTTTTTTTGCATCGCATTTCACATAACGACGTAAAAGCAGTGGAACAGCGACTACAGCTTAAAAAAACTCTTTTACAACACAACATAACATGTGTAAAACAGCAGCAACAAATTTCAGATTCCAACAACAGTTAGAAATACAAATATATTCACAAACTAACGCAACTCCTAAATATGACTAGTTTGCCTAACCCCTTACTGCTTTAAATAGTGATCAAATCAATTTCGTTCTGAATTCAAGTTACGACAAGTTCATAAAAAAGCAAAAACAAATTTAATGCCAATTTTGATTAGGCACCAAACTAATTTCACACAACCTTGGCAGCATTACAGACCACTAGGTTAAAACATAAAAAAGTAAAAACAAAAATAGCAAGACACTGCAATTCTAACCCTCCCCTAAAAATAAACAATATAAATATATAAAAAATAACAGAAGAGGTAATTTAGAAATTTTTACATTTTGAATACCTCTACAGAAACTTTATATATTCAATAGGCTTTCCATTAAAAACCCTCAGAGCAGTATAGCAATTAGTTCATATCTAGAGTTGAATTATCATGTAAACATATTATACCAACCATTTTACGACAAATATTACAGCAAGCAATCCGTATTACTCTACTTCAAAACTGCAAAATCACATGAATGTCAATCACTCTACTTACCAAGTTACAGATTAAAACACCGCTTTACTAAATGTTACTGATAACACACTGTCAAATGCAATAACTACTTTTATACAATCGTAGAAACTAACAGTCAAGAAATTGTCCAGTTTATTCATGTATCAATGGGCTAACCATCATCACATTGAATGGTTTTTGATTGGCGTTAAAACTCCAGCCCTTTAGTT
>OZ023232.1:34698761-34879730 GCA_964006365.1 Trididemnum miniatum
CTACAGGCTGGAATCCAGCCTGTAGTATTTTCTTGAAGGTTTTATTTCAAATGTTCTACCTTGAGCAGAACGAGGAGAGGCTTAGATTAGGAGTGTGTAGTTCTTTTGAAGGTTAGAATTTTTTTTTTTTTTTTTTAGGAAGGTGGGAGGTTGCTATGCTGCACTGATGAGACCATAATAAGGTCGAAACGCGTCTGCAGCTGCAAATTAGTGGGTTGCCATAGGGGCTTATAGTGATGTGGGTTAGTTAGGCTACCGGGAACTTAGTTGTGGATTAGTGGTTATATTTTCTTTCATTGGGTATCGTTGTTTGGGGCCAAAAACTTGAGTTTGATATAGAAGCAACCTTTAAAGGTGCTAGGTAGAATGCATTGTATGTTGATGGATTTACTTCATGGATTTGAAGTTTTAAGCACCACTGAAGAGACTTTATTTAATAGGAGTTAAGTGAGTTCGAGCTTACAGCCCGGGCTGCAAGCGTATGCAACAATGCACAAAAAAATTCACTACGTTTCAAAGCTCAGCGGACTTACTGCACTCGTCTGCTCCAATTGCTGGCAGTGCGAATTCTTGGTTTGCAGAAATCGTAGAAACCCATATTCTTGTGTTCTTCCTGGGCCCAGTGCACATCAGCATTGGGATATTTGTTCAGTTCAACGTGAACCAAATCAAATGGAAAAGGTGCAACCTGACGACACAAAAGTGATGAAACTAAATACATTTTAGTAAAAAACATGCAGCCTGAATAACTGAAAACCTTTTTTAATTACTTGACGTTTCAAAATGTTACTCATCCCATTGTCGAAAGAAAAGGCTCAGAATCCTACTGTCATAGATGGACAAGTTAATGCAAAACGTTAGCTTCGTTAACCACTACTTCGTTAATACAGTTATGTACCTCTGTTAACGTTAATTCGTAAAATTCAGCTCCAATTAACGGAAGTTAATTAAATTTGTTAAATTGTTAATTTTGACTTAAAAACGACATTTCTTTTTTAAAAAAGCTTAAATTTTTTTAATATCAGCGTTTGCGTAAGCATTTAAGCAATTTTTCTGCTCACAAACAATATATTTTGTTGTTTTTCAATCGCTTTTTGACCTCTTTGGTCGTATTTTGCTAGTTTATCGATGTCAAACTCAACCAACAAAAGAAATAAGCGTTTACAAAAATTTAACGGAAGTTATCAAGCATTAACGGAAGTTAATTTAGTTAATGAAAAAGTTAGCTTCGTTATTAACGAATTAACGAAATTGTGCCCACCTCTGCCTATTGTCAAACGTAAAATTTCTTCTAAAACCAGAAAGACATTTCAAGCATTATGCTTAAAAATTAATACCTTTATAGTGATAAAGTGCATCGCGCTAAGTGCCTTTTTCAACGGCAAAGTAAACTTGCCGGCTTGTTCTCCCCACTGTCCCTTCAATGCTGAGCGTCAAGTAGGGTAGCTGTGAATACCAATTTTAAAGTAACTAATTAGACCTGACTCGGAATCAACCCCTATTCTACAACTCCATAGGCAGCTCTTACCACTCGGCCATCTGAGCTGCTAAATATACAAGAATATTACGGCCGCGCACTTGCTCAACACGAGTAATCGCCACTTCTTTCGTCATATCTCTATCCGCTCTTTCTTTCAACAGATCGTAGTAAACTTTTCCAGTGCAAAATATAAGTCGTCGCGTGGATTCTGGATCATCAGACGCAGGTCCTGATTCCGGAATTACTCGCTGGAACTCCGTACCAGGAAGCATGTCATCGAATGACGATTTCGCAAGTGGGTGACGGAGTAGCGATTTTGGAGTGAAAATAATTAGCTGCAAAAACACTTGAAAATAAATAACTGAGGTTATTTTCAAATTATATTGAACTGTGAATTAGACGAGAAATTTGCAAGGGACAAATTAATGTTTCGACTATAGCAAAATTTAGCCTTTTAGTTTGAGTTTAGCATGGATAGGCTGTGCGTAGCAAGGCTGACGAGACTATTGTTATATTGAACTGAAAATTCAACAGTAATTGAGGAAACTGCGAAGTGAGCTTGCGCTCTTCGAGTCAGCAGTCACCCGGTAAATATCTCAAATTCGATCGGCTCCAGCCGCAAATCGAACCCGTCACGTAGGATCTGTCACCTGCGCGCCGAACCGCTAGGCCATATTGCTGACGTAAGTCTTTAGTTTGTTCTGTTGTATTATAATTCTAATTTTAATTACAAATATCGCAGCCAAGAAACAGCTAAAAGCACTTGGACAGGCATTTCGACTCGCTTCTGGCATCGCTATATGCTTACGCTGAGCTGCAGGGTTTTATACCACGGCGCAAAAGAAGGAAACTTCATCAACTACACAACGCCCAAAACATAGTCTTTTTGGTTGTCGTATTATCCAGATTTTCTGATACATTACCATTACTGACCGCCGTTGGTGCAGTGGTGAAAGACATCGCTATCGGCACGGGAGGTCTGGGTTCGAATCCTGGGCCGGTCAGATCGGACACAAAGTCGCCAACGGCTCGCCATTGCTGTGACGTCTCTTCAAAGACGTGTTGCACGGGTGCTAAGCCGTGGAGAAGGGTCCCACCACCCATTACACGCTTCGCCGCAATACCGCGACCATAGTGAAGATCTGACTTTTTTATGATCATTATAAGGTTTCACAATCGCCATAAATACTTTTCGTTACTGACCGGTTTTCGAAAAGGCAACGCTGTTTGCCTGCGCAAAATGTGGAACAGATTGGCGGGGGTTGTTAAGTTGGCGATTATCCAATTGGCGTCTTGCAGTTGCTTCAAAGCGAAATCATTGGGAGCGATGTTGGGAAAAAAATCCGGATCATCATTTTGCATCTGAAGAAATCGTTCCGGCCGCGCTGATGAGTGCTCAGGACCCTGAACAGAAATATACAATGTAACGAAATAAGATCACAACACAAATAATGATTTGGTACTTTCACAAACAATTTCATGATACAGTATTTGTATTCATGATTTTCAGTCTTCTCCAAACTACAATCAAAGTTTTTTTAAATATCGGAATACAATATGGGACGAAAATAGCTCTGGAAAAATATAACCGCAGCAAATCTTAAAACTGGACGTTTCGACAACACAGGTCTAGCTGTCATCATCAGCAGTGTAAAACTAATAAAAAAGGAGCCGTTGGTGAGCTGTGTTGTCCAGGCGCTACGCCACAGAGATGGGTCTAGCCGCTCGTTACACGCCTAGGGTAATACCGCGAGTATAATAAAGACATGACTTGAACTTCCAACCATAAGTATGAAAGGATGGGAGATAGCGACCGAATTAGAATGCATTATGTTGCAAAGGCATTTCAAAAAACATAC
The DNA here is from genome assembly GCA_964006365.1 of Trididemnum miniatum. NCBI lineage: Eukaryota > Metazoa > Chordata > Ascidiacea > Aplousobranchia > Didemnidae > Trididemnum > Trididemnum miniatum. The sequence continues at coordinate 34,702,101 of OZ023232.1, forward strand.
CATTCCTTCGTAACCGTGTGGAAGCAGAAGAACCAAACCGCTCATACGGATCCACTTGGCTTGTCCGCTTGATATAAACTGGTCAATGATGCACTGAGCCGTGTTATTGAAATCACCGAACTGTGCTTCCCAGCAAATTAAAGAATGAGGATTGGGCATTGAGTAACCAAGCTCGAAACCTTGAAGATAAAATAGATGACTAGACATATTGGTGTGCGTCATTGATCACCAGAGAATCGCTTCCGTAAAGAGCATTTTCGGCATCGCCATACTATTACAAACCACAAGCAGAGAATGTTTTTCACTGACACTGATTAGACTATGAAAGTTGAAATATGGCACACTACCAGAATACAATAAATATGGGAGGAAAATAGCTTAAGGAGGAAAAATAAAAGCCTTTATTTTTGAGAATTACAGCGGCTTTATTTTCCTCCTTAGGCACACTATCAGCAGTTAACATGTCGTATACGTCCATACATGAGACTGACAACCTCCTGCAGTATCATAGCCGTTCGCTTTATGCACAAGACTGCGGTGGCCGTCACACATCATCAGTGAATCGTTTCCGTTAAACAGATCATAAAGCGGTGGTGAAAATGCATAGGCATAATCCTACAGCAATAGTTAATACAAAAATATTCAAGTAACTGTAACTTTTGAGTGACAACACTTACATCAACGGTGCATTTCTGCAAACTTTACAAACTTACAAGAATTTAACAAAGCCGATAACATTGAGAGTAATACAGGGAAAACCGAAAATTTGCGATACGTTGAAACTTTCAGACGAAATCGCCCACTCTATCTAAACGCACGGAAAAAACATTTGTCTCAAAGAGATCTTTTGATTAGACAAGATGTCAATTGCATTTTACCATTCAGCACACAAGTTGATACCCACTCTGAGTGGAAGAAAAATTGATCTGAAATCCTTCTGTCACTTTCATTGTAGGGGGGCAACACCAAAATGCTGTCGCTCGCCCTCAAGTGTCGCCTCTACTCTGAACTAAGATTTCTCCCTTTTATTTAGTCCACTTTATCATTACCGTACTTAACTTACCAAGTACACCATATTCGGATAGTGAGCTATTGCACACTGTGTAATGAGCTTGTTCCGGGTAGAGATTATTGAGAGGGACGTAAAATTTCTTGTCGGTTTTTTGATCGTGCAAAACATGATGGCGGTGGCTGTAAAAATGCTAACGTAATGAAAAGATGTAAAGTCGATATATCAATAAAAGCTCCAAGACTATTAATTAAATTATTAAAAAAAAAAGCTGTAAAGAAACGGATTTAGACAATGAGAAGTCCTCGGATATTTTGATTTCACGTTTGTCACTAGTGATCGATGACGGGACTATCTCGCACCATGGTCAATCTCAAAAATAAAAGCTCTTCTGTAATCGTGTAGAGCCCTTTTGTTTGTAATGATATCCCTACACTTCAGGCTGCAAAGCCTGCCGGTAAATCCGGCTCTGCTAAGAACTAAACGCTTTAAGAAGAGCATAGATATCAGGTAGTAAAGCTAAAAAAATGCATTTCATTATTGCCGAAGCCAGTGCTTAAATACCATCAACTTAAATCGTGCATAACATAACAAACCTAAATGTTCCCCTTTCTACGTCCTGCCCGCTCAATCGCACATGGATGCCTTCTTTGAGAAGAGTTCCGAACGCCATGGCCTCTCCTAAAGCCCAGTCCACTTTCCGCTCTTCCACCATCTCCTGCCGACCTTTCAACACTCTCCGCAATCCACCATGAACTTTGATGTCAGCGTGTTGCGAGAAAACCTAAATATCATCATCTCAAAGTTTAACATATACAAACTTTAAACCAACTCTGCATCAGGTGATTGGCAAACGAATTATTCAAATTTCAGATTACTCGTATCGAGCACAAAATTCAACAGTAATGTAGTTGGAGAGAGACTGCGAAGCGAACTTGCGCTCTAAGAGTCAGCAGCCACCCGGTATACATGTGAAACGCCATCGGCTCCAGCCGTCAATCGAACCCGTTACGCAGGATCTGTAACCTGCGCGGTACCGCTGGGACATGTAAATAAAAAGAGCTAATGCAAGTCTATAAATTATATAAAAACTCGCTAAGAGATATTATAATGAGACATAAAAAAAACTTACCAAATGAAAGCTGTAAAAATAATTCTACTACTAATTGTCGCGGAGTTGGACCCCTCACTTGTTACACGCTTCGGCGTAATACCGCGAGTATAAGGAAGATCTGATTTTTTTATGATTGATTTCTTTAAACATTTCAGTGAACTTGAATTTTTGCGACTATTTTCTCACATTTCCAATATGATGAAGTGTTTCTTCTTCAACTCCGGTATCCTTCTTCATCTTGAGATCAACTTTCCCGTATCGATCCACAAAGAATCCTTTCCACGGGGAATCGAGCCATTCCCGGTAATTCAACTCATTGATTTTCTTGGAATCCTCCAAAGCATCTTCGCATATCTTGTCGTATTCATTTACTTTGCTCTGCATCACGAAAACATCAGAATTACTAAGTACTTTGGAAACACTCAATAAGAAAACCATGAAGCAAGATTGACCCACTGGAAGCCGCTACACGCAATCAATGCCCGAAAACCCAAACACTTTCAAACCACAGCAGGTCCGTACGGACAGAAAAAGACATGTTCCGGTTGTCGCGGCGGATAACACATTGCTATCGATGTGAAAGGTTTGGGGTTCAATTCCCAGGCCGGTCAAACCGAACGCAGTGCTGCCAACGGCTCGCCACTGCTTCCATGTTTTTTCGGAGCTGTGTTGCCGAAGCGCCAAGCCGCCGAGCTTACTTCGTGGTGTGTACCACAGGCCAAAATCTTTGCTGATCTTTTAAATTGAAATTTTAAATCGTCATTCCAGACTACCACGAGTCCTTTGATGAGTCCTAACCTAAACAGTGTTTCATAACAATAATTTTAACAAGTTAATGTTCTTTCTAACTTCAACATCTTCTTGTTTCACTAGTCCTTCTTTTTGTAATTGGTCACTGAATATTCGGAATGCGTTCGGATGGTTTCGGATTTTCTGGTACATCAATGGTTGAGTGAACATCGGCTCGTCCATCTGCGTTCAACATAAAAATGATATAATGCAATAATAGTAGGTCACCTTTCAATAAATGCTAATGTTGAGCAGCAGTGGATTTTGAGAATTAACTATATCAAAACCTTCATTATACTCGCAATATTACGCCGAAGCGTATTACGAGCGCCTGGGTCTATCTCCGCGGTTTAGCACCCGGCCCAACAGTGCTCCGAAGAAACATCGCAGCAGGTGCAAGCCGTCGGCGACAATGTTTTCGATTTGATCGGACCGGGAATCGAACCCCAGACCTTACGCGCTGAGACCAGTGTCCTTAACCACTGCGTCAATAAAATCAAAATTTAATCTACGTCTAACTGGAGTATGACTTTGCGACATTAAAACGTAGATAATACCTCATTGTGTCCGTTTCTTCGGTAACAAACGAGATCGATGACGACATCTTTATTGAATTTCATTCTCCATTCAGCAGCGACCTGAAATATTGACGTAATTTTTAAAAAATTAAAATTAGATTTAAATCAGTGGTTTTCAGCTGGGGTTCGTTCGAATCCTTGGGATTGGACGAAGGTATTTCAGGGGTTCGCGGAAAGTTTCCCGAAATTCTGTAAAGAAGTAAAAAGTTGCCTTCGACATTATCGCTCTGCTGAAGTTGCCCTTGACCTTCTCACATCATTTGTAACCACTTTATCTTTGCGAGAGTGCGTTTTGTAATCTGGTGAAAGTCAAAACAAAGTTTAAGTTTATTATTATTTTTGCCTCCAACGACAACAAAAAAAACATACTTCAGCAATACAGTATAAGTAAAAAAAGAACACTGTCGGTTAGCAAATGGGACACCGCGAGCAGATCTCTACGGTCAGCGAGTGGAGCAGCCACCCCTGACTACCGAAGGTAACAGTAGTGGAAGGAGTATTAAACTTCATGAACATAATATCAGGAGACGTACAGAAACTAACAGGGAAATGTGAGATTATTTCCAGATTAATTATAAACGAAACTGGCTTGCATGTGAAAATGACTGGAGAGTTGCTCTTGCGGAAACAAAGACTAGAATTTCTTAGTTGCTCGCCAGAAAAGAGCAACAGAAAACACATTGAAACAACAACGTGTTTATCTGCATTATGATTAAATGCAGTTAGTTTTTAGTTATATGACTGCGAAAAAAATAGCGTTCAATGAAATCGTCCAGAATAAGATAGCGGTTTAGCAAGCGAACAAAAACCACTGATTTAAATGAATACCGGCAGCATTTTTTTGTCAATCCTATCACAGCATCATCATTGTTTTTACCATTGCAACCTTCATATTTTCACCCACTGTACTTAAGCGCTTTTCATTTAAATTTCCGTCAGGATACAGCGCTATACAAACTTGTTATTATTTTTATCATCCGGTCAATTTAACACAATGATCACGGCATTATGCATTTACAAAAAGCAAAGAATGTATTGTGCTTCAAATAACCACGACTTTCAGTGAGAAACACATGACAGACCCTCTCTATGTAAATAATTGCAACGAACAAACCACACTAGTCATGTCCACAGTTCAAGTGAATTTTTGCTGTCATAATTGAAAAAAGTAATTATAAAAAAAGTTAAATGCAATGCACGAAGCTCAAGGGCTTTTGGCTGCTTCAACTAGACATGTGGAGTCGTGTAGAGTGTGACATCATAGACAAGTTTCTACTTAGTTGATTGATACACAGAATATTCCTACGCCTACAGGTCCAGTAGTAGGGGCTTGATTTGTATAGCTAAAATTGCGTACCAATCGCTATGGGCGCGGTGGTCGAATGGTAAGAGAGGTTAACTTTCAAGCACAACGTCCAGAGTTCGAACCTGAGTCTACCTGATAGGTTTGGCGGTCAGCCGCGAAACTAGTCACAGAATAGTTTCCCACAACATTCATTTAGTACAAGGCCCACCATAATATCTCTTCATATGTTTAACAAATGAGATTTTATAACTGTATGATGGCAACTAACCTTACAGACGTGGATAACTGCTTCAACGTCATCAGCGTTGACGTGAAAAATGGGAGCCCGCACTACCATGGCAACGTCTGTGCAGTAAGCAGATGACCTAGAAGAACAAAATATACACAAATGTGCGACCAAATCCAGCAAACCAACTCTTAATTTTTGTTTATCGTAAGTTCAATCAAACCTGCTAAGCAAAAATGAGATTCACTCTGTCCACGAAGGGGGCCAAAATCTGCGTCATAATCAAATATTGATCTCATAATCACTTTTTTCGATCATGAGACAAAACATTATATTTTGATGTAGAAAGCTCATGGTCTTTCGGTTCACTAAAACCGCTCTTTTGTAAGTGTTACATTAACAATTGGAAAAAGAAACTAAGCAACGACTTCACAATTAAAAGATGTAGATTGCGTTCAGCAAATTCGAAATTAAGACGCATTTGATAAAAAAAATAATAGGAAACATTGGCAACTTACCTAGAATGCCTAGGGTCGGTGGTGAATCCGATTTGATTATTGACCACAACATGGATAGTTCCATGTGTTGTGTAGGCTGGAAGATCACTCAAATGAAATGTTTCATATACGATTCCCTGCAAAAGATTTAACAATTAGGAACCACAAACAATAAACCTTGACATTACTACAAAAACGGCGAGTTGGCGTAACGGTTAAACTGCGCTTGCGGAGCGAAACGTCAAGTGTTCACACCTCGGAGCGGTAAATATCGCCAACGGTTCGCCACCGCTGCTACGCTTACTCGGGGCTATGGTGCCCATGCGCTAAGCCGCAGAAATGGACCCTGCCACTCGTTACGTTGCTTCGACGTACTGCGGCAAGTGCAACAAAGAGTGGAAACAATACATCATGGCCATGTTGGTAGTACCAAACAACATAACGGAGTACAACTGTAATAGAGCACTCGGTTTTCACCGAATCGTACGTTGGAATTGGTGCTTTAGTGGTAAAGCTACGTTTGGGCTGATGACATCTGCTAAGCCGTTATTCATAAAACTTAGATCCTTGACTTTAGCTTTGGGGTCATTGCTATTAAGAATGTTTTCGTACTTGGCAAAACGAAAACTAAAGACTCGTGCAAAGTTACTAAACAGCACATGGTACCGGGTGATAGCACAATCACTATAAATTTAACTATTTTAAAAGCCCAATACAAATAGCAGACCTCATAAAATCTTTATTATTTGTTTGATGAAATGCATAGCCACGGCCAGCACAGCTTTTAACGCACATCGACAAAGAAACAGCTGATCCTTTGCAAATGCACGAAAAAAATAATGCTGAAAATTTAACGAAATGGAGCAATTCACACCCGCTAATTTATGCACAGGTGAACGACATCGCTATCGGTGCAAGAGGTCCGAGATTCGATTCCAGGGTCGGTCAAATCGGAATCAGTGCTGCCAACGAATCACCACCGATGCGATGTTTCCTTGCCCAAGCGCTAAGCCGTGGAGATGAATCCCGCCGCTCCTTACAGGTGTCCGTGTAGTATCGAGAGCATGATGAAGATTTGATTTTTGTTTCATTTTGATCGCGAAAAATGCAATGCACAATTGAGACACGTATCCCCCGTTCCCCCTTCAAAAAGATCCGCTATAATCGGGTTACCTGTCCAGCAAAGGCAGCGTCTCCGTGCAATAATATCGACATGACTTTGTCCCCGTTTCTGTCACCTCTGTAATATTGCTCTGCTCGTGTTTTACCTTGAACCACCGGATCCACAGCTGTCACGATAAAACAAGGTTAAACACTGACAAAAATAAATGTTAGTTGAAATCAAAAACAATCACACACACGGTCATCAATGCGCTTCAGGAAACAAACATCAGAAACACAAAATGCTTACCAAAATAACGTAAAACGTTAGCACACTAGTTATAGTACTTGGTGATAGCCAGAAACACGTTGATTTAGCCCGATTACACCTAATAGCCGCTAATAGCTAAGCGGCTGATGAGGGCTAATAGCTCGAAACAACGCTGTCTCGCTCCACGTACCTCAACGTGGTGATGTCATAAATACGAAATTAAAGAAAAACATTTTACTGGGCATTTTTTGCTGTATTGTTGCCAATCAAATGGAAATTAAAATGAACGAAAACGCGAAAACTGAATAAGTCAATGCGAAGTTTATTTTTAAATTTAACTTTCTGAAGTGCTTACGCAAGTACAAAGGTGGGGAGATTAACGTGCTTGTTTACCAGCACTCAGTCTTGATTTAGCTTGTTATTAAGTGCTATCAACGCATACCTTTCACTAAATACAAAAACATACCTTCCAAGTGAGATGGATTAGCCACTAATGATAGATTGACCATCTTGTTCGTCATGTGATTGATTCGTTCATGAGACATTCCAAGATGGTATTTCACATCACCAGAGCCTTCATCACCTGTAAAAATGATCATAAAAAATCGCTATCGGTTCGGAAAGTCTGGGTTTGATTCCCGGTCCTGTCAAATCGGAAACAGCGCCACCAACGGCTCGCCCCGCTGCGATGTTTCTTCCGAGCTGTGTTGCCCGCAAAGTGAGCCGCGGATATGGACCTGCCACTCGTTACAAGCTTCGCCGCTATACCACCAGTATGATGAAGAATTGCTCTTGATGTCTTATAACTTTATGCCACAGACACAAAAGTTAACTTAGCTTTATAAATGCTATTCTAATACAACGTAAATAAGTCACAAATCTAGACTGATACGCATAAATGAAAAATGCGCGTCTTACGTAATTAGTCTGCAATAATTTCGATGAAGTATTATATCTGAACGTAGTCCACCAATAAAATTGCTAAACCCAGCACAAAAATGGTCGAAAAAAAATTCACCGAAGCAACTACTAAGTCAAGCCTTATCAACTGAGCGAACACTAATACGACCTCGCGTGAAAGAACATTACAGCAGACCTGAAACACAGGTTTTTAAGACATCATGGAGCACTTTTAAGGCCTACCAAGTCTCTTTACAAGTTTAACGCCAAACTTATACATCTACCATGTTTAAGGCCTACCATCTTTATATGCTGAAGACTTACATTGGCTAGATGCATTTCATTACCGATACAACAGTTCTTGTTTTAGACAGACTATGAAAGGCATTCATCACGCAGGCTTTTTAATATTAATCAATTTAAACCTGGTCAACTTTTGCCAAACCTACCTGCCCTCAAACTGCTGTCAAACTGGCAAAACAGATGAGCAAGTTCCTTTCGTACAACATTGGCCAAAACATTTAATCGACCTCTGGAAAAAAGTAATGAAAACAACAATGAAGTTTGCGTAAAAATCAAACCAAAACATTATCTTCGGCGTGGTGTTAAAAGACATCGCTATAGGAGCGGGAGGGCTTGGGTTTGATACTCGGCCCGGTGAAATTGACACTGCCGCCAACGGCTCGCCACCGCTTCGACTTTTCTGTGTTGATTAGGCGCTTACAGCAGAGATTGGTCACGCTACTCGTTACAAGCTTCGGGGTATTCAAGTATCGCAGGTTCGATCACACGTCAGTTCTAGCAACCATTTTAACACTAGGCTTCGAAGTTTACGAAATAGCAAAGCAATTCAAAATCGAGCCTCAAAATCGCGTAAATCAACTCACTTCATCGACGTCACATAAAAATTCAAACTTTTTAAGCTTTACCTGTGGGGCATCCCCATTACGAAACTATCCACTCCATGCCCAGAAGCGGCATCAATGATGGTCTTCAGTCCAGGTACAAGCACTTCGCAGCCTTCAAGTCCAAATCGCTTTTCACTGGTCCATTTCTTTGCCAGAAAATCTTCGAATCTAAGAATATATTTCGACAAATCAAATCAAATCTTTATTGTTATCGCCCTATAGAAAATAAGGTAGCGACAATATTAATAATTACGCTACTATTCTGTAATCTCACACAGCATCACTCAATCAGTTATTCAATGACTTCATGCTCACTTTTAAAAAATGGATCGTGATGATAAAAGGCATAAAGTTGTTGATCGATTGCGCATCTTCAATTTATAATAACAACTAACCGCAAATCAAATTTCAACTAGAATTAATCTACCTGAACCGCATTTTGAAAAAAAAAAAACGATTTTTTACTAAAACTAGCACAAATTTTCTGGGTAAGCTTAGAACCCACGGTCTCCTGAAGCGGAACAGCATTTACCCTGATCACATGTAAGTTTAAGTGGTTCAAAGCCCTCGGGCTCCCTGCGTCATAATCAAGTTTATGAATCACAATTAAAACAAATGACTATGATATCAAAAAATTAATTGTGATGTAGAACGCCCGTGGGCTTTGGAACTACTCAGGACATATGGGCAAAGAAATGGCGTTCGCTGGAAAAACAGAAAGAATATTCGGAACCTAGCAAAATGAGTTTTTACAGTTTCAAAAACATGTTTTAGTTTTCCTAAATATAGCGATGCTAATAGTAAAACATTCGAAAAAATGTTACGAAACACACTAGTCATCGCAAAACATCATGGCGTACTAAAATTACCATTAAATTGAATGACGTACAGTAGTATGGAAACGAACACGTATTTAACACTCAATGCTTCTGAAACTGATAGAGCCTTCTCAAAATAAAATACTTCACAAAATAATAAATATCTCAAAAGCTGTTTGCCTTAACTAAAAGTTATGCAAAGCGCTCAATGAAGAACAGTCCTTTCAAAAGCTTTTTAAAATACGGTCTCTTATAAACGCAAAACCTATTTAAAACTTAAAATAATATTTAAACTCTTATGAGCACGATTAATATCGCTGGTTGGCTTGTGGGAAAAGACATCGCCAGCGGCGCAAGTGGTCATTGGTTCGATCCTCTGACCGGTCAAACACTGTTGCCAACAGCTCACCATCGCTGCGACGTTTTTGTGTGTCCCACACTCAGGCGCTAAGTCGCGGAGATGGAGCCCGCCACTTGTTACAGACTTCGGCGTATTACCGCGAGTATAGTGACGATTTGATTTTTGAAAAACCTGATTAAAATCAAACACCACAAACACATTTTGCTTTCGAGTCTCAGCAAACCCAATTAGTCATCGGCGTCCGCTAAAATTAACAAGCCAGTGTTTTAGCGCTAATCCAAATAAATGATAAATAACTGAGGTTATTTCAAATGATATTGAACTGATAACTCAGCAGTAATTGAGTGAGACTGTGAAGCGAGTGTGCGCTTTTTGTGTCAGCAGCCACCCGGTAAATGTGTCAAATGCGATCGGCTCCAGCCGCAAATCGAACCCGTCACGCAGGATCTGACACCTGCGCGCGGTTCCGCTGGACCATATATGTCGCTGAGAATGTTCAATACATTGCCTTGTCCATTTTGTCAAATTAGTGCACGTCCGCATAAAACCAGTTACAGCTGCTGCAAGTTACTTTGCACACAAAATGAGGAACCACAAAAGTCTCAATAATTTTTCTCAATCCATCAGGCAATGAGCACTTAATTGTATACCAATGCAACAAATAAAGTTCCGCTTGAAAAATCACAGTCTTACGCTAGTGCACAAGCAGGCTAGTAGCATACGCCACGTCTTAATTGTTTTATTACGAGTAATTAGAAAAGGAGCATTATGTACCATATACGAGGAATGTCCAGCTCGATTTAATTGTAGCTCAACCTCAAGAAACATTTTCTCAAATCTCACGCAGCATTACATTATTGCCGCAAAAAACAACGGTATTTCAAAAGACATTGCTGCTGCAAACTTGGGTCTTGCGCTTTCATTACAGCGGAGAATACACAACAATGAACCAAAAGTCTAAAAAAAAATCAAATCTTCATTACACTCAAAGTATTACACCGACGCTGGTGGCGATGCCCATCTGCGTGAGTAAGCGGCTTGGCACCACAGTTCCGAAGAATGTAGCAGCGGTGGCATGCCGTTGGCGAGTGTGCCCCATTCGGCATCCCAGACCTCCCGCGGCGCCGATACCGGTGTGTCAACCATTACGCTAACCAATTGATGCTAAAATACGATCAGTGAGTATCTGGCACAAATTCGTACATACTTGGTGGCTCGGAGCAGACGCTGCCACGCCAGCAGTTTCTCATCGTCACTCAAGCGTGTCACACCAGGAGGTTCAAATTGCTTTCTTATCCAATCACATTGCTCGAAATTATTAATGAACATGTACTCCACTCCAATGCTGCGACAGTAGCTGTCCTGAAATCAAGGTTTGCTTAAGACAAGAGAAATCATAAAATTGTATTGCATTTAGTTGCATGTTTATTGTTTATCCTCCTGTCACGAGAAAGCGATCAAAACGCCATAACGAACTCGCTCAGGAATTGCCCGCTACCGGTCCATCCACTCTAAGATGGGGGAATACCGCCAAGTGTCTTTCCCAAAAGCACAACTAGTAAACTTGCCGGCTTGTTCTCTACACTGTCCCATTAATGCTGAACGTCAAGCAGCTTTGCGCCTGCGCATTGCGCAACATACTGTAGCTCCAAAGAAACGTCCCATCGGTGGCAAGCCATTGGCCGCACTGTGACCGATTTGAACGGCCTAGGAATCGAACCCCTGACCTCCCGCACCGATAGTGATGTCTTTTACCACTACTTTACTTGCCGGTTTGAATAACAAGAACAAACCTCCAATCGTCTAACGATTTCTCTCAGGGTCAATGAGGTTTCGCCACCTCCGATCATAGTAGTTTGAGGAAGTTGGTAAACTTTATCCATATCCGCTTCGCCTGCAAAAGTACTCCGTAATAATAGGCATTATTACAATGTCTGCTCGAAGCAAAATTCAAAAAATCAAATCATATTTATACTCGTGGAATTACACCGAAGCGTGTAACCAGTGGAGGGTCCATTTCCGCGGCTTAGCGGCTGGGCAACAGCTCCGAAGAAACGTGGCAACGGTGCCATGACGTTGACCACTCTGTGTTCGATTTCGCAAGCGGGAAATCAAACCCATGACCTCCCGCTCAGATAGCGATGTGATGTCATTAACCACTAACCCAAGCGGTTCGTTTCGGAAGCAAACTGGAACATATTTGACAGATCTTGACAACCATTTCCAACAAAATCTAATAAGCGTTTTTCTGAGGCTCACTGGCCCAGGCATCGGTGAAAGGCATTAGCTATTAGCTGTACGAAGTTGTCACTGTCTGAAACAGGAGCTTCAATTGATATGGGAGTTTTACTTTTCCAAACACAACTACTGTAATTGAAATGTAGATTATTGCGACAACAAAACCAACATTTTGTTTCAACATGACTAAAATTTCAGTTGAAAATATTTGCTACATGCTGTTCTAGCGTTTAATAGCTATTTGGCGTATTGTCACAGCAAGCATTTCAAAGAGTAGAAAAGCAAAACACTTTGCAATCTGTGAACACAAATATATATGTACTGTACTAGTACTTTAACTGAACTTCAATTTAACAGCAATTTCGTGTTTTTTGTAGCGGCATACCTGACACAGCTATGATCAATTGACACCGCACAGGTTACACCATCTGCGTGTTTTTTGAAGGTAATTATGCTCTATTTTTAACGCGATTATATGAAATAGGATCGCTATGAGTTTGTGACGTATCATATTATAAACAATGAGCAGTGGTGGAAAATTACTGAGATTATTGCGAAAGTTCTGTCATGTACGATTACGCAACATGTCAAAACGTCATTAACAGACTAAAATGACGCAACAATGACACTTTAACCTTGACTCACCGCGCAAGATTATCGCAAGTAACAATAGCGCCGATAATAATCTTTTAAAGTACTAATTTTTAATATTTAATTTAAGTGAAAATGCCTTTTGTTACGAGTGGATTTATTGCATTGCAAACCAGGCAGCTTCATTCAAACAATGAGCGCTTTAAAATTGTGAAACAAGGTTTGATGCTAAGCCGCACTATGTCAAAACATCAAAGGGTTTGCCCTCTTTGTTTGCCCGAACACACAGACCGCGGCTTATAGCACCGGTACATATCAACGCCGAAGCGTATAACGAGTGGCGGGGTCCATTGCCGTGGCTTATTGCCTGGACAACGCAGCTCCGAAGAAACATCGCAGCGCTGGTGAGTTGTTGTTGACAACGGTCCGATTTGAGCGACCCGGGAATCGAACCCAGGCCTCCGGCTACGATAGCAATCCTTTAACCACTACACCAACAGCTCGGTATCATTTAACGTACTCTCATTAAAATCGCAATCAACAAGCTTTGGCGGTTTGAACAAATGTGAAAAAAATCTTTATCTTATAATTATGAAAATATTAACCATTCTTATAATTAGCCTACATTATACAAGCTAATATAGGCTGGCGCAATATTCGAGTAACAGAAAACCAATTCCTAGAAAATATGCAAAAATCGCGGCTTAAGAAAGCAAAAAAACACAAATAAAAGGAAAAATGTTGGGCAAAGCGCAAAATTTTGATTCGTGAGACGGGAAACTACAAAAATAAATGTAATAACGCCGCAAGTATTTAAAAGTTCACATATGAGCAGACCAATTAATCCACTTTGAGTCATACGGCGACTTCGGGAAATAAAAGGAAAACTTTTATGAGGGAAAATCAAGAATTGACACGCAGTAGGTAAATTTTGTTCCGGAAATTATTGAGTTTTTTATATGTTCAGCAACTCTTGGTCAAATTTTTAAAAACAGCTCTTCGAAATTGCAGTTAGCGCACGATTTTATGCACTTTTTACCCTTTTAATAAAGTTCAAAAAACAATAAACTTTTTCCATTCTGCCACGATCTCTCCGGCTCGCGTTGATAATGTTCAAGCACATTTTTTGATTGCACGTTAATTTAAGCCCGGTTGTTGCAGGGGTAAAAGACATCGCTCTCGATCGAGAGGTTCTGGGTTTGTTTCCCAGACCGATCAAATCGGACACAAAACGGCTTGCCACCGCAGTGACATTTCTTCGGAGCTGCACTGCCCAGGCGCTAAATCGCGGTGATGGAAGTCCCACCACTCGTTACACACTTCGACGCAATATCGCGCGTGTAATCAAGATTTGACTTTTGATATGACAGCGTAATGGATTTGGAGCCTCTTCCAAGTCATGAAATTCTTCATACAAAGCTCAGCCTGAAATCCGCAGACAAATACACGCAGTCGTTACTCACCCAAATGATAACTCTCCAAAGACAACTCAGCAGGATGAAAAGAACTCAAGTCAGTTTCCAAAATTCCGAGCGGATCAAGACGCGCAATATTGTGTCCTCGGATCTAGAAAAAATTGCCAAAAGTTGCCGCTACGATACTACAATTACTACATAAAGCGGTAATCAAGTTTTGTACCGCCTTGCTTACAGATGGTGATGACAGCTGAATCTATGCTGTCGAAACGCCTAGTTTAAATAATTACTGAGGCTATACTTTTCTCCTTAAGCTATTTACATCCCATGTTTATGCTATTCCATAATTATTTATAGTAACTTCACTTTACATGGTTAGTTGGTTACATACCTGATATCCTCGAATAAGCGACTGCACTGATAAATGCTCATCAACCAAGCTCCGTATTTGGGTCGAGCTGACGTTAGAGGACTGCCGAGTAGCTTTGGGGATTTCTGAAGATCCGCCCAGCTTCGGAGGAGCTTGATACGCTTGTCCAGGAGCGTACCCAGAGTTAACATTGCGAAAATAGGCGTCCCATGACTGCAAAAAAAATGGTGTAAGAATGTACGTTTATCAGGAAAATCTATAGTTTTTGTAGATCGAAAGAATACAGCGTAAGCAGGAATACAACTTGCAGGACAGCTGGCGATGCGGTAAAAGACTTCACTATCGGCGCGGAAGCTTTGGGGTTCGATTCGCAAGCCGGTCAAATCGAACACTGTTTCGGAGCTGTGTTTTTTTTAAACTTGTTGTGATGACGCAAAGCGGCTGAACAAAGAATTTTGAGGTACCTTTGTCGTTATATTAAAATTTAGTGTAGTAGTTGTAGACATAGTATCTAGTCGTGAAGTTATATTTTTTCTTGAAATTTTTTAATACTTCGTAAGTTGAGTTAATATGCGACAGCAATCAGTAAAAACACCGCAGAACAAATATCGAAACACGTAAACAATTAGACATCTCTAGATCTTCGTCAATATCAGTTTTTCATCGAGATATCGCGTGCTATATCTTTACCGGTGTCGTTTTACAATATATTACAAATGTTAATTTGCAGCAAGTTCTTGGGCGAACTGGTTCAGCAAGAAATGCTAGAGTACGACAAAAAAATTCTACCTACGACACGCCTATTAGTTGCTGCTTCTGATTGGTTGATCAAAACACGCAGCTGTTGCTAAGAATTTTTAAATAATTAAAAATTTCGCGAAACTCAAGAGTGACTACCGATGTAAAAATAGCATGACTATGTGTGGCAAAAACACAGCCACGAAATTACATTCTTATTACTTTAATATTGTGACGTCCAAAGCATCATGGTAATTAAAGCATGACTAAAGTGACGTTATGTTCTAATAAATCACACTTCTTTAAGCAACACATAAACTTATTTCACAATACGTGCAGCCAGTATTTCTTAAGCCGTTTTGAAGAACTGAAATGACCTCTCAAAATTGTCTAGCGGTCTCTCCAAATCGGCTTCTACAACAGTGTAGAAAGCTGTGTCTTGCTCAATTAAATTCAATGGGCGGTCTTTCAAAATTGCCTAGTGGTTCCTCAAGCCAAACCTTTAAAAAACACTGCATGCAGCAACGAGAAATCTACATCGTGAATTACATGGTCCTAATCAGCGAAACTCTTGTACAGCGCGCAGGTAAAGCCCGCGTTATTATGATGACGTCATCTTACTACACTTTACAATTACAAATGGCTTACTATCTTGCTTGCGGCTATAATTAGAAGAACGTAACATTTTCTTAAACAATTCAAAAGCATTATGAGCTTTTACCAACCATACCATCTTAAATGCATGATAGAGTTTTTAAAACCAGTAAAATCCAGCTGACACAGTAGCATGTTTTTGAATCAGAGTTTATGAATACGCATCCAAAATAGTCAAGCACACAGCGCTCATAGATTTTTAATAAAAGAAAATTTTTCATACTTAACTAAGGTTGCAATTGAATTAAAGCAAATCTTTGACACAACGTACAAAAAGACAAAACAAGCTAAAACATCTGACAAACAGATCTGGCAAGGGATAAAAATCGCTGAGCACTTTGAACATTTTGAAATATCCTACATATTTTTTCTAAAACCCAGTTAAACAATTTAGGAAAGTCGTTTGATTGATAAATACTAATTGCTTTGAAATCGACCACATTTTTGTAAAATATTACTTATAATTTCAAAATGACTGGCCATAATCTTCCTGTGAACGTTTGAAAACATTATTTTAACTTGATTAAACAGTTTACATAATATCGATACCGTAATTGATTCACGTAATTGCTCAATATATAACAATGTAAAATACATCAAATTAATTCTTGTCAACATCAAGCACCAATCAAGGAATATATCGGTAACGGTCAACAAACAAAAAATACTTTTGAAGATACTGGTAGATAACCATATTGGTTGATGTCACACAATTACCCTGTCTAGATATCCAATTTCTAAGAGCTTTAGGCCCACGGTATTTGCTTCGACTTTTGTTTCAGCATCATAATCAATTCATTGATGTCACATTGAGACAGAGTGGTTAGGACAACAAAAGTTGATTAGGATACAGAAACTACAACCAAATTGGACAAGTGGACAGAGGAATTATCGGTAGATGTAAAAATATAGCACACAAATTTTAAAACTTACCTTATGCACACTAGATGGGTTTTCCAGCCAACTTTCATACATATCTTCTACATAAAGAGAATTTGAGCCATTTAAAAATGGTTCAGCTTTTGCAGCTGCAGCAGTAGCCTGCTGATTGGATGATCGGGTTGTACTGGCATACTTTCGATTAGTACCAGAAACAGCAGAAGAAATATTTTTTTGTCCACGATTACTAGAGGATGTTCGTTGTGCGATAACTTGTGAAGTTCTTGCGGATAAAGACACTTTTTGCAATAACTGAAACGATGATTTATACATTTTCAACAACTTAATTACACAATACAATTAATAATTATTATAAGGTCACACCTAAATCAAAAACAATACCGTAAAGATTACAACTAAACAAGACACTAAAAGTTCCTCCACAATAATGAATATATACAAAAAGTTGCAAAGGACACTTTATTGTTTTGACTATAAAAGAAGTCTTGTCAGCCTTGGTTATGCACAGCTAATCCAAGTAACCAGGAAGACAAAAAAGGTTAAGGATAAGCAAAGTGATAAAGAGTCCTGACAATGTTCCCTCCAAATTTGTAGCAAGTGCGAATTTGCCCAAATACAAATAAAAAAAAATTGCCCAAAAATTTTGAGAATTAAAAGAAAGCCTAATCCAGTTCTTACCTCATAGTTGAGTTTCCAGAGTATGAAAATTTTTGCTCTGCTTCAAAATATTGATTCAAATTTGGCTTTAAAACACTATTTCAGTCGGTAAGCTTTGACTTTTGCCCAAAATTATTTAATTTCGCACCTATAGGGAACAGTGGTCTTGACAGTCTGGCATGAGTCTAGCCAGGATTGGCTGAGCATAGCAGGGCTGACAAGACCATTTTTGTGAATAAAACACAAATACAGGTGACCTGATGGTTTCTAACACAGAACACCCTGCTTAATCAAAATACTTAGACCTTTCGGTACAGCAGAGATTACTGGATTAACAACACTGAGATTAATGATACAATGGTGAACAGAGAAGACATGACACTCTGCTACTATTAGTGGCAGCTTCACAAGCAGTACTTTGTGGAAAATCACTCAAAAGTGTCAGTAATAAAACTATAGTGACACAAAGATTGCCTATCCTCGCAATGCTACAGAAGTTAAGTGTTACTACATCTGAGATGTTTAAAATAAGGCCACAAAAGCAGGATACTGGTGTTTCATCTAAACCTGAATCATACACACCATCACTAGTTTATTCACAAAAAAATAGAATAAAAAGTAGCATACCATACACAACATCTGATAAGGTATTCAGGATGAACATGTTAGGCTACACACATTTGTATATATTTAGGCAAAAACAAATTACTAAGTAGGCCTAGACCAAATAAAGCTAGGAAGAAACAGTGTTTTTTGTAAAACTAAATGCTGGTATTATTAGCTCACAGCTCATGTCAATCAAATTCAGTTAAATCAGACCAGCTAGATTAAAACTTTTGTCTGTTTCAATTAGCTATGAAATAAAAAATAGTGTTTAGTTGCACACCAACATACTTCTTCTTCTTCTTCTCATTTTTATCCTCCTGTCACAAGAAAACAACGAAGGCATTATGCACACAGAACAAATCCAGGCTCGCCAAGAAGTTGCCCTTGTTTCCAAGTTTTTCACTTGAATTTTGCTTCTGACTTCTTCAATTTGCTGCTTGTTAGATTCCACCAAGCAGATATAATAGTCAAGAAGCATCTTATTTAAGGACTCAATAACAAGACTTGGGTGGGAGTTGAACCAACAACCTTGCAATTATGGCCTGTGACTGTCATAAAAACAACTTTCCAAACCACTCGGCCACGCAGCTGACGAGTCTAAAAAGCATCTGCTAACATAGTATAAAAAAAATCTGCTAACCAACAATCGCATAGCAGGCAACACAAACGTTTACACACAGGTTTAGCTAGTAATCGTAGAGGAATTTTAGTCTACTAAAAATACTTGTGTGACAAGGAATAACATACGAAACCAGTACACAGGTACTGAGGTACATGCATGCTGAATCATACAGCAATAAACTGAGAAATTAGAATAGGAATTTAACTAGTAGACCATATGCTGTGCTTGCATTTGATGACTGATATGTTATGAACCTACACTAGTCTACATGACTATCGCGTTGAAGTAGTTACCTACCAGTACCGTTCTGCAGCCCAATGCTTTGTTCAGGCCCTATCCAAAAACAGTCAACTGCATGACATTCTCTTATTTTGTTTTGAAAACGAAACGTAATCGTGCTTCACTTTTCACTGCTTCACAGTTTCATTGACAGCACCTCAAAGCATCCGCAACGCAATTCGAACTCTTCACCCTGAATCGTCTATCCTATCAAGAAGCAAGACTGAACTGACTCAACTGCTTTGTCAACATTTAATCATCATGTTGCTAAGATTGCAAGCTTGCTAGTACAAAATTAACCGCGTAGCGACATCTTGCGGATTTTTGATTTTGTTTAATCACAGACAATAGAACAGAACAGTATTTTATTCGTTGCTCATTCATAACATCAATAACTATACAAATAACTGACGCAATTTAATGGAGCAACAGCTAATAAAGCCGAAGCAAATTGATACATATTCAAATGAATTATATTTTGTTGATACACTTCAGTATTAATAAATTACTCCCAGATATAACATAATACAGCAACAAGGTAGCTGCCAAGGGACTGTAAAGGTCATCAAGTCAAGCAGCCACTTGTAAAAAAGAATAACATATAAACCATCAATCTGCTGACAAGTCTTCAGTAACAGGACTACTCTTTCGATCGAGAACCTCCACACTTGCTCCGAATGGCTTGGATGAAGATACGTTTTTTGATTATGGTACCACAAATTAAATTTTACCGCTTTCAAAGTGGTGTCTAACCGTATTATGCGGTAAGTGGGGAGATTTTTGGTCACAAATGTTACAATTTTTTGTTGGCTTCAATTAACCTAAAATGCATTTTTTTAATTTTGTATTTAATTGCATGGTATTTATCCTCCCATCACGAGAAAGCGATCAATGCGCTATACGAGCTCGCTTAGGAGTTATCAGCCATCTGTCTTCCACACAAAAATAAGAAAATCCCGCTAATAAGTGCCTTTCCCAACGGCACAACAAGTAAACTTGCTGACTTGCTCTTCACACTGTCCCTTCAATCCTGAGTGTCAAGCAGGAAAGCTGTGAATACCAATTTTAGAGTCATTGGTTTGACCCGACTCTTAATCAAACCCTAGTCTCCAGCTACCGAGGTGGACGCTCTTACCACTCGGCTATCTGAGCTGTTAAAGCGTGGAAAACTTAACTTAAAGCAAGCGTGGAAAACATAACTCTCCTATAAATATAAGTAATGTATATTTGGCCTTATCCACGCGAGAAAAAGATGAGCACAAGAAAAAACAATAAAACAATGAACATCATTCGTGAACTGACGCCCGCGGGGCAACTATCTATTCCAGACCTACTCTGTCATAAGGTTTTTTGCTGATTAAAATTCCATGGCGCAGTCCCACGGTCCTCTGTTAACGAAAGACGAACTAATTTATCAAGTGGTTAAGGTCAGGAAGCATCGAAGAACTATACAGTTTTCAAGTCAAGATGCCCCCTGGCAACAGAAATACAGTGGTAAGTGAACTCTACTGAGAAAACAGTGTCAGCCTATCGTCAAAATAAAAGCGAGAAACGAGTAAAGGCATAATAACAATTACAATATTTACAAACGATTTTATGCCCATTTTAGTTTACAAAACAAAGATTTATGATACGTTAGTATAAGCCCACATTTAGAAATTTTCCTCTAGGTATTGCGATAATAAAATTTGTTTATACGTCTTTTTAAACGAAAACCATGATATGGTTTTGATCCTATCTGGTATTGATTGCCAAAGTTTGATTCCCTTAAACGACAGTTGATTTTTTGCAGCATTTTTCGACACTCTAGAAAAAAAAATTCGGTAGGCTATTTTGGGTATGTCTATTGTCTAGTATTATGGTTGTGAATATTTTCGATTTTTGGAAACGCAAACTCAATAATTTTTGGTAGTTTATTAAAGGATAACTGATACATAACTGATACATGCAAGTTCTAGTTTATGAATATCTTGTAATTTTAACAAAGATAAATTTTTATACAGTTATCACCTATCTACAACTATTGATTCTTTTGCTTATATAAAAATGAAATCCTGATCAGCCCTGCTTGCAAGTTCTTTTTGGGCCACAAAACTGCATAAAAAGTATCATCGCATTGCCTTGATCATGGCATTGTATTCAATGGCAAGAAAACCAACTGTTTGGTTTTTAAACCCAGGAAGTCAAGATCGCCTGTGCCGGTGTTGTGTCTTAATAATACCAAAATTAAGATTGTCAATAAAGTCAAATATTTGGCCATTGTATTAGGTTCTTACCTTCATGACGACTATGATATTAAGCGTCAAACTCGTACAGTGCATTGTATAGCTAACAAATTGCGTTCGAATTTTTACTTTTGCTCTAAACATGTGAAAAATGTGCTCTATTGATCGTATTGCATGCCCATGTACAGATGTCAATTATGGTGTGATTTTTATTCTAACAATTACAACCGGATTAGTGTAGCCAGTGATGGGCACGATAAACCTTTCTGTACTACAGCGACAACGATAATCGACAACTTCAAAAAAGCCCTGGGCGATACCGATTATCGATAAATCTAAATTTCTTAAAGCGATATCGGTAATCGATAAATTATCGTCGATAAATTTTTCCGATAAATGTTGCGGTAAATTTTCAATGTGTTTGACGAAGTTTTTTTTTGTAAATCAAATTGCAAAAATGTTTTCGTAGATTTTTCCAGAAAACGGAGTAGTTTGCGGGCTCTGACGTGGCATTGAACAAAACAAAGAGATTTTTTAAAAATTGCGACAAGACTTGATGGGCACCGTGTATTTTTTCCATAGTGCCAACTCACCAACTCTAAAGTTAGTTAGTTAGTTAGTTGCATATTTATCCTCCTATCATGAGAAAGCGATCAATGCGCTATACGAGCTCGCTTAGGAGTTACCAGCCATCTGTCTACCACACCAAGATGGGGGAATCCCCTTAAATGCCTTTCCCAACGGCACAACAAGTAAACTTGCCGGCTTGTTCTCCACACTGTTCCTTTAATGCTGAGCGTCAAGCAGGGAAGCTGTGAATACCAATTTTAAAGTCATTGGTTTGACCCGACTCGGAATCAAACCCGAGTCTACAGCTCAAGAGACAGACGCTCTATACCACTCGGCCTAGTGAGCTGTTAAAACTGTAGGAATAAAAAAACGTTTATCGCGATAATTTGTTTATTTATTGTCGTCAGACCTACAAGAGATCCATTCAAAGTAATAATAAAAAAATTTAAAAAAAACAGCACAAACAACACCCAAAATAAATTTATCGGCGATAACTAAATATATTACAAAAGTGAAATCGGTAATCGATAAATCAAAACTATTTTGAGCGATAACGATAATCGGTAAAAGATTATCGCCGATAAATTATCGCGATAAATGCTCATCTCTGAGTGTAGCATATAACAATGCTTACCGCATCCTGCATAACATTTCTGGATCCAGTAGCGTGAGACTTCACCAAGTGCAGGACAACATTACAACATTTAATGCATTAATCCGGAAGTGCCAATACGCTTTTCTCAGTAAAACACGCTATAATTACACAAGAGTCACTGACGTCTTCTGATGTCTTACTTTTGTCAAAATATTTTAATCATCGTATTGACTCATGTTTTCTGTAATTTGCTGGCGAACATCAGCTTATTGTCGTTATTGTTGCTTTGATCACTTCAGTTGTTGACAGAAATTAAGCTTCCAAGTTTGTTTTTTGGTTTTGTTGGTGTTTTGTGTTTACTATTTTCTTTGTGCTTGTTTGAATATGGACCGCGAGTCTGAAATAAATAAATTATCACTAAATGGCGCATAGTCGACACGCAAAAACTAGAAAAACTAAGCAAAAACAGCGCTAGCCTGTATTGTAGTAGCAACGTTAGGATGATACCCTGGCGAATGCAGTGCAATAGTAGGTTGTTCCAGGGCAGGCGAACTGACAAAGGACCGGGATGCTCTTAGGTACCCGTAATCGAAGCGGTGAGAAGTGATAAACTGGTATGGCACTGTAATCAAAACAGACAAACAAGCGTTGGCTGCATAACAGCAAGCTACACAAACCAGCAAACTGCTAACTTGGTACTAGTAACACTGCATAGTCTAGTGGGGAAGATTTTGTTGGACTTGTATGCTGGGCATCGTAGTCTAGGCTAGCTAGGCTAACTCAAGTTCTGCGCTGTTTGTTCTTCCGCTACGGTAAAAACGGAGACAGAAAAAATCTATTCTTCAATTTTATTTTTAATGTTTCGCTTGGCAATGAACGCCAAGCTTCATCAGAAAAATACAGTGACCTGGGAAGGAAATCAACCCAGGTCGAGAACAGTAAAACGTAGTAGCACTGATTTAACTGAACTGAGTTCAGTTCAGTTAAATCAGTTAACTGAAATGATTTAACTGAACTGAACTGCTGAACTGAGTTCAGTTCAGTTAAATCATTTTTACTGTACCAGAAGAACAAACAGCGCAGAACTTGGTACTAGTAGTCTAGGATTGTACACTTGTAGGTGCATAACATGTATTTAGGCTTAGCAGTATGTGACAAAAGTTTAAGGACATTTTCCAAAAACAATTCATGTAGCTATAAATACTCATATCTCAAAATGCAATGAGCAGATGAGTGTTGCAATGTTATACTGCGTAATTATGTTCCTGGGTTAATGTAGTCTAGAATTTCTTTACAATAATGTTACGGTACTTAATATCCTTGTATCTTAGCTCATTAACTTGGTAGTAGTAGTGGTTTATTTTTCTAGTGCATGCAGTAACACAATCTCACAGACACAACATCAAGTTAGTTAAAAAATGCAGCCAAACTCAATTAGTGAACTCACGGTTGCCAGTAACTTCGGCACATGATAACTTCGCCACAGTAACCTAGCCACACTTTCATGCATCGAAAATTCACATTGCCTACACCGAAACAAGACTTTGAATTCCTGGTTGTCGTAAAAAATTTTATCAGGCTTTTTCATGGTACAGTTTAATTTATTTAGGGAATATCGTCACTAGGTAACTTCGCCACATTACCCAAATTGTGGGTAGAGGTGTGGGAGAGTGCATGTGTCAATATGATGATTAAAATATTTTGACAAAAGTAAGACATCAGAAGACGTAGAGGTGTGGGAGAGTGCATGGGGTGAGTGGGGAAGTGCATTGGGGTATTGGGGGAGGTGAGGGGAGCTGTGGGAAGAGGTATGGGGGAGGTGTAGGGAAGTGTGTTGTGATGTGGGGGGAGGTAAGCTGGAAAAGAAAGAAGAGTGGGGAGTGGAGAAGTGTGGGGAGGGGTGTGGGAGAGTGTATGGGGGTGAGTGGGGAAGTGTGTTGGTGTGTGGGGGGAGGTGTAGGGAAGTGTGTTACGGCGTGGGGCCCCAACACACTTCCCCACTTCACCTCCCTCACCTCACCTTTCCCTACATCTCCCCTTGTCTCCCCCACACCCCAACACACTTTCCTGCACCTCCTTTCATACCTCTTCCCACACCCCAACACACTTTCCCACATTTATCTCCTTCACCTTCTCAAAGTGTGGCAAAGTTACCATGTGACGAGGTTTCTGTGGCGAAGTTACTGGCAATCGAACTCACTGCACAAGCTTTGGAAGGAAATGATAGAAAGACCAGACGATCATCGAGTTTATCATACCTGTAATCAGGTAATAGCACCATTGAAGATTGTAGAATAAAGGGGTTGGATATTATTCTAACTGTCTAAAGGGTTGCCAGAGGATTTGCCACATGGAAGATTCGCCACACAGCAGGTGAGACATACGACCCAACCCCAGCTCCCTGACCCAAATACCTCGACTTCCCGACTCAAAATATATCGGTATGTTTTTAAGGGTGAAGAATCTGAATTTTGGGTCAAAGTAAGAATATTTTTTCAAGAATTTAATTTACTAAATGATTCTTTGGGGGTAATTTGAGGCCTCAAAATCTCTACAAAAGGTCAATCATTGAACAATGTCAAATAATTGCAACCAAAATTGTGCAGTAATGCAAATTGATTTTGTTCGGATTTTATGCTTTCAGCTTGGGCTTTACAGCATGGGCACCATATTTTACCAGGTACACAAATGAAAATGCGTTTTCCCAACAGTCTGGCCATTTCCTTAGATGTTGTCAAGTTTTATTAGGTTTTGCGAAAGCCAAATATGTACTTAAGTTGCATATGATATATATGTTTGTTATTATACTGAATTGTATGTTTGTTATTATTACTGAATTGGTCAAGACGCATCGTTACTCCAAAAGTTGGCATGAGATAATTTTGCAATCAGCTTGACATAACAATCATGCTCAGTCGTGATTTTACTTTCTGTTCATTGGAGCGCAATTCGTTCGTTTATAGGCCAACAATATAGTAGCAAATTATCAGTGTTTTAAATGATTTGTCGTAATTAGTTTTGAAAGCAGATTGCTGCCAATTTGACAGGATAAAGTCACAGTAGCATTAGTTGGCAATGGCATAAAAGGAAAAAGAGGTGTAGCCGTATTAGTCATGTATTTGGAAATTGTTCAGTTTGCCGAATTTGCTGAAGTATTTCAAGATAGCATCAAGGCAGCGAATGCAGTTTGGAAATACTCTTCCATGAGTTAATGAATAGAAAAGAGGTGGACGATACTTTTAAATGTGGAAACAGCATTGCAAATGTACCTTGTTTTAATGATCTTCTACTGCACTGGAGAACGCTCCTTTTCCAAGTTAAAAATAGGCCTAATCGAAAATAGGTTACGCACATCTATGACTCAAAGCAGACTTGTTCACTTACCTGTCATGAGCATGGAGTATAATATTCTATGGGAGCTAGATTTTACATCCGTCATCCAATACTTAGCAGCAAGGAAAGTGAGAAAAATACCTGTCTGAAAGTTTTCTGTAATGACTGTTTTAGCTTTTCATTGTTGAGGTAAGGGTGCAGTGTGGTACAGTGTTTCGGGACGCACGTGACTCATACTAAATAAATAAACACAGAGGCCAACAAATTTCTTTTATCTAATGTGGCAGGGCTCTTTTTAAGATTGTAACCTAGGCGAAAGGGATTTAAATTTTGCTTTGGGTTAGTTGATTAATGATTTTTATTGATTATCTTCAATTAATGCTCTGATATATTAGCTTAGTATAGTAGGTATGTTTGCTGTTCACCCACAGTATTTATTCTGAGCTTAACTGTGCGTCGAAACAGTGTAAATTGTTACTCTGGATGCACCTGTGTAGTTAGCATTCAATGATAATAGTTTTCTTTTGCTGCTTGTACTTACAGCTTGCCTAACCTTCTAAGCATTTTGTTGAAATAAACATAATTTTTACACCTTCACAAAAATGGGGCCCATAGGCGCACGCAGGGAGGCGTGGTGCCAAAGCCCGCCCCTTTGTCCCTGCGATAAGGTCTGTAATTTTTCAAACTAGTAATGGTTGCAGTTTCCTTTCACTTATTTCAGCCAAGCTTCTTCTTTTATACATAAGCTACGAATATATTTTTGCATTGCCATAGTGACTGCACTCAGTGCATGCCTTTTTTCCATAAAAAAGTGTGCTAAAATCAGTGTTTTTACGTGCAAATTGTAAAAATTTGTTGGCGGCTGGGGGCTAAGCTCCCACACCCCCTTGGCCTCCGGCAGCTTGGGAGTTCACCCCCCATATCCCTGGCCCCTCTTTTTGCCAAATCCTGGGTGTGCAACTGATGGGGCCCCCACCAAACTTGGGCCCCAGGGCACTCCACTGCTTAAATCCGGCACTGAGCTCCCATAATCAGAAAAAATATTTTGGGGACCCTGCAGATCCATTTGTTGGCACTTCATAGTTCATACATGAAAATCTGGTATAAGTTTATTTTAGCTGGGGAATTGGTTTACATTGTGTGTTGATCATCTTGTTTTTTAGAACAAATTAACTGTCAACATGCGCGTTGTTGCAGTAGAATTTAATACGAAGCATTAACATGATCGCACACCTCAAATAATTATGCACAGCACTTTATGTTCATCTAGTAAAAGTATGCTTAATTGGTAAAAGTAGTTTCAAAACTTGTCTTTCTAGGCGTTTTCTAAAGCAATTAGGCAGCTAAAAGTTTACTTGTGCGCTGAAATGACTGCTTACAAACCCGTATCTTTAAAATTGTGTGTCAGATGTGACCACTCTACCTAAGTCAAATTCAACATCCAGTTGCTTCTTGTAAATATCCTGAGTATTTATATACTTGCCACCTCAAAAATCGTTTTATTAAAATTCAATTTTTTGTGCAGTTTGATTGCCGAGCAAATGTAAAAAGCGCGGTTCTTTTTTCGTACTTTCACACTTTCCCTATTTCTCATTTTATGATACTCGATTTTGTAATTTTTTACAATTAATTGTGCATTAAATGTATTATCGTATTAGGATAATCACTGTTTTTCATGCCTTATTTTCTCGACATATTATTTTATTGTTTGTTGTAAAAATGACCCTGTATCAATTAAGAGCAATACTGTAATTATGAATGAGGCCCCTACTTAAAATTAAGACGCTAGTAATTATGTCGTTGGATTTTTATTTTGTATGCTTTTTACCGATGGTTGGCACAGTGGGTACAGACATTACGGCACGTGGAAGTCGGGGGTTCGAAATCCGGGCTGGTCACAGGGGCTTCGAGAGCCGCCATTGCATTGGGCCCGGGGCAAAATTTTTGGTGGGCCCCTACCTCTTACAGTCTCTAAGCACAAAGACAACATGTTAGAAAATTCAGTGAGTTAGTCGGTTGCCTATTTATTCCCTTTATAGCGAAAACGTGATTAAGGTGTGTCGCGAAATAAGAAATTGTATTACTTCGCTGACAGGACGATTGTATGACAAACCGTAGGAATTAATTCGTTCTTAGATCTGACCTCACAAAAAACCAAGACCTTCTTCACCAACGAATATAATAAACGACCCAACTTAACTCACTTAGCTACGGTACTCACCATACTACTTTTCAATAAACTCAAGCGCCACTGCTCACTTCATTAACACCATACAAGAAGGGCTGTACCTTTCAACATACAACAATATTGCTTACTCTACGCACGCTAAATCTACACTCGAGTATCTACGCTCAAAAATTCACGCCTGTTTATACTCCAAATTCAAGTTCGAGAACGTTCTATAACATTCTCAAAAAGAAACAAGAAGAGAAATCGCATGACATGCAAAAATTCACACCAAACCACAGTAAACACAATTGTGACGTCACATGCACAAATTTTAACGCAGATTAATTACGTAATGGAGAGATCTGTCCAGAATGTTCACGAAAAAAGTACGTCAGTAGAAAATTATGACCTCATAATGCAACCTTACGAAACAATCGCACGAATAAAACTTTGGAAAACAACGCATCGGTCTAGACTCTAGAACCTTCTACTGCAGACAAAGCATTTAAAACAAAACATATTAAACAGTTATATCGTTACAAGATGAAATAAATAACGAGCTCGCTTGCTTCATCCTCGGGCAAATTTTGAAGACATTGTTGATGACCTCAATGAATTGCGCTACGTATTTACAAGGTTGATGGAAATTTAGTGAGGACAAGGCCAACGTCAAAGTTATAGTGCGGGTTTGTAGTCGCTACCAGTGCTGCGTACAGAAGTCCATTGTCAGTATGAGCACTTGGATTAGGGAACTTACACTTACTTCATCAGCTGCAATATTGACACTCAAATTACGACTTTGCTTACACCATCACTCCAATACATGCCAAATTTATATTGAAACTTCAATATTCCCTGCGAAACCCGACATCTGGGCGCAGACATTTGGGCGCAGTGTCATATGGGTGCAAGTACATTATTTGGGCGCGAAATGCGTTCAAACGGATTTTTAATCAACTTTTCGTTAGTTTTTAATTAATAAAAACTTTTCTGTCTGCAGCGATCTTATCCAATGCCTAATTTTCTGTTTGCAACGATTTCATAGAAGAAATTAAGATGTGTTAATAAACGGTAACGTATATCAAGCTGTTATTTACACACAAAAGTTATGATCCATTTCATTGGTGTATTAGATTGATCAAGTATCTTTTCAAAATCATGTTATTTTTTCAAACGAAAACTTACTTTTCTAACGTTTTCATTAAAAATTTGCTACGTATTAATCACGCATTACCGTGTCGTTGCAATTGTCTTGTTCTCATGCGTTTCCGTCATTCGAGAACATTGCAACAAAAATGTTTTAACTTTTAGATCTGTTTTCTTTGTCAATTTTAGAGCCTAGAATTTAACACCTTGCGAGCGCCCGATTTTAATCTTAAATCTCGACGGATGGCTTTTCGAAAACAGTGGTTCTCTAACTCTGCGGAAGTGATTGCGCTACAACTTTAGATCTATCAAAATGGGCATGTGATTCCTATCATCATAAGTGACGATTACACATTCTAAAAAAAGTGAAGTACAAATTGCAAATAAACAAATTTCTTATCTTCATCCTTTAAATAAGGCTGATGGAAGTGCCAGAAGTCATTCTCATTTGTTTGGTCAGGAAGTCATTCTCACGTATTTCGCGCCCAAATGGCACTGCGCCCAGACGTTTCTCACGCAAACGTCGTATACCGCATTCCCTGGGCTACTTTCGCTAGCATGCAACACTTCATTAGCAATTTCCTGGTCTGGAGCATCTTCGCAAGATCTTTTTCTTTCGCTTTCTCTCCCAACTATACCAAGGCTTTCTAGTCGTTGCTGCTCTTTACACTGTATTCGCCTTGCCGATTATTTTAAGCATATGATTTGAATACCGGTATCTTTTCGCTTCAGAATGCTTAAATTTTTAAATGAAACTGATCTTATGCTTCCATCAAACTCAAGCCTTTACCTGAGTCACATCTACTCGATTATTTAAAAATTCTGGCATGCTGCATACATGAAACCTAAATATTCCACTGATCTCTCCAGCTTCAAGCTACAGGTGGAATGTTGTAACTGGTCGCAATCGCATACCGTGTTTACTCGATTGTAAACCGCCCTTGATTGTAAGCCGCACGTTTTAAGCGCTAAAAATTAATGTAAGCCCCCTTCGATTGTAAGCCGCTCCTGTACTGGTGTTAAATCTAAAAAATAGGTTCATAAACCGATCTAATAAAATGTTTTGCGTACCGGTAGTTGATAAACTTCCTGCTCTCGATAACAATAGCAGACAACATTAAATAGGTATTTTGTGGTTGTTTTTAATCGTTAACAGCAAGCAAAATAACAACGAATAGCGAAGACACAATTACCAAGTGTTTTATGAAGTTTTTCTAGCGTATTCAATCGTTTAAAAAAATGTAAGGCGCCCCCGTAAGTGAGCCGCCCTCGAATGTAAGCCGCACAAATGATGATGAAAAAATATTGATAAGCCGCGGCTTACTATCGAGTAAATACAGTACTTGCAGTTGCGCAGCCACAAATCTCAGACAAACGCGTTTATGATTCAACATTGTCTTTAATTAAGACGAAGCCGAATGGAATGCAAATGAAGCAAAAAATCTTAATTTTTAGCTTATAATGCGCCATTATGCATAGCATACACATCAAAATGATGCAACTTTAGTTAAGGGGCCCGTAAGCTCCGGAAAGTTGGTAATACTTGGATGTGTATTAAGCTCAAATGTTGTTATAATTGTTAATTTTTTTTTTTTTTTTGCTGTATTTTGTAAAATATGGGCCCCTAGAACAACCTAATTTATTCTGGGGGCCCATGCACTCTATAAAATGATTATTTACAAGTTTCTTTGTTGTATTTAATCCGTAAGATATGGGTTAATGGGTCCTCAAAGCAGGATGATGACTTTTGTTGGGGAGCCATGCGCTAAATAAAATTGATTATCAGAAGTATGTTGATCTTAAATGCTGTTTTAATTGTATTTTAAACTTGCTTTGACTATTCATTTCGTTAGATATGGACTAATGGGCCCCTAGAGCAACATGGGCCGCTGCAGGGTCATTTGACCCCCCTCTCATGGGCCCTGGCTGGTCAAATCGAAAACAGTGTCGCCAACGCTGAATGTTTCCCTTAGTTTAAAGCTGTGATGCCCTGAAACTCAGCCGCGGAGATAGGACCTGCTGGTATAATAAAGATTTGATTTGTTATTTTTATGGCAGAATCATTTTGGTGTCAAATAATATAAACAATGGCGGAAAATATAGTTCCAGAAACTAACAAAATTGATGATATTGAAGTAGTTCATAAAGGCAATTGGTTATCAACCAGCTTAATTAAATATACTGATCCAAATGGAACTAAAAGAGAATGGGAAGCTGTTGGTTACAATCGAAATAACACCAACAAGTTAATGCCGGACTCCGTTCAAGTAATTGCGATTTTGAAGCGAAACTTACACCATAACTGTTTTGTCCTTGTTCAACAATTTCGTCCTCCAGTTGGTTGCTACTGCATTGAATTTCCTGCTGGTTTAGTTGATTCTAGTGATAAAAATGTGCAGGAAACTGCGCTGAGAGAGCTGAAGGAAGAGACTGGTTTTACAGGCACTGTTTCTGAAGAGAGCCATCTCGGAGCCCCGTTGTCACTTGACCCAGGAGCTCAAAGCTCCACAATTACAACTGTTCATGTAGTCATTGACGGTGATGATTCACGTAATATAAACTGCGCTCAACATTTGGACGATGGAGAATTCATAAAAGTGCTTATAATTCCTGTTCGGGATCTTTTACATCGATTAAATCAATTTATCACCGACGAAAAAGAGAAATTTATTATTGATTCCAGGCTTTATTCATTTGCCATGGGTCTTGACATTGGCTCAGCTTTAAGCACCAAAGACAAACCATTAGAAAATGTAATATAATGAATTACGTATCATGGAAAAATTTTATGTCGCAATCAATATATTTTTTTCAAAATAAAAGAGGTGCTTGTGTTATCACAGAAGGTGAATTTTTTAAAATGTGTCAGTTACGTTTCATGCTGTAATATACATGCGCAATTTCACAATATATTTGCTTTACTGTCGTTCTCGTATAGTTTGCACAGTGTTTTCGCGTTCGGCGCTGAGCCGCGAAGATGATAGTAGTAGTAGTGTCTTTTATTTCCGGACCATTAACACAATAAAAGAACACGATATGGGCAGGGCCGTAGCTAGACTTTGACCAGTGGCATAGCGAGAAATTGTACAAAGGGGGGGGGGGGGGCATAATTTCCACATTATATTTTCGGCGTATTGGACAAAATTAATTTGAAGCTGATTGAGAAACAAAGAAAGGCTCTTGGGAGGTCGGGACATCCTCCCCCGGAAAAACTTTGAAAATTTACATGCTGTAATGGCTGTTTTACTGCTTTTTTGAATAATTTTCAGGCAAATTTTATTTAATTTTTTTAACCTTAATGCTGAGTGCTTCGCCAATGATGATGCATTTTGTTCGCGCAGCATTTTCGATTATGCGTGCTTGGGGCAAGGCTGTCCAATCTGCGGGCCGTATGCGACCCACGAGGTGGTTTTAAGTGTCCCGCGATGATAAGTTTATAAGTAGACTTTTTAAATGTTTTGGATTATTTTATGGGCTCAAGTAAATTTGCCGTCAAAACATACCAAAATTATGCATGTTGTCTCTGTTATGGGCCTACCACCTAAACATTTGCATAACAAACGCTTAGAAAATGTACCTCACTTTTTATATTTGGATTACGTGCGGGCAAGATGGCAAGTTGCACGCAGTGTTGCCACCATGTGCAACTACAGCTGCTTATCAATCATCATCACCTCGTGTATCGCATAAGATTTATCTATGTCAAAAAATCTTAATTTGGGTATCTCAAAAAAGGGATTCTAACGTCAAACAAGCGTAATTAATTTTACAGTAGAGCGGGACAGCGCTGTTTCGGGCTGTTAACCCTCATCAGCTATAAGTTAGAACGACTTCCACGTGTTGGGTCGGAGGATAGATCATCATCAACAGTTGCAAGAGCAACTCCAGCCATGGTTGCCGTGGAATGAGGCAGCGCTGTTTCGGGCTGCTAGCCCTCATCAGCCGCCCTCAGGAAAAAGCGCTGTCCCGCTCTACGGTAATCATGGCTGGAATTGCTTATGCAACTGTTGGTGATGGGGGGTGGTCTATCCTCCGACCCAACTCGTGGAAGTTGTTCTGACTTCGCATTCAGCAGGCCATGCAGGTGAGACGACGTTGTGTCTTACTGTTGTACCT
Source organism: Trididemnum miniatum (assembly GCA_964006365.1). Lineage (NCBI taxonomy): Eukaryota > Metazoa > Chordata > Ascidiacea > Aplousobranchia > Didemnidae > Trididemnum > Trididemnum miniatum. The sequence goes on from OZ023232.1 coordinate 34,735,204, forward strand.
TAGCCACATGGGGTTTAAGTGGAGTAGGCCTAGTCAGCTAAAATAATGTTACGTACCACAAAAGTTAAATTCTTTTGGGATATACTAATCCGGAGGGAAGCTTGAGAGATTAGGGTCTAGCAAGTATTTGAAGGATGAGTGCACCTTTAGCCTGCGTGGTTTTGAAAAGAAATCAGCGCATATATGAATTTGTCAAAATAAAAGCATTGCATAAAGTAAAGTATAGAAAATTTCCTATATAGGCTAATATATAAGACAAATTGTTGCATAAATTTTCCAAAAAAAGCAGCGCATAACATAAAAATTTCCTATATAATAGGCTATAAGACAAATTATTGCTTTAATTTTCTAAAAAAAGCAGCGGAAAACATAAAAGAAAGCGATCAAAGCTCTGTAACGAGCTCGCTTAGGATAGGAGTGGCCGGCCATTTGTCTATCACACCAAGATGGGAGAAAAACACAAAGTGCGTTTCTCAACGGAACTGCAACTAGTACACTTGCTGGCTTGTTCTCCACATTGCCCCTTCAAAGATGCAATCCTACTGACTGGAACCTCTCAATGTCGTTGGCAACTTTTTGATTCGTTTTATTATTGCATCACGTTTGTTGCGTGATGACCTAACAATAAAAAATGTCTTAACATTTCGACGTCTCGGTCAAGCAGGGAAGCTGTGTTAACCATTTTTTTGAAGTCAGTGGTTTGACGCGACTTTGAATCAAACCGGAGCCTACATCTCCATAGGCAGACGCTCTTACCAAGAGTTGCCAGATTGGGCTACTTTTAATCATGATTGGCGACTTGCGACTCTTTGGGCTACTTGCTAGCAAGTTTTGGCGATATTTTTGACAATTTGGCTACTTTTAAAAATATGTTTCATTAACGAAAACTACGTTGAATTGTAAGAAAAGTGTTTGATTTTGCAACACTGCGTGCAGGAGCGTATTTAGTGGGGGGCCATTGTGCCATGCCCCCCCTATTGACTCTGCCTTTTAGTAAAAAAGAACAAAACTAATGGTGCCAAATGACTAAAAAAATTTGATGGTTTCTGTAGCTTGTGGCCAGGGGTGGATGCAGGGGGGACAAGGATGAGGGGTATGGATCCTCCACCAGAAATTTTTAATGTTTTTGATCAATCACAATTTTTCCATTAATTCGGAACTTCTTCGATAGCAATAAGCTTTACGCCTAAGCACGTATACAGCGTAGTCGAAAATGTGTGAACAAAATGCATCATGTTTGGCGAAGCACTCAGACTTAGCGTCAAAAAAATTAATCAAAATTTGCTTGAAAATTATTCAAAAAGCACTAAAATAGCGATTACAACAAGTAATGTAAATTATTCAAAATTTTTTCGGGAAGCATCCTCCCGAACTTGTTTCTCAATCAGCTACAAATTTGTGCTGCCAAAAAAGATACCGTACGCTTGAAAAAACATGATGTTTTCAAGCCAATCAGCCAACCCTTACCAGCGCATCACATGATCAGAATTGGTTCTTGATTGTTATACGGTATTCAATTGTCAGTGATGTTTAGTGTAAGTCAGAGCCGGCGCCAGAGCAGTCGACTTAGGGGGGGGGGGTCAAACGTTTGTGAGGGTGGGAAGTTTGAATTTAAGCACAAAAGCCGCTGTCTTAGAAGAGAAAGCTTGTTGAATGGCTGGGGGGAGGCAAGCATGTCGATTGGGGGAGCTAGCCCCCCTTGGCTCCGGGCCTGATGTAAGTGCAATCTTAGCAAAGTTTTAAGGCATTGGCGACTGAAATTTTGGGCTTGCGTTTTTTCTACCAGAACAAAGTGTGGTTTTCTACAAGCTTTCTTCTTAGATATTTAATTCTTTTTGTTATGATTTTAGATATTGCAAACTATTATAGCTAATTTTTTTAAGATTAAGCAGGTGCATGTTAAGCGTAACTGATGATGTGTTGAGCGTCAATTCAACCACAGTTAGTTAAAAAAAAAGGATGGTTTTTCAGGAAGTGTAAAATTATTTTTTTCCTAAACTGCAGGCTATTTTCATATAAACAATAGGTAAGAAGCCAAATTACAATAGGTGTGCAGTGAGATATTGATAAAGCTTGCCTAATGAATCATCTTCACTGTGCATGATTTAGCAAAAACGTTATATGGTTGCTAAAATTATACTGTTTTCTTGGACTTTGTGACTATGAAGTCTGCGTCAAAAACTTGGGCTACTTATAAATGGAATTGGCTACTTTTTGGCTACTTGGAGCAAAAATAACCTGGCAACCCTGCATTCGACCATCTGAGCTATTAAATGACATTTTATGAGCTTTAGAAAGATGTTCCGGAGATTTCACGGAGTTTTACGGTACCGTAAAACAGCTAAACTTTGAACAGTTTTTGACTTCACTTTGGTGCCATTTCTTGTATTCTAGTTCAATCCTTACCAAATTAATAAATGTTAATAACTCTAAATAGACCTTTTCAAAATTTATGAAAAACAAATTATTTTTTGTTGGTCACACTAAGTTATTATTTTTTTTTTAATTTTTCGGTGTTCAAAGTTACCTCGAATTTTCGGATAACTTTGAACAGACGCTTAATTATTCTTCCTGTTTTTTAGTTTTGTTTCGCTTACTGTTTTACTTCAATCAGAAATTGGCATTTAAAAAAATATGAAAACAATTCGGGCATTTCTTTGCTGCCAATCGCACACAGAAGACGTATTTTCACTTCCAACATTGGTACTCTCAGCAAAATGTTTTACATAAGAAAAACTCAGTATAATGAATAAGGTCTTTTCGGAGACTCATCTTTTTCAATAATATTTCCTTCAAAGTCTTTTCCAGAGTTGCTTGTCTGTAAATAAGGTATGGCCGAGATCCAATTTATTTTACTTCACTCATATCTACGGATTCTATAGCCACTTACGCTGGAGCAATCAATTTTCAATAACAGGGCATTTCGGAAAACTTGTCTACAAACAGTTGGTAATAAAATTTGTTGTTAACAGTATAGAAGACAGTTTCCTGCTCGACAACAAATTATTTTTTTTCGGCCCAGCAAACTTGTAGGCCTACTTTAATACATTCATAAATACCCAGAAAAATAATTATTAAAAAATGGCACTGGCATAGCTGAATAACTTTTAAGTGATCGTTTACCGTTACAAAATACCGCAGCAACGCGTTGACTTCTTAAACAGCATTTTTTTTTAAGTTGAGAGTGACATTGAACCCTGTTCAAAGTAGCCTAAACCCGCTTTGAAATGAGAGCAGGCCACTCCTAAAAAATTGCGATTTATGGGCAAACCTCGAACCCCTCAAAAAAAACTTAAGTATCTTTACAATACTGATTAAAAGCTGACCTTCTCAACAAAAAAACAAAACTACACAATTAATATTTTGTCAGAACCAAAGAAAAGTTGGACCAAGTCTATTCACTGCCTCATTTTTGCAAAAATGATCTCGAAATTTTTATGCGAAGTGGTGCGTGACCCAAAAAATTTTTCGAAAACTAAAATCACTAACTCAAAACGGCTTAGCTTATATACGCCTCCTGGAAAGTGTTGGCGGAAAAATTTAATCGACAAGGAAATGGAAAGCAAAACAAGTTAGCTTCCGAACTTTTTTGAATTTTGTTCACAGTTTTCCAGGTGTTCAAAGTTGTGCAGTTTTACGGTACCGTATTCGAATATATTGCAAGCTTTAGACAACGATACTTATCAAACATTCTGCCAGAGGAAGTTGAGCTTCACTTTGCCTTGATATATTATATTTGTGGGTTTGTCTAGCTATTCCTGATTCCTTTTTTTTTTTTTTTTTTTCGTATTTTATGGGTTACTTTGTCATCTACCTAAGCGTGCTTCTCAATTAGATCACAAACAATACAACAGTTTACGGTTGTTTTATTTGCAGCTTACCGGTAATAATAATTATAAGCATCATTTAAGTAATACCGTGGGTTGTTTTCGTGCCTGTCGTGTTTTGGTGATTTTGAGGTTTCCCATTTCTGTTGGCGTGGTCTTTTTTTCTTTTTTTTTCTTCTGATTTTATTGATGCAGAATGCTACTCCTAGGCTTATTAGAGTGCTTAAACATGCAAAACCAAACGCTACCAGACTACCAAAAATTTGACTTTGTAAATTGATAGAACTAGAGCCACGATACGAACGAGAATTTACGCGTAACGTTTTATCTTCATAAGAAATTGTAGTGCTGGTGGTGGCAGAACCAATTGCGGCATATGCAGATGGAGCAGTTGCAGTTTCAATCGTTGTATCAAGGGCAGGAGTAGTACTAGCACTACTTGTAGCTGATGTAGTTGTAGGATTTGTAGTAGTAATTGCGACGGAATTGCTGAATGTAGCAGCAGTGGTTCTGATGATTTGCAAAGCAGCGGTGATTGGTGCAACAGTAGTCCTATTAGTTTTAACAGTAGTTTCTGCAGTTGTATTTATGATAGTACCGGCAACTGAAACGATCATAGTAGTTCCTCTAGTTGCCGTAATAGTAGTGCTAGCAGTAATCGATGTTGAAGCAGTAGTATTGGTATTAGTTGTCATAGCAGTAGTAGTGGTATTAATAGTTACAGTAGTACCAATAATAGTTTCAACAGTAGTAGACGCAGCAGTTGTTGCAGTATCGGTAGGATTCAAGACTTGACAAATAACTTGGTGTTCCTCTGTGCAACTAACAGCTCTTATTACAAAATCATAACTTGAGTTTTTCGGAGTAGCACAAGTGCAAGTTGGGTTTATAATTTCTACGGAAGGTATTGTTGAACCTTCCCACGGAAATTCAGGATAAGATTGGAATGCTTCGTAACTCATCCACCACCACCCCCAATCGTATGATGGGGGCATTTGGGCGTGCCGCAAGCCAATGTACATGCAGTCACTTTCTTCTAATGAAATATTGGATAAACGAAATATTCGAGAAATATAATTATTAAAATAGTCAAGTTCAAGTTTTGTTCGTAAAGTTGCTGCAGTTGCGAGAGAATGAGGCATTTCGTCTTTGCACAACTTATTATGAGTGACAAAATTTTTTTTTTCTTTAGTAACAAAGTAAGGCCATTGTTCTGCTGCTTGATTCGGAAAAATTGTAGCAACATGATCAACCACGCGGAATTGTCGCTGTTCTTGAAAAAGTTTGTCATCAGCAAAATGTTTTTGCGCGAAAACGAACAGGCTCAGCAGAATTAGCCCAAATAGAGCCATTACAAAGTTATTGAACTTGGAGTATTTCACTAAAACAAGCTGCGAAGTATTCTAAAATACACTGATTAAACAGTAACCAGAAGAGCCTCCATTTTTGGGCGTCTACCCAGAAAATAGTAGCTAAGCATAGCTGCATGCTAGCATCATGCTGACATGCCAGCAGCTCAGATGGCCGAATGCTAAGAGCGCCTGCCTCTTCAGCAAAAGATTCGGGTTTGATTCCGAGCTTGGGCAAAGCAACGACTTTAAAATTCAACAGCTGCTGCTGTCGCTTATGTGAAAGACTGTTGTCGCACTTCAAAAAACGAGACGAAAATCAATCAAGTTTTATTTCACCGTATGCGTTTAGAGAGTTCGCATAGGCAGGAAACAGCGAGAGACCACAGGGGTCATGTAAGGCCGCGTTCACACATAGTGGTTTTCGCAACTAGGCACGAAGCTTCATTTTGATATTGCGAACGCATATTTTAAGATTTAAAAAACTATTTCAGCAATTCGAAAAAGTAACCATTTCAGTTTTTCAATCGCTGAAACAAGTTGGAAAAGATTTGAAATAGCGTCTGCAATAACACAATGAAGTTTTGTGCCTGCTTGCGAGAACCTCCATGAGTGAACGCGGCCCAAGTCTACTGCACCTACTATATGGCAATACTTAACAGTAAACAATATTGGCGTAAACTTAGCGTGACATAAAACGTTGAAAAGAAAGAACACACTACCAGACAGAACTGCCAAAAGCTGGGATTAAAAAAAAAATAATGGTAATCATTAAGTGAAACATTAGGCTATAAACCTATACCCGACCACTACTTATAAATAAAGCAAAATAAACAAAAAGTAGAAGTTATTCGTTATTAAGAAAAAGTTATTGTTGAATAGGTTACCTCAATCTGACACTAGACTAGACACCGATCTGCTAATCTGACACTAGACACCGATTACAGGCATAACTACGAAGTGTAGTAAAGTGACCGATTACAAGCAAAACTGCTAAGTAGCCTATACTAAAATAAAATGGCAGCACAAGCACAAAAAACAAACAATATTTACAACCATATGTACAATGTATCTCAGTTTACGTATGAGTCTGTACCAACAGCAAGTAAAATTTTCGGCGGACAATTTTCTTCAATCAATCAATTTTCTGGGCACGCTTATCCTTGGAGAGTCGCGGGGGCAGCAGCTCGAGTTGGATCCTCCAAGCATCTCGATCCTCTGCAACAAAGCATAGATGCTCTGCAGGAATGCCAAGGCGAGACCAACTAAGATCTTCTACGTATTCTCGCCATCGAGTTCTGGGACGGCCTCTAGGCCTTCGACCAATCGGTGTTGAACAGAGCAGTTTTTTGGCTGTTCTTTCCTGGCACATTTGTGTCACATGTCCATAGCAACGCAGTTGCGACCTTTCTAGTCGGAGAAGCAGCAATTCGATGTTTAAAGATTCACGAATACCTGCACTTTTAACCTTGTCCAACAAGGTCAAACCGCTAATTCTTCGCAAGAATCCCATTTCGGCTGCTTGAACTCGAGACCTCACTTTCTCATTCTTGATCGAACACTCATAGCCATAAGTCAGAATAGGAACATAGACCGATCTGAAAATGGATAGCTTTGCCTTGGTGCAAAGTCCCGTTTCAGTACCACTGATCGGTGGAGCTGGCGCATTACTGCACTTGCTTTTCCGATGCGAATATCCAATTCGCTATTTGGACAATTTTCTTAACAAATATAATTCAAATTTAGCTAGAACGTTTCTTAACAATAAATGAGTTTAAAAATTAGTAGTTACACTCACTGGATAATTTCACTGATGCAGGCAATTAAATTATTGATGAAGCTAAACAAGATTTTTGTAGTAATGCTCAAATAAAACTGCTTTAAGGTTATTTTTAAATCTAGCAAAAGAGCACTCCTTTTGAGCAAGAGGAATAGATTCCCTCTCCCGTAAGCACATGCGCTGTAATCTTTTCCTCCCAAACTTGCTATTGAAAGGATGATGATAATAACTGCCAATTGATATGGGACGAAAATAGCTTAAGGAGGAAAAATAAAGCCGCTGTAAATCTCAAAACTGGACGTTTCGACAACATAAATTCAGCTGTCATCATCACCAGTGTATGCAAGGCAGTACAAAACTGTAAGAACTAGAATTTACAATTCTAACTACCAGTAATAGCAGTTACTAACTAAATACAAGTAATAGAATTAATTTAGAATTCTAACTACAAGTAATTTAACTCCGTCAGTCTTTTTATTAGCTTTTGGTTTATGACGTTATAATTATACTACTTATTTTGACCGTTGCCTGGGTTATGCTATTACTTGTAGTTAGAATTGTAAATTTTAGTTCTTACAGTTTTGTACTGCCTTGCATACACTTCTGATGATGACAGCTGAATTTATGTTGTCGAAACGTCCAGTTTTGAGATTTACAGCGGCTTTATTTTTCCTCCTTAAACTGCCAATTGATTTTTGTCTAGTGTTGTGTTTATATATTTTGTTGAGATCGAAAAAAGTAATTGCTAAATGATGATGGAAGCATGTTATTTTTGAGTTTAAAAATAAACTTTGCAAATTCTAATCTGACCATGTCTTTAGTGTAGTTTTTAGAGTTTTGTTTTTAGAGTCAAAGCTTAGATGTTGTTTTTAGAGTTTGAAATTTAACGTACAGAGAATTGGTAGAAGAATTTTGATGAGGAAAGAATAAACTGGCTGTAATAAATTTATTCTGCAAAACTACAAGTTGGTGGAGATATGAATTTGTAGTTCTTCCCCAGTTAATTAACGAGTACAATATGACGGAGTAATAAATTAATTTGCGAGTGATTAAAGACAATCGAAGTCGTACGACTCATGTCGCCCGTGTGAAAGCGCTCGAACGCTTGGTGTGTTTTTTTTTTTTTGCAGAACCTATTTATTTTCGACTGTCGTCAGTGGCAAAACTAACGGAAGGCCTATCCAGTTCACACAAATTTGCAAACAGCACACATATTAATAACTTACTGTACCTTCTTGACAAACTAAAATTACATGATCAGTTTTGAAAAATATACCGGTACCATACCGTCAGGGCCAGATTTATGTGTAGGTTAGGCAGGCTGAAACCTAGGGTCTCGCAGAAAATGGGGGGCCTCAAAGAAAATGAGGGGCCTCATCACGAACAACGAAGACCTTTTTATTTTTTTGGTCTTCACCGTGAAAACACGATATCTGCGGACAGAAGGACCTTTTTTTTTCTTTCTTTTGTGGTCAGCACCAGTTTTTAGTGGAAAAATTAGAAACAGCCTAGGGCCTCGCATTGTCTATAATCCGGCCCTGCATACCGTGCAGAAAAAAATTGCTGATTCAAGAAAAAAACCCAAGCTGTTATTTATTTCTATTTTAATTGTCAACGAAACAAAAGTGATTGTGGTGAAAATTTATTATAGCCCAACATGCGGGCAGAGTTATACGTACCGGTAGTAGTTTATTTCTTTTGTAGTTAATATGGCAGAGTTAAGGCGTGTTTACCGATACGCGGAAAGCGACAGCGCAACTATGTAATTTTTTGTTTATTTCATTTTGACGTTGAACTTTGGTGCGGCAACGCGACAAAAACCACGCGATATCAAGGAATTGTAGGGTGTCTGTACAATGTTTATCACTTCATCGCTCGGTATTAAAATCTTCGAGATAACTCTGACGACTCAAATAAGAAAGCTAAGACTCCACCGAAAACTTTCCGCGAAAATTGTAGAAATGTTCCTACTGGAGCCAGTCTTCAAATTTTCTTGCTGCAGTTTTTTTAAACCTGAGAAAAGCAAAGAAAAAAGCAAATGATTTTCGCGAAAATTACAGAACGTGCGACGGATTATTTTTCAATGCGACGATCGAAACATTTTAGCGGAGCAGTGTTCGGAAACGCGTCGAGCGGAGTTCGGAAATTTTCGCAAAACCCGTCTACCAGAATTGAATCTCAGAGGTGTACGACGGATACGGATTTTAAAAACCGGATAATCCGGCTGTTGCTTCGGATCGGGATTGTGATTTTTTGCTTTTTCCGAATCAGAATCCGGATTCAATTTTGGATAATAACCAATGATTTTAATAATTAAGCTACCAGTGGCCTATTGGGTACCGGTATACATGTATATGTAATTTGTATACCAATACAGGATCGGAGTCGAATTCTGTTTCCTGAATTTTTTAGGATTTGGAGTCGGATTCGGATTTTAACGCTGCGAATTCGGGTTAGAATTCGGATTGAAATTTTAGACTCCGGACACCTCTGTTGCTAACCTCTAAAGAGAAATCTGCCCCAGTATTATTGTTCGAAGTGACTTGGCGAATGCAACATTCGCGGTGTTTTTTTTTTTTTTCCTCGCGAATGGTATGGGGTGCCGTTGTGAAAAAAACGATTTAGCAAATTTTGTTCGAATTTTCAGCAGCATTTACACAGTTTCACAGCTATTTGGTTAAAGTGAAGTGACCTGGAGCTAAAACGCTTCGAGATGTGCAATAACAGCCAAAGTGTAACGATATTTAATAAATAGCAGCCATATTTAATATCGCTGCTATTTATTAAATAGCGGCGCTATTTGATGAACAACAGCAGCATTTAATAAATAGCAGTGATATTTAATCAACAGCAGCGACATTTAATAAATGGTAGCAGAAAATCGGTCACCAAATGAAATTGAAAACCCCCAACAGGCTGTTTCGCCGTGAGGCTCTTCAGGGGGGACGCTAAAAACTATAAATGGTAAAATCTAAAACAATAAAACATCAAAGATTGAAACGGCAAAATGATAAAACAATGTAGACTTTCAGGGCGGAACTCAAGGTTGATTTACGCGATAGCGTATAAGAACACTGCGTCAGAGTGCATCAAACTTTGCAGTGCTGTAAAATACAAAGCAGCGATGGTGAGGGGCAGAAAAAACAACAGTTGTAAGCGCTTGATTACGATTGCAAGACGGGGAACCAGACGAAGACAATGTGAGCGGGTGGGATCGATTCTTTGAGAAAGCAAAGTCATTACTTCAGGTTTTTAAGTTTAAATTTGTTTCTGTGGCGGCATTTTGAAATGAGTTCGGATCTTTTGTTTGGAAGAGATTTTTGGTCAGCCTGCAGAATAAATAGCTTTTCGGCTAAGCAAAGCGGGCATCTTTTGGCACCATTCCGGTACGACGGGGCACGGTAAACGATAGACCAGATTATTAGGGGTTCTATTTTCGCATCCTTGCAGTTCCACACGGCCTTAGAAAGCTCGGTTGCGTTACGTTTATGTTGCTCCCTAAAAGAATGAGTGTGGTTGTTAAACCTTGCTTTAAATGTTGTTGTGCAGCTTCTGTAGTACACTTTTTCATCTTCGCCGGTGTTTAGAGTGGCTTTGTAGATAATGGAGCTTTCACAACATTTGCCGTTCATCGGGCAGTTTGCCTTAACCCTACAATTGCAATGCTTAGGTGGAGGTAGGCTTTTGACATCTCGGTGGGTACGCAGGATGCCTTTATTGTGTTGGTTGATGATAGAACCAATGCTGGGGGTGCAGGAGTAGCTGACCTTTATGCTTTTCCGGTTAAAAAGTTTATGTAGTTTAGAGTGGGGCGGGAAGTGCTTGTCGACCAACTTTAGGAATTCTTTGCCAATTTTGGTGCTGACTTGTTCGTTATAGGGCGGATTGAACCAAATGACGTTGCGCTTTCTGCTCCGCTTTGCATTGGTGGGTTGTGGCCTGTAATTAAGCGCAGCCGTGAACCGTGCTTGTTGGAGGGCTTCCTCGTATGCTGGGGCAGCTTTGCGAAACTCATCGAGGTCGCATGAATTGGTGCTTATACGATTAGCAATCATGGTGGGAAGGTGTTTCTTGATGCTTGGGGGGTGGTTGGAATGGGCATCAATATAAAGTGGTTCGCTATTCGGTTTACGGTACGGCCAGTATTTACCAGATTTTAGATCCAGATTCAGATCCAGGAAGTTGGTTTGAACTAGGTTGCATTCTGTTGTGATATCAAGTTTGTTGTTCTTGAAGATTGCTACGATTTTTTTACGGAGCTGGTCTGCCAAATGGCCTGATGTGCTAGGGGAAATGGCAAGGCCGTCGTCTCTACAGAGCCAAATAAACTCGTTGCCTGTGAGAACGGTTAGCTGACTCAGCAGATAAAGTCCAACCAATTCGCAAACTTCGGCCCCATCATACGATCTCATCGTCACGTCAAAAGTCGTACCGTTGTTTTTGATCCAGGTACTGCCGTCGGAAAACAACAGTGATTTTCTACAATGCATGATCGTGTTAATCACGCTGTCGTCGATCGGAGTGAACTTTTTGGCGAAACAAATGGCCTTTGAAAGAAGCTCTTGTGTGATGGACGGATAGAAATCTACAATGTCGAATTTGATGAATCTGTATTTTGGTTTGTTTTCAAGGCTTTTGAACCAGTCGATAACCGACTTTGTGCTTTACAGATTAGTGCAATTATAGTTAACATTTTTGGGAATTAAGCTTTTACAACTGTTGCCAAATGGAAGAAAGTCGTAACGTTACATGGGTAGCGACGTACTGGTACCAGTGCCGGTACTGTATATAATCCTCAAACACTAAAATGTGCATAGGTGTAGAAAAAATATCATTTCCTGAATCCATAGTGTTACCTCAAATCCCAAGCAAACACCATGTTAATTATTACGTCTGTATATACTGGTACTTTACCACAGTGGAATTTGACAGATACTGGTGCATTACCACTTTGCATTCTTTCGAATCAGTCCGCCCGTAAGCTAGAAATTGATGTAATTAAGTTTTCTTTTTGTTTCAGATATATTTATAAGTCGAGCACGTGTGCTTAATTGTTTTGTTAAAAAATTCTTTGGGCTACTTTTTATGGCAATTTGCTACTTTTCAGTAAGTTTGGGCTATAAACCACCGAAAAAATCTCGCAACACTGGTTCCATTAGCAAAGGGGAAAAAATACAGCGAGTGTTCTATTTGCCAAGTCACTTCGATTGTGATTGGGTTAGATCTAGTATCAGCCCACTGGTTCGATTAGGTTTGGTTAGGATTAGGTTCGGTTATCAATCAAACAGGTTTGTTTTATGGCAGAGGCTAAAGTTACGTGACCGTAACATTTGTCTCTTTGATTTATTTTATTATCCCTTCACGCTTCCCCGATTGTGCGGGAGCGTGACGAAGCAATAAAATAAACTAAAGAGGCAAATGTTACGGTCACGTAACTTTAAGCACTTCGTTATTTATAATACCGTAATAAGATTTACTGATTTAGTCACATGATTGCTCTCAATAATAGAGCTTTCTATTTTGAAAAGAATTGTTTGTGTTCAAGTTTTCTAAGATTTTCAAGTTTTAGTTAGGGTTAAATTTAGTTAGGGCTAGGTTCGGTTAGGGCGAGATTTGGTTTGGATCAGATTATAGGCAGGGTTGGGAATTGACACCCAAAAAAGTAAAGAAATAATCAATTTCGATGGTAGTTTAAAAAAGTAAAGACTAAAGAATATTGTAATTGATATTCACTGTATCGGCGATCTGTAGTTCGAACAGCAGAGAGCTCAATGACTAAAGCCAGACCCAGCAATCACTATTGTTCAGATCAACTTTTAATTTAAAATTTTAAAAACCTCTACTGCCTGTTTCTTGCTAAGCGCGGTCCTCAGGAGGTATCTTATTCAAATAATCGATATTGAATATTACGCTGAGCATTCATCAGTGTACGCCAAGCATTTTTTGTGATGTCCTCACATTTCATGCGGTAACTTACAGACAAACGACGGACATATCATTGTGCGAAGGAACTTTGCTATTAATAATCTTTTTTTTTTGTTTTTTTGGCACAAAAAAATTTTTTTCAGCAAAAACAAGGAAATGTCACACCGACAATTATTTTAAATTTGCTGAAGTGAGATAAAGTGACCTGGACAAAACGAATCGAATGTGGAATGTCGAATTGCGCGGAAAAAAAAGTAAAGACAAGGCATATTCATTACTGATTCAAAAAAGTAAAGGCTCCAGTGCATTCAATGAGCAAAAACTAACAAATGTCGCGAGCGAATATCGATTACAATTGATTTTTCCCTACCCTGGTTATAGTGCTTTCCTCCTCGAGCCTCCTCAAGTGCTTTCCTCGAGTCTCGGTTTTATGTGCATTACCAGGACTTGTAGACTGTTGGTGCTCAGTGGCTTTGGTTGCTGTGCTTTTCATCGTCTTTTTTTTTCGGCTTGCTGCTTGTTTTTTTTTGTGTGCAGTTTTGAGTTTTCTTTTTGTTTTTTGCTTTATCTCTGGCTGTTGTGCTTCATTTGTTCTTTTTATGGGCTAATTTAGCCTGAAATAAACTCATTGATTGATTGATAGGTTAGGTTAAGGTTGGCAGACAGAAAAAGCGTTGGGGTTTATTCTAGATAAGACCCGGCAATCGACCAGACCAGAGGTTCTCGCGAGTGCCACAACCGCAAGGTTTATTGATGGTACTCATAGCCAGCAGACGGCTGTAGACTAGACAAGAAATTTTTATTGATGAGCAGGAGCAACAGAGGTTGAGAATCTCTAGGCCTAAAACCGTAGTAGAAGGTGGCCACAAACCATAAAAATTTGAAAACCACTGGGCCAAACTTTTGAGGCTGAAAGGATTCATTGAATAGCTTGGTGTCAGAGTGTCGCATTAACTTATGAAGCACATTGCTAGTCCTGAAGCACATTAACTTATGAAGCACAGCCTAGTTCTGCGCAGTTTGCAGTGGTAGAATGGTAGGCTGGATGAACATGCAGCTTAAATTCTAGACTGCTAGGCCTAGAGGTATTGTCTATTTTTCTGGCAGTAGATCCTGGTTGGCAAAACCTGTCTTGCGTAAAGATGCAAGCCACTCAGGATCTAGCAGCAGTCATGCCTCTAGACTCAAGCCAAGCAGGATCTCGCTGTTGATGGTGCAATAGACACAGGACACTTCCAATTCTGAATTAACCTGCTTTCTCATCTGTTGCTTTTTAAATTGCAGGTGTACTTAATAGTTTCAAAGCTTCATTATTTCTTTAATCAAACTTTAGATTAATCAGCTTTTCTTAACAGTTTAGCATGGCATCAAAAGAAGATACTGGTGCAGCTGAGCATGTAAGATATGTATTATATACCAAAGTTTTGATACCTGTAGCTTGTCTATTGAACATATATAATTGGAATTTGCTAGTTGTGTATTGTTTACCTGTATCTATTGTTGAATTATATAATTTCCATACAATAGGCCTATAGTGTGCTTATTCCAAGTGTTGTTTTTTTTTTTTTAATCACTTTGCCACTCTTGGCAATAGGCTATGCCATTGCAGATTGATGAACTTGGTGGTGCACATTGTTACTTCTAAGGTTGGGAATTCGATAAAAATGAAAAGTTTTGGGCAAATTTTTCCAATTTTTTTTCAAGCTTACCATCTGAAATGGTGATTTTTGAGCCATATTTGAAGTAAATTGTTCGATATTTTAGTGCAAAGCAAAAGCTTTGTGCTTTGGATACACTAAGCTTTGGGGCAAAACGTGAACACCTTTCTTTCAATCCCCTAAATGTGTGAAAAATGTTTTATCAAAATTCATATTCGATCAAATTTGCCCTTGCTAAACGCTTAGGGTGAAGTAAACAGTCGATCATCAGTGTTTCAGTACAATCAACCATTTGTGACTTTTCTGGATTCATGTTCAAGCATCCAGAAGGGAAGCTGTGAATACCAATTTTCAAGTCATTGGTTTGACCTGACTTGTTATCAAACCCAAGTCTACAGTTCCCAAGGAGGATGCTCTTACCACTGGGCCATCTGAGCTGTCAAATCATACACCAACTATGCGACTATACACTGACAGCTGATTGTTCTCTACACCCAAGCTTAGATGAAACAGTGGTAGTGTATATCAACATTTTGTTACCTTGTTATTGTTTGTACCCTGGGTTGAAAGTTATTATTTTGTCGAATAATCAATTTTTAAATAGTAGACTGTTATTGGTTCTTAGTTTTTTTACCAAAAAAACTAGCTGGCAATTTTACTTGTGCCATTAAGAAAGGCACTCATGGGGATTCTCTATCTTGGTGCGGCAGACAGGTGATTGGCAACTCCTGAGCGAGCTCGTTGTAGCGATTTGATTGCTTTCTCGTGATGGAGGATAAACGTGCAACTAAATACAAAAAATGCACAGTATATAACTTTAAAATTGGTGTTTACAGCTTTCTTGCTTGACGTTCAGCATTAAAGGGACAGTATGGAAAACAAGTCGGCAAGTTTGTTGGGAAAAGTATGTGGCGAGATTCTCCCATCTTGGAGTGATAAACATGTGGTCGGCAACTTTTAAGCGAGCTTGTTATAGCGCTGTGATCGCTCTCTCATGATAGAAGTATAAGTATGCAACTAAATACTAATAGGAGGGAAAAAAGATTAGGATAAAAAAGTGCTGTTTATGACTTCTCAGTGGTTTTGCATGCCCTGTAGCCCACTGCAGGGTGGCAATGAGTGGGCTGAAATCACCATTTGCTCATGTCCTAGACCTATTACAGAGTTGTGCACTGAATTTTTGAACTAAATTTAAAGGGGATGTGTAAACTTGATTTAAATCATTTCAGGTTGATGATGTCGTATCTGACGATGAAGTTCACGTCAAAACAAAACCAGATGAGCCGGTAGATGAAAATTTTGATCACGAGAAAATGTTAGACCCTGAAGCTACAGTAAGTTGTGAAGTGATAATTTTATTTCAAATTCTTTGTCATTGACAATTTTATCTTTGAGAAATGAAATTTGTTTGAAACGAAAATTTTCTTTGGTTGTTTAAAGAAACAAAGAGGTAATCTTGTGTAGCTGCGTTTTGACCCTGGAAACCGGTACAGTGCTCTACACGCTGCTAGTGGAAAAAGTCAAAACAAGTTTTAAGTAGTTTATCTGGTATTATAATTATGAAAGTGATTAATAAGTTATGAAGAGTAAGAGTATCTTGTTACGTAAAACTCATGTTGTTGCCTAAAATTTGTGAAGATTTTATGTGGATTTTTTAGCAAACCTTAGATCAATAATTATTGATTAGAGTTACCTATTGATTAGAAATGGCCAACTGAGTGATCCTGTGCCATTTCATTAGTGTGACTGCAATGGTGAAAATAGTGCTCATTGTATCCAATTTCTTTTGTTAGTTTATTCAGAAATTTTACTGATAGGTCGTTGATCTGGAACATTGCAGACTTGGCGTCATTTCTGGTTTTGAAAGATTGCAAAAAGTAGAAGAGCTCTGCTTACGCAATAACCTAATCAAAAAAATCGAAGGTTTGGATTGTCTTTCGTCAACATTAACTAATTTGGATCTCTATGACAATCGAATTAAACATATTGAGAATCTTCAATCATTAACTCTTTTGGAGTGAGTGCTGACTTTATTATATTTACGATTTAAACCTGGTAGTGCTTTCAATTAGCTTATTTTATCGATTAAAGAGTTAGTTGAGGGATCTTTGTTGTCCCAGTTTGGGATTCGATTAAAGCATCTATCACGTGGTGCAGAAGATTAAGTAGCTTAAACATTTGTTACACTTGCCTGCACAATTTTCCAAGTATGCAGGCACATACTGCTAAACGAAAACGTTAATTGAATGTAAATAATAGGTTTGTGCACCAAATAAAAAATCTTATTTTCATAATTTATACTCGCGGTAATATGGCAAAGCGTGTAACGAGTGGCGGCCTGGTGGGTCCTTCTCCGCAACTCAAGCGCTTGGGAATACAGCTCCGAAAAAATGTCGTAGCGTAGGCGAGTCGTTGGTGACACTGTGTCGAAGTTTACCTGCCCTGGAATGAAATCGAGAACTGCGGCACATGTGGCACGAGTTCTTTCAAACTGCGCTTGCCGGCGTCTTACAAACTGCGCTTGCCGGCTGGTCAAATTATATGATTCGTAATACAAATACCGGTACCGGGTAGTGTTTGGCAGACCAACTGCATTCCCATGCGTTCTCATAGAGTATAAAAAGACCAAAAATGTCGGTTTTGGTTTATTGAATGAAGTGATTACGTTCATCTTCTAGACAATCTTATAATGGTAACTACGGTGAACTAATAGATCAAGGTATGCATTGTTTTATAGTGCTCCTTTGTATAGCATTGTTGTGTGAAGAAGTAATTGTATTTCTTGTTTTGTTTGTCTTGGCTTCCTTTATAGCGTAATTGAGTATAACGCCAAGTTATTGAACAAATCGATAAAACACTTCTAATTTTTTAGAAATTGAAGGAAATTTTCATCTTATTTTAACTCGTGTTGACCCGTCGTTTAGTGCTGGAATTCAATTTCCATGCTCATCAAATCGGGCACGATATCGCCAACTGCTCGCCATTACAGCGATATTTCTTCAGAGCTGTGTTGCCCAGGCGCTAAGACGCGTAGACGTGCCTCGCCACTCGTCACACGCTTCGGCGTGATACCGCGAGTATATTAAAGATTTAATTTGATTTTGACTTTAGTTGCAATGTCTCAAATTGGTGAGAGAAGTTCAGAGCTAAAAAGCAGCCAACTGTAGAAGAATAAAACCTAAGTCTTCACGCTTCGCAGTTTGCCGAATGAATCGCAAAAGCTATTTTAATCTCTTCGGATTTTTGAGTTATCAAAAATCAAAATCACGTTTTCATTATATTCGAATTATTACGCCGAAGCGTGAAATGAGTTGCGGACCCATCGCAGCGGAAGCGAGCCGCTGGCGACTCTGTCCGTTTAACCGGCCCGGGAATCGAACCCCTGATCTCCTGCGCCAACAGCAATGTTATTATGTACTACTCGGTTGGCGTTGTTGAGTTATTTGTGTTTTTAGATGCCTTGACTTGTCCTTCAACCTTTTCCGAGCGATTGAAGGCTTGGAAACGCTTTTGCGATTGAAGAAAGTTTATCTGTTGGCCAATAAATTTTCAAAAATTCAAAACCTTGAACATCTGACTAACCTAACCATGCTGGAACTAGGCGACAACCGAATTCGAGTAAGTTTCGTTTGGCCGCTCAAGCGAATAAAATAAGATGAAGTAATCTATTATTTCTATGCTTTTATATGGTTTTATTTTTCGTCTAATTGCAATTTTGCGACGAAATTTTTTCTCATCTTTATTTCTCATTCAAAAAAGAGAACGTTTGGGCGAATCGCCGAACCGCTTTTAAAATATCGCTCCAGTCCCTTACATTGTTGGTCTTTTACTATGTTGTAATCGTTATCGCCTGTCGCATATCGACAAAGGCAACGTTACTTGAAAACAGCGGCAATTTTTAAAGCATGTCGGTAATTGTTTCGCGAAAGAAGAAAAATGTAGAAATCAGCTACCTTGGCAACACTGATGCCTTTAGTGTTCATATCATACGTCAGCAACGTGACCAAGTGGTTCAGAACATCGTTTTTACGACTGCCGTGATTGCAAGGTTGGTGGTTCAGCTCCCAAGTCTCACCGTTGCGTCCTTCGATCAGCTGCTTCACGATAATTATCTCTGCTTGTTGAAATCTCACAAGCAGCAAATTAAAGAAGTCTGAAGCAAAATTCGACCGGAAAACTTCAAAACAAAGTCAACTCCTGAGTGAGTTAGAATTTTTTTGGTGTATTGCGCCTCCGTCGCTTTCTCGTTACAGGAGTATTACATTGAAGAAATCAATCAATCCGTCATTAAACCAATACTTTTGTTGAATTAGGGGAGCGCTCAGAGCTGCGTTATATCCTTACACTTGAAATTTGTTTCAGGTCATTGAAAACCTTGATACATTGGTCAACCTTGAAGAGTTGTATCTTGGAAAGAATAAAATCAGCAAGATAGGTAATCTTGATGCTCTGACCAAACTCAAAGTCCTTGCTCTTATGAGCAATCGCATCACTGTAATACAGGGACTGGAAAAATTAAGCAACTTACAGCAATTGTACGTCAGTCACAATGCAATTGAAAAAATTGAGGGACTCGAAGGAAACGTAAGTCCATTATGTAGCTGTTCTCCATCGATGCGTAAGTAAAACCGTAGAACGTAACCACCTGAAATTTCTAACACCTATTTTTGGTTGACTAAAATACAGTTACGAATTGTTTACTGTCAGTTTTGAATTTGTATTTTTAAGCACATTTAGTAAAAAATTAATTCTACATTTAAGTTCCCTTTAAAGGCTTTTTTTGCTTTTTGACGACTCTTTATTTTGTTGGTGACTTTGCGGCTCTCGGTGTTTGATAATTTTTGGGAGATAAATTGGCATTTTAGGTGCAAAAGATAGCCAACTCCTTACCTATACAAGGTGTGCTTGAAACACCCGCTGTCTTTTGCGCTTTTTCTTGTAAGCTAGAGGCAACATAAGTATCAATGAATGAAAAAGCAACTAAGTAAGAAGCAATCCAAATTATGTATCAGATCCAATCAGCTCCAGCCGTGACTCGAACAATGTCTATCTCTGACGCTGGATTTTGCGGTAGATTTTTAAAATTTTGCGTGATTAAGTATTTTTAAAAGCCAAATACTCGATCTTTGTCTTGAAAAATTTTTCAGGTCTCGATCTTAGATCTTGGTCTCGATTTTTTTTTTAAATTTCGTCTTGGTCTGTTTCTCGACCATCAGGATTTGACTCCGTCGCTGATCATTTGTTTATGTCAAAACACAAACTAGCGTCTAGCTTTGTAGTTCTAAACGAAAACCCCTGTCTGGCTGGACCGTATCAACGTTTTGGGGGACCTGTAAGGAAGGAAGGATCGAACCCGTAAGGAAGAATCTGCAACATATGCGCCATACCGTCTTATGTCATCAACATTAAATGGTTTGAATGGAACAAAAATTGAAACGTACTTCTGTAAAACAGTGTCCTGTCCACGTGTTGCAACATATGCGCCATACCGTCTTATGTCATCAACATTAAATGGTTTGAATGGAACAAAAATTGAAACGTACTACTGTAAAACAGTGTCCTGTCCACGTGTTGCAACATATGCGCCATACCGTCTTATGTCATCAACATTAAATGGTTTGAATGGAACAAAAATTGAAACGTACTACTGTAAAACAGTGTCCTGTCCACGTGTCCAGTTTTCGTTGGTAGTGGTAGTAGTGTCTTTTGTTTCTGTACCGTCAAAATAAAAAGAACACTGCAATATAGGATTTGAAATTCATACGGACACAGAAAAGGGAGGAAGCAACAAAACGATAAACGTTGTAACATGCTAGCGAGAATGAAAGTTGAAGATGAGGAAATTAGTAGGCATGGTCGCAACACTCGAAACTTCGAAAAATTGATTTTAATGCAGGAACTTAAAAGTAAATGCAGAGAGACAAAAATTTGCCTATTCGCCTATCTCGTTTTTACACAACGGTTGTGGCGTGTTGAGCAATGCATCTGGGTAAACAATTTATCATTGTCTAAACAAGCCTTTTTTGATACAGAAATTACCTTTTGCATTATTATTATACATTTTGATTCCGGCATTAGCTTCATTAAGCAAACTAATTTGTCATTCCCGAACGCAACTTCCTCGTTTCCTTTTTTTTGTATTTTTTCTGACTTAATTCAACTTTTTAGGTGAAACTTCAGACTCTCGACATAGCTGGCAACAAAATAAAGCGAATTGAGAACATAGAACATTTGAAAGAATTGGAAGAATTTTGGGTGAGAATTTATGTAAAATCTATTTTGACGCTTATAATGCAAAAGTAATCTGCACTGCAGTTTTTTTTTAAAGGGAATCTTTCGCAAAAAACTTTCCCAAACATTCTCACTTTGTTTTTGTCAATAGGCCAACGACAACCAACTATTTGAATGGAAAGATGTTAGCCTTTTAGAGAAATGTCCCAAATTGGAAACAGTTTATTTGGAAAGGAATCCTTTACAAACCAGCGCTGGAACCCAGTATCGAAGAAGATTGATTGCAATGCTTCCAAATTTAAAGCAAATCGATGCCACTTACACAAGAATATAAGACATTCTTTCACTAACGTCTTTTGCGAGGCATTGCATTTCGTTTCATTATCATAGAATACCGCGATGATTTGTTCATGGGTGGGCACGAAATAGTTGATCTGCCGCATCGAAGCAAATTTTTTTGCTAATTTGTTAAAATCAATGATCTAAGTTGAATCTTAAATGTGATTGAGTGCAAAAAGATAGTGGAAGTCAATTGTACAGCAAACCAAAATTTTCGTCGTGAAATCTTCGCTAGGCTTTCATTTGACATAGATTACTTCAATGCTTAGTCAAGAATTCGACAACGTTTTCATAGTCCCCTTATGACTGCTTCGTGATCCCCAGTTTGAGGACCACTGGATTAGATGAAGGCTCTGGTTGTAACGGCAAAACAATGACATTCCGCATTGTGCAAGAAGGGTAGATTTTTTTGACTGTTTTGTTTTGATTCCTTTGTTGAAAATGGCCTGGCCAGGCGTCTGTGTCTATCTCGGACGCTGGATTTTGCGGTAGATTTTTAAAATTTTGCGTGATTAAGTATTTTTAAAAGCCAAATACTCGATCTTTGTCCTGAAAATTTTTTCGGGTCTCGATCTTAGATCTTGGTCTCGATTTTTTTTGGTCTGTTTCTCGACCATCAGGATTTGACTCCGTCGCTGATCATTTGTTTATGTCAAAACACAAACTAGCGTCTAGCTTTGTAGTTCTAAACGAAAACCCCTGTCTGGCTGGACCGTATCAACATTTTGGGAGGCCTCACGCCATTTTGCACCCCTAATTTTGGCGTTAGCAGCAGCAGACCTTTTTTAAAAATGCGATTTTTTGGGGGGACCCGGAGCCCCTCAGCCGTTATTCCGGCCTGGTGATGTGGCTTCCAGCAAACTTGTGCTTCAAGTATTTTCTATGTGTTTCACCGTCAAGCGCATAGCTTTGCAGCGAAAGTCGTGTAAAATCTGGCACGATGGCATTTCAATTACTAACCTATTGCTTGAGGGTATTTGCTAATGGGTTTCCAGCAAATTCCGTGTGCCTTTATTAGTTTCCGGGCGAATATAAAACGCGTTAAAATTAACTTTTTTGAGGAAAAATAATACCACTGTAGTTCTTAAAAATTGGGAGCTTCGACAACACTAATTCAGCTGCTATCATCAGCGCACTATAAGCCAGGCAGTGCAACCGATTTCAACTGCACAAAATTGGTTACAGTAGTGCAAAATGTGGAAAAATAAAGAAAGAAAAATAATTTTGCTGGCACCTGGGGATTTTGTCTTTTTCAATGAAAGAACGTAAATCTTCTGTTTTAACACAGAATCGTGATTCGTGTGTTTGTGAGCCGTTAAGTTTGAAAATTTACGCAAAATCATAAGAATGTGACACTAAAATAGCCGTTAAATTTTTTATCTTTGATGGAATTCGGAGGTCAAACAAGCGACATGGCGTAGCGATACCGTGCGCAGCTTACAGATGCGTGACGGATTCGATTCACAACTGGAGCCGATCGCATTTGAGGTATACACGTGGTGGCTGCTGACTTGAAGAGCGCAAGTGACTTAGCGGTCTCCCTCAATCTCTAGAATTTTTCGTTCAATAATCTGAAATACTGTAGTAGTATGATGTATCTAGTAAAAAGGTTCAATTCGCTACCATTTACCCTGTCTAGATGTTCAGTCTACTGGTTCCATAGTTATCAATTTTTTAATGTCATAATTAAAACGTCATTATGAGGTCAAAAGTTTTACTATGAAGCAGAAAGCTCGTAGTTCGTTTTGCGACTGAAACTACAAATGTGGAAGGGTATTTACGCATAAACTTGGCCACCTGTGATTTTTACTTTAGTGAAAGCAGTGCTGTATCCGACACATAATTTGTATGTTAAGTCTGTGTCATTACATCGTATATTTTTAATATACTTCAATCACATTAAGGTACGACATGCGATGCTTTGATAGTAATGCAAAGGTTTGATAACCGTCTTCGTTGTTCGAAATGCTTTTTTACTCAACGTTCCATACTAGATATTGAGTTAAGATGTGGGTAATTAGATGCATCATTGTCCTATCGCTAGAAAGGAACAGAATGCTACTGTAGGCTATGCCGAGCTCGCTCAGGAGTTGCCGGCCACCTGTCTTTGATCAGTTTGGATGACCAAGTTGTGTAAAAGCGTCTGCCTCTGAAACTGCAGACTGTGGTTTGATTCCAAGTCAGGTCAAACCGACGACTTTAAATATTGTTATTAAAAGCTTCCCTGCTTGACGCTCAGCATTAAAGCAACAGTGTTAAGCAGGGAGTCGAACCCGAACCGGAGTTTTATAAACCGGTTTTACGTTATTTTTGTCAAACCGTATTTTCCAAAATCGCAAAGAGCGAACCGGAACTGAACCGAATAATTTGAGTACCGTAAAATGGGGTGACTAAGACCACATTTTGGGCTAGTTTAGGTCGCAACTTTTTTAACTCTTTTGTCGTACATCATGGGGAAGAACCAAAATCATCTACTGTGGCTGAATAATTTTCGTTAGTTTGTCATCAATGCACTTATGGGGGCAATATACCATTTAGAAGGCAAAAATCAGCTAAACTTTTTTTGCAAAAGTGATAAAGTAACAACTCCAGAACCCATACCCAACAAAGAAAAACCTATATTTTGTGTGTTTTCTATGCAAATTTAATTTTTTGCAAGCCACCCCTAATAGAAAAAATTGAAAAATTTATGCCTGAATTTTGTTTTGTTTGGTTTGACAGCAGATTTTCCTTTGCTTTTTTAAAAAAAGTTAAGATATTTAATCGTCATGAAAATAAAAGCCAATCTTGTATTTGAAAACCAGAGCTTTCTCAAACTGCTGTTACCTATAACTGGCAGTTATTTGTACTACCGGTATAAAATGACTGAGGGAACAACAAAATGGCCCATGATCTGGAAATGGTCAGTATTTAGTCTAGGTAATGCTGCAGCTTACGGAAAAAGTGGACCTAATTCACTGGCAGACACTTTGACCTAGTGACAGTTGAGATACTAGGCCTACCGCAATCGGTACCGTTACCCGTATGGTATCGGTACCATTTGGAAGAAACCGTTCAGATGGCCGAGTGGTATGGAGCGTCTGCTTCTGGATCGGTAGACTTGGGGTTCGATTCCAAGTCGGGTCAAACCAATGACTTTAAAAATGGTATTCACAGCTTCCCTGCTTGACGCTCAGCATTTAAGGGGCAGTGTGGAGAAAGCTGGCAAGTTTACTTGTTGTGCCGTTGGGAAAGGCACTTAGCGGGATTCCCCCATCTTAGTGTGGTAGACAGATGGCCGGCAACTACTAAGCGAGCTCGTACAGCGCTTTCTCGTGATAGGAGGATAAATATGCCAATAAAGTAAAAAAAATAATAATAAAGAAGCCACTACGCTAGCTTTTTATATTCAATTGCTCAATTTCAAGCAAAAATTTTCCCACCATTAATTGAGAGCCTACAGTTACTACATTTATGAAGCAGGAGCCCATTAAAATTCTTTTACACCCATTAATATGCTTTTGTGTGGACTTGTATCATACCGGTTTTTCTTTTAAATGCCATTTTCTCGATAATAGAAAATAAGTGAAAATTGACAATTTCAAATTCACTTTGTGAAGTCAATTGTAGCCCGATTTGCATAATTTTTTTTTAAAAGACTCGTAGTGAAATTTTGTAGTATGTATTTCTGATTCTACAAGGATAATATTATCTTTTTAAAGTCAATATTTTATTGAATATTATAATATGCTGTCTTTGAATTATTATTAATCCAAAAGTATAATTAATTGGGCGAAATCGTAACTACAGTTTCTTTTTTTGATTATTACCTTTCATTTAAGCCCAAAACTAGGTTTTTACATGAAGTGTACTGCAAGATATGGGCGTTCAAACAATGCTAACAATTTTAGCTTGCAATGACCTGATTTGCATATTTTTTTATGTTGTTAGTTTGGTGTTGCAATATACCTCCAAAGTTGCAAAACTTGTCTTCATAGGTTGAACATAACAAAAAGTAGTCGAAATGATATATTGCCCCCTTAAGAATAATAAGGCTATCAGAATCATGGATGCAGAGACCAAATTTATAAAGTTAGGTAAAAATGTTTTATCGTCTGTATTAAGTGATTTATTTAACGTGTGCATTGCACAAGGCGTATTTCCTGACTGCTTGAAAATAGCGGAAGTGATTCCAATCTTTAAAAAAGTGGATCACAATTTAGCCACAAACTACCGTCCAATATCTATTTTATCTCAATTTGATAAAATCTTTGAAAAGTTGAGCTACATCAGAATCTCCTCTTACCTTGAAAAGTACGATTTATTGAGTGAAAATCAATTTGGATTTCGTGAAAATTCTTCTATGAACTTTGCGATTGCCCAGATCCATGATAACATTCTAAGAAATGTTGATTTAGGACTGCATACCTGTTGTATATTTTTAGATTTTTCAAAAGCGTTCGATACTGTTGATCACCAAATCTTGCTAGCCAAATCCCGAAAAATACTTCGGGATTCGTGGTAAGCCACTTGATCTATTTAAAAGCTACTTAAGTAACCGATACCAATACACTAAAATTCTACAGACCCAGTCTGAGCTAATGCCTGTTTCTTGCGGTGTCCCCCAAGTTCTTGCTTGGGCCCACTCTTATTTCTGGTGTATAATAACGATCTCCTTTTAGCTACAAAATTTGAAACGACCTTATATGCTGACGACACATATCTAGCTATGTCTGACAAAAATTTAGGTTCTTAAGAAATTCGCGCCAATAAAGAAATTTCAAAAATTGATCTATGGCTACGGAAAAACAAACTGTCTTTGAATTACTCGAAATCAGACTACATGATTGTCAATGGCAATCCAAAAAAAACTGTTGATGATAAATTTAAGCTGATCCTAAATAACTCTGCGCTGATCAGAGCTTCGTCGGTTAAGTACCTCGGCTTGCACATTGAGGAAAATCTAAACTGGTCTGTACATTTGAAACATCTCTTAAATCAATTGGCAAGATACTCCGGAATTTTTTACAGGCTTCGTGATTTTGTTAACGTGGAAACTCTGTGCATGCTATACCACAGCTTTATCTACAGCAGAATACAATATGGCATAATTGTATGGGACACGGCTACCAAAAATTATCTAAGTGAAATCAGTGTCAGATTGAATTATATAATTCGGACTATTACCCGTAGCAACCGTTATACGTCAATAACTTCGCTGCATAAAAAACTTATTTTTAAAACTTCATGACGTATATAATTTTGAACTTGGCAAATTCATGTTTCAATTGTGTAAAGGAAATGAGCCGAAAATATTTCATAATTCGTTCACGAAGATTAATCAAATTCATCATCACAATACAAGATCCACTGAAAAAGCAATTTACTTTTTACCACGTATGAACAAAAGTTTTTCTCAAAAAGCTCTTTCGTTCAGAGGAACCAAACTCTGGAAAGAGATTGATAATGATATAAAAAGCACACACTGGGTTTCCTTTAAAAAGGCTTACAAACAATTTTTATTGCAATCGTATTGATGTTGATTGAATATGCTTTTCTTTATATAATCTTGTTTAAATGTTTTGAATTTACTTAATTGATTACTTACTGAAAACTTAATTATTGGCACCTAAAAATACTGGTAATCGTTTTTTTACTCTGTGATTTTCTTTTTCTATGTGTGATGTACTTTCCGCGACTGTCATCTTGATTCGAAAACCTTGCGGTTAGTTGATGCTTCCTGGCCATTTGTTTACTGGAATTTTTTCCTCTTTTATATTTTGTTATATCGTCTAGTGAATGAATGGCGAAATAAATCTCTCTTTCTCTCTGTCATTAAATTTTAATGGCATTAAAGCTAAAAAACTGTGGTGGTTTTTGTTTTTTGTCACTCCGGCATGGGGTAGCGAAAGCCACTCGATATATTCATAATCATTGGCATTTGTAAACCTTTCAATGGGGTCACAAAAGCCACAAGTACTGAAAAAAATGTTGTCCTTACATGTAGGCTTTAGTTTAGGCAATGTTTTATGGAGTAAATAGGTATGCTGCACTATAATTTCAGATGTAGACCAGCTGCGGCCTATTATCATTTGACCAAAATAAATGCTAGGCAATTGCTTTTAGTTTTTGTATTTGACCATTGTACAACACCTTAGTTGTAGCCTACTGCTTATAGAACAGGGGTGGGCAACTTCTTTGCTTGGCGGGCCTGATGTGGGAAAGTGATGTTCTTGGTGGGCCGAATTATTCCATGAATAGTAAGACATCACGCGAAACGAACTGTTGTCACACAGTGGTTGTTGAAGAATGAAATATGAACCAAAGATAATTTTCTTCCTAAGAAATCTTCTTAGCTTAGGACTTACCCTCACTTCTTTAAAACCAACTCAAAAGGAAATAATTGTATTCAATTCATAAAACTGATGATAACAAAGAACAGGGCAATTGACTAAGCGTAATCCCGGCTCAGACTTGAACACAATATAAAATCAAAATCAATAAAATAACTGCAGTTACTCTCATGAATTCTTTTGCAAAATGACCAGCAAGGTTTAGAACTTAAAATCCACATAGACCAGTCGCTTACGTCATAAAAACAAGAAACTAAACGGAGAAGTCAATGTGAGCGCGGTGCAGTTTGCAAGATGTTAGCAGTTACAATCCCGCAGCGCGAGAAAAGACAATGCTGATGTGAATTGTGAAACAAAATAGGATTAATCTAAGAGACGCGAGTTCGAAGCTGAAACAGTGGTAAAAGTTTACAACGCCTGCAGCTGTGACCAAATTTCCAGCAATCGCAGTATTGCACTGTTGTGCTTATAAGGCAATTGTTTGTTCCACAAGCCGGACCGACAGTTCGGTGGTAGCAAAGCGATCCGCTACTGTCATGAATGAGTGTTAATTACTGGACCCAGATCCATTCCATTGTTTTTATTGCGTCTCCGCACTCCGCTTCGTGACGTAATTTTCTAGTGCTGTAATTTTTAGTGCTGGTATAAGTTAGGGCAAGTGTTTGTTATCAGTTGATATTATTGGTGCTAATTGTTAGTAGTTTAGGGAGAATTTGAACTTAAATAAGTAATAGTATACCAAGCAAACTTTATTTATCTATTTGTAGGCTTGGTAGAGCATTTTCATCGTACGGACACTCGCATGTAAACCAAATTCGTTCTGTTTTTGAATTGGCCTTAGCTCGCTGACTGTTTTTAATAACTGTCAAAG
Source organism: Trididemnum miniatum (assembly GCA_964006365.1). Taxonomy (NCBI): domain Eukaryota; kingdom Metazoa; phylum Chordata; class Ascidiacea; order Aplousobranchia; family Didemnidae; genus Trididemnum; species Trididemnum miniatum. Next base: position 34,763,516 of record OZ023232.1, read on the forward strand.
TTGCAATTACGACTCGCTGAATCTGTGAATATACTGACATTGAACCAACTGATTAGGTGTTACGCTGTTACTGAGTTACTGATTAGGCAGATCGATAGAGGCTATAAGATGAAAACCCCAAGTCTTTGCCAGGTAGTCTCACACTCTCACAAACATTGACAAAATGAAAATGAACTAAACTGGTTTTTCATAGCCTTTATTTGTTGAAACTATGCTGCATTAAAAAAAAATCAAAAATGTCTGAGCATGGTTCTGAGTCTTTTGAACAAATTGAGCCCACTGGTAGTGGTACTGGTGGTAATTCAAATCCTACAATAACTGAAAGAGAACTGCGTAAATTACACAGACAATTTATAAAATCAGTCAAAGGGTTTAATGAGCTCAAAAAAGATAGCTGTGATTTGGCGGTGGCAAAGGGCCGCTTTAATGAAGTAGAGATGTGCTATGCTGAAGTTCTCCAACCCACTACTGTTTTTAAATCTAGCTTAAATGCTGAAACTGACCAAGAAAAAATTGAGGATATTGAAGATAAGTTGGATTTAATTACTCAGCAATATGAGCTTGCTCGGAACTCTATGAATGAGCTTGAAGAATTCTTCAAGCAACAACAAGCTAAGCTGATTGAAGACCTTAGAGAAACTTCCCATAAAAACAATGTTAAAGACTCCATTGTTGGATCTACAACTAGCTATAAATCCAGCAGGTTATTTGATTACTCAAGGCTGACACCCCAAGAAAGGATAATAGTAGCAGAAAGCAAGTTACAAGCTGCTGCGCTTCAAGTTGACCTTGCCAAGAAACTGGCAGCTGTACGTACTGGCAATGTCGATGCCCAGAATGGCATTAGCACAATTGAGCCAAAACAGGTACCGGTACCAGTTGTTACCAATACTGACACCTCCCCACTATTCCATGGGGGCAGCCAGAGAAATGCTGATTATGTTGACAAGACACTTGGTGAAAGGAACATTAATGATACCTATCTGGCTGGGAAAATGCTTATAGAAAGTGGCACTAAGGTACAGTTTGATGGTAATCCAAAAAACTATATTACCTTCAGACAAGGAATGGAGAGAGTCTTATCCATGCACGGTCCAAAATATGGCCTTGTTTATGACATCCTTCAATCACGTTGCACTGGTAAAGCCACAGAAGCTATCCGCTTCTGTGACAGAATAAAAGACCCAGAGTTGGCTGTCAAGACTGCATTAGAAAGACTGCAAAAATATTTTGGTGATGAAACTGCAATTGTTGAAGCACACATCAATAGTATCACCCAGGGTGATGCTGTTAAATGGACAGTTGAATCATTTCAATCATTCCTCAATGAGCTTGAAGATGTTAAAATATTGCTGGGTCATGACTCCAGAAAGGCAACAATGAACTCTCCTAATGTGATCAAAGGTATAATCAGTCGTATGCCCAGACGCACACGTGATGAGCTGGTTAAAATATTGTGTGAAACTAACCAGCATTTGCCAAAATTTGAATTTCTTCTGGACTTTGTTGAAAGGCAACTAAAAATAGTTTCCCATCCTTTGATGAATATTGTGGCTGGTGCCCATACTCAAGTTGAACCAAGGTCAAAAGATACGGATCATAGTCGCAGAGCAAGGATGCCGAAGCCTGTCATGCAACGGGACCAGAGTGCTGTTAAGTCCTATGCACAGAGTACCGGAACTGGCACGATGTCAAACAAATGCCCAGTGATCGGATGCACCCAATCTGAGTCACATCCTCTGTGGGCATGCTCAAAGTTCAACACGTTAAGTCACAGAGATAAATGGGCTGTCGCTAAGAAACAAAGCTGTTGCTACAAGTGCCTCAACCCGGGACATTGTCAAGCTGAATGCCAAAGCAAATATTGCTGTCGGATTTGCAAGAATTCACAACATCACTATCTGCTGTGCCCCAATGGTGAGAAACCTCCTGAAAAAGGAAACCCTGTCGGAGAAGAAAAGGTAAAAAAATACAATGTTTTGTTGGATAGTAGTCGTAAGCTTTTGCCTATTGTTTCAGTTAAAGCCATTAATAGTGACACAAATAAGAGCATAATGATCTCTTGTTTACTTGATACTGGCTGTGACACCACAATGGGTACTAAAAGATTAGCTAAAGAGCTTGGTCTGAAATCTAAGTCAATCACTGATATTAAACTGGTTACTACAAATGCTGAATCTTACCAAACTGGGTTTAAAGCTGATGTAACAGTTGAAAACTGCACTAATGGGGATAGGTTCTCCCTTGCTGATGTGATATTTGTTGACAAAGTGGCTGTTCAAGCTAATTATAATAATGTTGAAGCTGTACAGATTGCTGGCCTAGAGGAGACTCCTCTTACAGATCTACCAAGTTGCAACGATGGGACTGTTGACATGATAATTGGTGTTGACAATGAATACTTACATGACGTTTCTGAAATACGGCGTAGTGCGAAATGTAATATTGCTGCTAAGTTGTCCAAAATTGGATGGGCTCTCGTAGGCCACCTGGGACCCCGAGAAGCCAAAGTTACCTTTAATGCCATCATGGGCAATAATGAAACAATTTGCCAAGACATACACTCTAATAATATATTGCTAATGCAAGAGGTCCAGGGATTAGAAACCCCTCTACATAAAGGTTTTATTTGTAATGGACATGCTGACAGTTGTGAACTTTTACATGCTGAAATTGATCATTATTTCAATGCTGAATTTGCAATTAATGTTAACGATGAGGATGCAATGCCATCTATTGATGATAATTTGTGCACTAAGATGTATGATGAGTCTGTGACCAAAAGAGAGGGTAGATACTATTTAAAGCTGCCTAAGAGAACTGATTCTGTTAAATTACCCAGTAACAGAGAGCAAGCCAAGTCCAGATTGCTACAACAGAGAAATCTGATGCGCAAAGATTCAGAGTTGAAATCACTGTACGTCACCACCTTCCAGAAACTAATTGACACTGATAAAATTGAAGCGGTTGATGCTGCTGAGATACCCCAAGATGGTCGAACTTTTTATATCCCGCATTTTATTACCCAGCAGAGTAAGAAGCGACTGGTGTATGATGGTTCTGCCCAATGTGGCAATGTTTCCTTGAATTCTGTTTTATTCAAAGGCTGTGACAATTTGCAAAGACTGTCTGATGTGCTTTTGAGATTTCGTAGATTCAAAGTTGCGTTTAGTTGTGACATAAAGGAAATGTTTATGCAATGCGGCATATGGGAAGAAGACAGAGACTATTTGAGAATTTTGTGGTTTGAAGAGAACAATATTGAGGGTAATATAAAAGAATATCGGTTCAAAAGGCTGCCGTTTGGCTTAAATTGCAGTATGTCAATGGCTGACTATTGCTTAAGAAAAACGGCAGAGGAGAACGAAGTTGAAGTTTCTGCTGAAACAGTTGAAGTTGTGAAATCAAGTTTCTATGTTGATGATGGGCTTGTGTCCTGCAAGAGTATTGCAGAAGGAAAGAAATGTGTCAATGAGTTGATTGCTTTGCTGCACTCTGGTGGCTTTGAACTGAGAAAATTTGTGTCTGAAAATGATGAAATTTTATCTGATATTGATCCTCAGAGGTTATTGCATGTTGAAAGTGCTAAAGAATTTGCTGACAATAACCTCATTGCCAACAAAGTGCTAGGGATGCGTTGGAATCCCAGCAGGGGAACTCTCTCTCCTAGAGTTGACATAAGAAAGATGCCTGAAACAAAAAGAGGCCTGTGGGCAACAACAGCTCAAATATTTGACCCTCTTGGCATATGCGCTGCATATCTGTTACCAGGAAGAATAATACTGCAAGAAGTGTGTTTGATTGTGAAAGAATGGGACAACCCCATTCCACCTGACTTGCTAAAGAAATGGCGCAGATGGCTAGCAGGCTTGCCCTGTCTAGAACGCCTTGAGATTCCCAGATGTTACTGGGCTGATGATGTTGATGTTTATGAGTTGCACACCTTTTGTGACAGCTCCGAAAAGGGGCTTGGCTGTGTCTCATATTTGAGAATGATCAAAAATTGCAGTGTGCATGTTGCCTTTGTTATGGCAAAGGCTAAAGTTGTACCCAAAGGCACTACCATGAGCATACCCAGGCTTGAGCTGATCGCAGCCACAATCGGCTCCAAAATGCATTGGCAAATAAAACGCTCTCTACATTTGCCATTGAGTAACTGTTGTTTGTACACTGACTCGGCTGTAGTAATGGACTGGTTGCGTAACACTGAGAGTCGACTTAAAAAATGGGTTGCTCGTAGAGTCACGGAAATTAACCGATTATGTGGCCATGATGAGTGGCTAAAAGTGCCTACTGCTCAAAATGCTGCCGATGTGTGCAGCAGGGGAAATGACCCCAGAAAGGCCGATGCAAATAGCATTTATATTGTCGGTCCGTCATTCTTGCATGAAGCCAATTCGCGCACAGCTTTAAATAAGATTAATGCTACCGGGCATTATTACGACAAAACGGCTTCTCGTTGCAAGGCTAATACTGTGTATGTTGATTATGATAATGATGTCTCGAGTACTGATGCTCTAAATGAATGTGGTGTCGATGATTTTGTTACATGTACAAATGTAAATGTGAGTGACTTTGACTTTGACAACAGTAATTTACCAAAATACCTGCAGTACCTGATTTTGCGTAGCTCTGACTACTACGAGTGTTTGAGAATGATTGCGTATCGCTACCGTTATGTTGTATTTAAGATACATGCCAAAGGCTTAAAATCCAATGTCTCGCTTGAGACTGGTTGTCTTAAAACCAGTGAGCTGAAACGCTCGATGATTGATCTTGTGCGTTTCGCCCAAGAAACGTACTTCGGTAAAGATAATATTGCTCGTATTGCCTCAAGGGGCTTTGCTTATGCGCTACAGCATTGTGACAAATGTGATATTGCCAAATTGAACGAGCTAAAGAATTTGCTCGTCTTTTACGACCGTGATGATAAAGTGCTTCGTGTTGGCGGGCGCATTGTGAAAGCTTTACTACCTGTCGAAACTATCCACCAGTATATCCTGCCCAGATTGCATTACGTTACCTCGCTCGTTGTACAGTATGAACATCGTGTCTGTAATCATTTCGGTGCTAGTTATGTTCTTTCTCAATTGATGCAAAAATTCTGGTTGTGTGGTGGATTGTCCACAGTTCGGAAATATTTGTCTAACTGTTTTTACTGTAAAATTAGACGTGCTAAGTCTGAGAATCAAGTTATGGGAAATTTACCTGCATGCCGTGTCACTGTTCCTAAGTTTCCCTTTGAACATACGGGGGTCGATTTGTTTGGGCCATATGGAGTAGCTGTGGGCCGAAGTGTCGCCAAACGTTGGTGTGTACTCTTTCTCTGCATGGCCAGTAGGGCCTGTCATATTGAAATTGTTCCTGACTTGTCTACTGATTCTTTCATTCAATGCTTTTTTCGCTTTCTTGCTCGTAGAGGAATGTGTTGTAAATGTTTGTACTCAGACCAGGGTACTAACTTTAAGGGTGCTGAAGCGGAGTTTAAAAGGCTTATGAGACGCTGTAACATTGATTGTGATGCTCGTAATTATGCTGATGATTTGAGTCGCCTTGATCGTGATCGTATTTCGCATTGCATGCTGAGAAAATGTGTTGATATTGATTGGCATTTTAACGCTCCAAAAAATCCACATGCTGGAGGAGGCTGGGAACGTGGTATCAAAAGTGTGAAGTATATATTGGCATCAATTTTGCATAATGGCTTGAACGGTTTACCGGCTTTGAAAACTCGTACTCCAAGTGATTTCGAGTTATTGTCTATTATGTGCGAGGTTGAAGCTGTTTTAAATTGCAGGCCTATCACTAAGTTGAACAGTTCTGTCGAAGACTGGCAAGCTCTAACCCCTATGTCGATACTTACTGGTAATTTACACCCTGATTCGCCTGTGACTGAATTTATGAAATGTGACATGTACCGGCGTAGCTACAAATATGTTGTGTCTGTATCTGAACAGTTTTATGCTCGCTGGCTCACTATGTATTTGCCTTGGCTCCAGCTTCGCCATCGTTGGCGTGAGACACGGCCTAATGTTTGTGTTGGGGATCTGGTACTGCTGCTCGAATCACAGACCGAAGGGAGACGAGATTACCCCAAGGGCTTGATAATTGAGACGTTTCCTGACCGCCAGAACAATGTTCGCAATGTAAAAATTAAGGTTGCAGATGGACGTGTATTTACTCGTGATGTCCGTAGCATCGTGCATTTAGAGGGTTTCGATGCCTCCAGTGATTGATATTTTGTTGACATGCTGTTTTGCTGTAAGTTGCAAATACTTCACTTGCATTGTGATTGTTTTTTGCTGTGCTGTTTGGCGTGAATCTGGGTCAGAAAGTTGATTGTTATTAGGTAAATTTGCCGCTAGCCTCTTCGGAGTGCTATTACCAAATTTAGGGGGCAGTGTTAATTACTGGACCCAGATCCATTCCATTGTTTTTATTGCGTCTCCGCACTCCGCTTCGTGACGTAATTTTCTAGTGCTGTAATTTTTAGTGCTGGTATAAGTTAGGGCAAGTGTTTGTTATCAGTTGATATTATTGGTGCTAATTGTTAGTAGTTTAGGGAGAATTTGAACTTAAATAAGTAATAGTATACCAAGCAAACTTTATTTATCTATTTGTAGGCTTGGTAGAGCATTTTCATCGTACGGACACTCGCATGTAGACCAAATTCGTTCTGTTTTTGAATTGGACTTAGCTCGCTGACTGTTTTTAATAACTGTCAAAGTTGCAATTACGACTCGCTGAATCTGTGAATATACTGACATTGAACCAACTGATTAGGTGTTACGCTGTTACTGAGTTACTGATTAGGCAGATCGATAGAGGCTATAAGATGAAAACCCCAAGTCTTTGCCAGGTAGTCTCACACTCTCACAAACATTGACAATGAGGCTATGGTTGGATACAGTCTGCGGGCCGGGCAAAATCCCTTTACTGGCCGGACCCAGCCGGCGGGCCGAATGTTGCCCATGCCTGGCTTAGAACAACAGCCAAACCGAAGTGAAAAACGTCAAATCAAAGGTGGTTTTTGTCAGCACTCCGTTTTTGGTCGTACAGCTCGGGGTGATTAAAGCCACCTTAATGTTCACCCCTCAAGTGTTACATTATCCGAAAATAAACTACCATTTATTTTATAATGATCAGCAAACAATTTTAAGTAAAAAAAACAGGATAACTAGAAAAAAAATTTATGTTACTTATCAAAGTTTCCAAAGGCAAAATTGGTTGAAAATATTTTGAACTTCAGAAGCCTACTTTAGACCAACTTTTGTCCGGTACAAATGTTTACAGAACAACCATATTTTCACAAAGTAATCTATTAGATCTGTTTTCTAGGTAAAAACCTAAAAATTATGCAATTGCAATTGATATGAAGCTTACTTTCGATTTGAAAATTAGGTAGAAGTTATTTTGACAGGTGGTTTTTGTCACCCCAGTTTACGGCAGCTCGCTCCGTGAGGTCACACGCGTCAGTTTGAAGGCAGCTTATATTCAAAGAAATAAAATTCTTGCACAGTACTACAAGCAGTAGCCTGTCATTGGCCCGTCAAGTCAATTTATTCACCAAAAGCGCAGCAAAAAGACGACGTTCAGGTAAGTGATAGCGAAAGACGCAGAAGTCACCAAAGTCAGCTACACTTTGAACATTAGATTATGCGTGATTAGCGGTAGATACGAGACGTCAATGTGAAGATATGTTTCTTTAACAAAATATCGGCCGCCGGTGTCAGAGCATAGTAACAATTCAATTATCTCGAAATTGACTTTACTACAAGGATCTTATGCATTATATTGGTCTGTCAATGCGAAGAAAAATTGCTTTGTACGTTTCATTTTTTATATTGTGTATAGCTAGAATTGTACCGTCTTTTACTGCGAACCTGAACCGGAACTTCACAAACCGGTTTTGACATATTTTTTACTGAAGCAAACCCAAACCGAAGCGTTTCAATTTATTTGAACCTTGACCGGTACTGAACCGAAATTTAAAACCGCTGTTCAAGAGCGTAGGAAGTACTTTTAAGTAAGGGGGGGGGGCTGAAATTTGTGTTATCATACCAACGTCTGAGGGGCGAAGCTCCCCAGACCCCCATCCTTATTATTGCAACATACATCATACGTATGATGCATTTTACTTCAGTAAAAGTCATTTGGAGACTGCTTGATGAACTTAAGCTTTTCTCTAGCATAAACACAGTAGCCACATCGACGTTTAAAAAGGTGTTTACCTACTTTGAAATAACTTATTATTCGTTCACAAGCTCCTAGTCTGAAGCTTCCAGGCAGGAGCGTATTTAGGGGGACATTGTGCCATGCCATCCCCCTTTTTGTTTCTGCCTTTTAGTAAAAAAGAGCAAGTTTAATGGTGACAAAGATGCCAGACTCTTTTGATGGTTTTCGTAGCTTATTCCAGGAGCGGCACCGAGTAGGTAGGTTGAGGGGTATGCATCCATCCACCAGCCATTTTCAAAAATATTTGTGATGTATAGGCCTACAATTTTTCCATAATTTCGAACCTCTTCGCAATACGCCTTACGCTTTAAGCACGCATAATCGAAAAGGTGCGAACAAAATGCATCATATTAGGTGAAGCTCTCAGAATTTGGGTCAAACAGTTTAAACAAAATTTGCCTAAAAATTTTTCAAAAAGCAACAAAATAGCCATTAAAAATTTTCCAGTGAAGCATGCCCCCGAACCCCCCAGAGCTTTTTTGTTTCTCAATCAGCTTCAAATTTGTTCTTCTAAAAAGAAATACGCTCTAAAAAAATGTGGAAATCATGCCCCTCCCTTTCAAAATTTCTCGCTATGCCACCGCTCCTAGGGTAAGCTAGCTGATTCTAATTTGATATTTTGTTGTTTCCGTGTTGTTTGCCCAAAAGGTTCCTTAATAATGGAAGAAAATTTCCTTGTGACATCATATTAAAGCTCTAAGAGCTTGTACACGAAGTTATCAGGAAATCCAACAGTTTTTGCGATTTTGTTCGCCTCTGTCACAAAGTTGCAAAAGTTAGTACGTGGGTTTTGAAGGTATTAAGGAAGAAAAGAAACAAATAACAAGTGACGCCATACGTCATCGTTGAAATGCCATAGGGTGTACTGTTGTTATAAATTATTGAAAGCGGGGGCTGAAGGGGGGCATAAAATGTCTACGGGAGGCTAAAAAAATGTAGGGGGGCTTCAGCCCCCACCTTCCAACGCTCATGCCGCTGTTGAACCCAAACCGAACCTGAACTGGAAAAATTAAACGGTTCGACTCTCTTGTGTAAAGAACAAGCCGGCAAGTTTACTTTTGCCTTTGGGAAAAACACGAAATTCCCCCTTCTTAGTAGCCTACTTTCGTACGAGTAAGCACCCTCGTTCAGGCGATAGAGGAGAGTCGATGCAGCCTATCTTTGAAAGAACGGTTTGGGGACTGCAAATCTGGAGTACCATTGGAGAATGTAGGATTCGGCCGTCATAAATGATGTGTGCTGCTGTTTGTCCGCTTTCGCACGAAGCAGGATCAAGGCTGCCCCAACGAGAAGTATATGCACCAAAGCGTCCAACAGCAGATCTAAGGCGATTAAAAGTTGCCCAAAGTTTTCGAGGAAGGGATGCACCAACATGAGCACGGACGTCAGGGCATACACCAAACTGAGGAAGACGGAAAACTGACTCCCATTTCGCATTTCATATTGGCAACTTCTAGGTTGTTGAGTCCTATAGAAACTGATGAAAATCGGCGATGTCAACTAACCCAGAAAGAAACTTACACATGCTGATGAGTGATGAGCAGAGATGGGCATAGCGGCGTTGTTGAGAATAGCGCCGTTACCAGCGCCGCTGTATTTTTCTGTCAACAGTGAAAAGCGGCGGCGCCGGTTTTTTTTAGGTGGAGTAGCGACCAGCACAGCAGCGCTTCTGTGAAGATAATTGACTTACCCCTGCCGCTGTTGCAAAAAACTTTTTCATTTTGAAGACTGTGTGTTACGCAGCAATTCAAAAGTAAAATCGAAACTTAAATCTCGACTCGCTCTGCTTGAAATTAGTACCATGAAACAAACAAATGAAAACGTAAAGCGAAGTGATAGCGTGAGATCGCAAAGCGATGCTCCACTGATTCATTCACACCATTTTCATCGTTCTCATCGCCAGACACTAATCCTGATTAACAGTTGCTGTTTCACTAACTCAGCTGCATCTCGCCGTCAGAAATCCGTTTCAGTAATGCCCCCCGCTGGTTTGACTTCTCACGTCTTTGATTCGAGTATCTTGTATCGTTTTACCTCATTAACACTAGGACCCATACAGGGAAAAAAGCGAAAATATTGTCTGTTCGATGAGACAAAATAATAATGCGAAAAAAATGAGTAATCATGCAGTCTTTGCGGTGGTAAGACTAAAAATGATATACAGAAATATGAAACTCAATGTTTAGCTCGAGATTTTTGAACAAATTTAGTACCAGTAAAATAGTTATTGAAAAATGGTTGTTTATTTTATACTAAAAATGGAAAAGACAGTATGGCATAACAAACAGTAGGCCTAGTAAAGATAAGTGTGATAAATAATAATTATTATTTAAACTGATTTATAACAAATCAGTGGCGTAGCCAGATGAAAATTTCAAGGAGACCAAATTGATTTTACTTACTTACTCCCGATCGTGTACTCAGGCCTACTCCCGATTTTGTGTTTTAAAGTATCCAATGATAGTCATTTTGATTTGGGTGAAAGTATTCTCATCACTTTTTATGATGCGAGAATTTGCCTTGAGCTTAATATATTTTGGCTCGTTAAATAATCAGATCGAAAGAAATAGCAAAAGAAAATTGACTGTTTGTCTCTCCTGTCCCCCTCCAGCTACGTCTCTGACCAGATTCCTGTGAATACGCGTTTTTATCTTCAGTATTTGTTTTTCTTGAAAATATCATTGACTGAAATTGACTCTATGTTTTTCCTGACCCCCCCTCGGCTACGCCCCTGATTAGCTTACCGTGACTATGTGTTTTTTATCACCTGCATTTGTTTTTCATGAAAATATCATTGACTGTGATTGAGGAAATTCACTTGTGTGTCATTGTTAATCGTAACTTTTTAGCTTTTACGAAAACTTTCGCATTTTCATAATTTTAAAGCAGCGGCAGCGAATAGCGGCAGCGCCCGCTGTTTTCGCGTGCGGTAGCGGAAGCGGAAGTCTCTAATTCAAGCAGCGGTTGCGGCAGTGCCGCTGCTTTTTTCGTCAAATAGCGGCAGCGACAGCGGTGCTGCTATTGAAGAAGCGGCTGCACAGCTCTGGTGATGAATTATCCCCCAATCTTGGTGTGATTAAAAGATGGCTGGCCATTCCTAAGCGTTGGCGGTTTGATTGCTTTCTCGTAACCGGAGATATTTTTAGTATATAGTCGCACATTTATTCTCCTATCATGAGAAAGCGATCAATGGGCTATACGAGCTCGCTGAGGAGTTGCTAGCCGTCTGTCTATCACACCAAGATGGGGGAATCCCGCCAAGTGTTTTCCCCTTACGGCACAACAAGCAAACTTGCCGGCTTGTTCTCCACACTGTCCTCTAATGCTGAACGTCCAGCAGGGAAGCTGTGAATACCAATTTTAAAGTCATTGGTCTGACCAGACTCGAAATAAAATCCAAGTCTACAACTTCCGAGGCGGATGCTCTTACCACTCGGCCATGTGAGCTGTTCTTAACAGTTTGAACTAAACTATCACTCTAAAATAGGGAAACTCTTCAAGTGACTCAGCCACAATGGCAAGCAGTGAAGGGCACGATAAACCTTTCTGCACTAAATCGATACCAATAATCGATAATTTCAAAAAAGACCAGGGCGATACCGATAATCGATGAATCTCAATTTCTTAAAACGATATCGGCAATCGATGAATTATCGCCGACACATTTTTCCGATAAATGTTGCGGTAAATTTTCGATGTGTTCGACAAAGTTTTTTTTGCAAGTCAAATTGCAAAAATGTTTTTCTAAATTTTTCAAGAACAGAGAGCAGTTCACGGACACTGCGGTGGCATCAAACAAAACAAAAAGAGATTTTTTAAACTGCAGCAAGACATTATGGACGCAGTGTATTTTTTCCATCGCGCCAACTCACTAGCTTGAAACACTGTGTGCGCAAAGAATCGTTTATTGCGATAATTTATCGGCGATAACAAAATATATTACAAGGGCGATATCGGTAATTGATAAATCCAAATTATTTTGAGCGATAACGATAATCTGTAATAACTTATTGCCGATAACTATCGCCGATAATTTATCTCGATAAACGCCAATCTCTGATGGCAAGTTATGATGAACGGCTTAGCAAGATTTTTTCTCCATATTAGGCCTATTTATGAACGTCAAGCAGAAAAGCTTTGAACAGACACCAATTGGTTTGACCCGACGGAGGGGTCTGCCACTTTAACATGCAGAACTTAAAACCTGGGCATCGAGCTAGAAATATCGCTCCGGTTTAGGTTCAGGTTTCGCAAAATTTACTTTTGGCGATGTAGGCCTACCTCGGGTTCAGGTTTTTCGTGGTTTGATTCTGAAGCTCTAGTTTCGGTTAAAACTAAAAATGCATTGATTTATCGGGTTCAGGTTCGCAGAAGCAAAAATTCATTGGTTCAAATTCGGTGTGGGATCAAGAATTTTTGATCAAGATCAAGAACGCTCCTGGGTATGAGCTCAAACTGCATCCGGTTGTGAGCTCATCGTTGATGAGTTGGATTAATGAGGGTACTTTATCACAACTCCCTTCAGGTCACCCTTGGGCAAGGTGTAGTACCTGTAAGCCCCCCTCAGCAAGGGTTACGTGCCTGAAACGGTTAGTACTAAATCTATTGGGAATTAAAGGATAAAGGGCTGCTGTACGGTGTAGGCATACATAATAGCTGCATTTTTTTTACGTATGTATTTGTTTTTGATTTAGGTTGTGCAACCATGCACAGTTATCCGTAACTGGCATGTTTCAACGTTTTGCGTTTGTGTTGCATATTCCTTTTTCTGTGCCATTTTATTTTCATGCTTTTGTTCTGATTGGTTATTGTTGGCGGTCAGAAATAAAAGTTGTGATTGAATTTAAAATCGTCAATTCCACTTATGTTCTGGTAGGCTGCACAGCCTACAGGCGCATTTTTGCAAAAATGCTTATTGTATTTAGGCTGATGGTAGGCCTACTTTTTAAGATGCTGCCGTAGCTCATAAAGGATGTCCTCAGTGGCAAAAATAACCTCACTCAATCAATCATATTTATTGTAACTTGAGCACATATATCATGAACATAAAAAAACACAGGAGACTGCGAAGAGACCGATGAAGGTCTTCGAGTCGAGCAGACACCTCGCTGAAAAGACGCAGGTGCGTCTTAGGGAGAAGCTCGAAAATAATCTGGATCCGCTGACTGCTTCTGACTCGGAACCTTTGTTCAGTCAGCCCTCCGATCAGTAGGCGTAGCCTAATCTTGTGGAAAAAATACCACCTGTCGCAATTGCGCTTATGCTTCCACAAACACTAAACTATCCATTTCATTGATTTCTCATTGCCATGATTTTTTTCAATAAAGTATGGAAAAGACTATTTGTTGTGCACTTTTTTAGCTTTACGATTGTTAGCTTTAGGCACCAGGGCTGAAAAACACCACACAAGAAAGACCATGAATAGGAATTTTCAATAAATTCTGTACAATATGACTAAAATTGATTGAACAAAATGTAAAAACCGTCCTTGAGATTTGCCGTATCATTAGTGTCTTCTGTGTCCCAATTAAGGCGTACCTAATGTGCTGATGTGCCTCTGGTTGTGCCTTATATTTTGGTCTTGGATTGATGAAATAATGATAATAAAAAAATGGCAACATCGCTCAATTACGTCATTCCAAATTTTATTTCTCCGCCGTGAATGTGTGCTTATTTAACAACCAAAAAAGGAAATCAAAAACAAAGCTTTTTCCTGAATACCAGTAAATTAGTTTTTTTTAACTTTTATTGATGACATTGCCTTTTTGAGTTAAAAAATGGATATAATTAACATTTTGCAAAAATGAACGGATGAATATTTATTACAATAACTCACGTTGTGATACAGAACATCATGACGCAGATGAAAAACACATGGTATAAATTAGCTACACCTAGCGTTGTAATTTTAGCATCCTTCCCTGTTGATCTGTCAATTAGGTAACCCGTAGCTTGTTAGTGCTTAGTTTGTTCAAATTTTCATTCAAATAAATCGAAAATGTCTCTGCCAAAGGTGTTTTTTGACATTACTGCTGATGGTCAAGTTTTAGGAAGAATAGTAATGGAGGTGAGCTGCTAAATTTTTTTAGAATTTGCTAAATAAACCACCGCAGTTCGTGACAGGGTCGCCTTAGTAGCAATGCATGTAGCGGTACCATATGTTAGTGACCTGTGACATTGTAACCGGTACCGAAAGTGTTTCAAGCTATGCACAGAAAATTTGACGGTTCAGTGTGTTAAAAAGAATTGCAAAATGAGCTAACATGCTCCGAATTTCGCTGTTTGCTGCCATAAGTGGTAGCAGGAAAGACCTTGCCCACACGCAGTGCCTTTCAACCATGACGCTGTTGGTAGGGGCCATGCCCGCATTGCGCCAGAAACCTAAGGTGGAGAAAAATCGCCAATCAGTATTTTGCCGTTGACAGCAAAATAGACACTTCCATTACAGGGGTCCTGCTAAAACTTCAATATTTCCAAGTGCACTTTGTTACATTATGGACATGGTAATCCCTGCTATGACTGCAAGCTTAATAACAATACAATAAAGGTTAAAGATTGTGAAAAGGATTTGGGAGTCACGATTAGTACTGATTTAAAATCATCTAAACATGTGGCGCTTGCAGTCCAACAAAGCTGAAACTGCATTAGGATTGCTCAAACGAACTGTTGTTTGTCGTGACAAAAATGTTTTTCTTAAACTGTATAAGCTTTTAGTTCGACCGCATCTGGAATATGCCACAGCAGCGTCGAACCCACATTTTAAAAGAGATATGTAATTAATTGTAAAAGTCCAAAAACGAATGAGTAAAAACATACAAGGCATGAAGGACTTAATGTACAACAAGCGATTAATAGCATTGAATTGGTAGTCACTCAAAAAACGCAGGCACATCTTTGATTTGACTGAAATTTTTTAATTAATGAATAACCTTTCAATATCTGGTTATAGTAAGTTTTTTACACTTTAAGATGTTAAGTACACTCGTGGGCATAACTTCAAATTGAAAACAAATTTTGTTAGAGTTGAATGTCGAAAATATTTTTCACAAAGGTGTATACAGGATTGGAATAATTTGCCATGGAATGTTGTAAATAGTATTTCTGTTTCTCAATTCAAACGTCTTGTTTCTGAATACTGCTAATTTTTTAATCTTTGCATTGTCATGATATTCCTTATTTTAACTGATTGATTTTTTTTTACCAGTGCAATTTCTGATAAATTTGCATATTTGCAGCCTACCCCTCCTAGTTCATAAGTTTAGCTAATGGTATGCGTGCAGTTAGGCATCAAGCTATCATATTTATTAAAATTTATGAGCGTGTTGATTTCTTGTTTGTTATTTTATTTACTGTGGTTAGAGCTATTTTATTCACTGTGGTTAGAGTTAATATATTTACTGTGGTTGGAGCTATGGAATTGTCAGTAGATCCATCTTCGACTTTTTTTAATTTTTTTTTGGCATTTCTTCATCTTCTTTGTTATTTTTTGCTGGATGCACTCTGTGTTCTACTTATAGATAGATACACTTTGGTTGGAGTAATCAAATTGTCAGTAGATCCATCTTTGTTTTTTTTTTCTGATTTTTGTCATTTCTTCATCTTTTTCATTATTTTTGCTGGATGCCCTCTGTCTTATGCTTAGTTGTTTCATTTGATGTTATTTGACATTTGTTTGGTTTTATGGTTGTCGTCCCGTAGTGCCATGTGTGCACTGGATTCGGGAAATACATTAATATTAAAACCTGCAGGAGCACAAAGACTGCCTTAGCAAGTGATTTAGTAGCGCTAGTGAGTTATTATGGTACCTGTAGGCCTACTAAGCAGCTAAGGGCCCTAACCAAACTCAAACCCTTAGTAATAACTTACGAACGGTCCTTGTGCTTCTAAATCACTTGCAAAGGCCGTCCTTACGCTCCTGCAGGTTTTAGCGATAGGCTACCAGACTACCGCTTTACAGTTCATATTTTGAAACTCCAGCTGTTGAGATTTGTCTTTAAGATGGTTGTTGTCATTAGGTTGCTGTTTAGTGTGACAATTTAGCTGTTCAGTTTTGGCAGTGTCTGTTTTGTCGTTAACGTCATAATAACAATTAGGTCAATTTTGCCGCTGCTACATAACCCCATGTCACACGAATATTACATCTCATTCTATGCTACTGTCTGAACACGAACGCGATTGTTAACCCCAGGTCACACGAGTCCAAAGCAATCTGAAGCCACTTAAGCGAAACAAACCAAAACCGCGACGAGAATCAACCCAAAACTAGTGCAGCGCTCCATCCACTAAGCTATCGAGAAGTCGTCGCAATTAGCACAAAATGGCGCTTAAAAACCCACGACATCACATACAGCAAAATAGGGGTTTTGTCTAGAGTAAGCTGTTCACGTTTACAATAACTCATTCACGTTTACAATAACCCGTTCACGTAAGGCGATGAAAGACTCAAATGGCTTACTCTAGATGAGACCCGCAAAATAGATCTAATAGCTATTTTGCCGTTAATGGCAAAATAGGACACTACCTTCAGTTTTAGTTACCGTACACTTTGATACTTCAACGTAGTAATGCCAGTGTAATGAAAATTTGATGTTTTTTGATGTTCAAAATGCTTCAAGGCTGAGAAAAACTTGATTTTTATTTTTGCCCTGATTTCAAGTTTGCAAAGTAGGCTATGATGTGTCATTTTTAACTAAAACATTAAATAGTTTCATTTCCATTTTTGTATGTTATTTTCCATCATGGCAGTCGCAAGAAAAATTTGCCCAGTAGCAGCATTTCTCACTATTCTTATGTTCTTCGTCTTGGATGGAACATAGTACTATGTTACTGTTGTTTAGATCGTTAGTCTACAATTTTTACCATTGCAAACTTTACTCACAGTTCAAAACTTTGTGCTATCTAGCCTACAGCCTTTCTTACACTAAGGTTATTATTAAATGATATTGAACTGAAAGTTCAACAGTAATTGAGGGAGACTGCGAAGTGAGCTTGCGCTCTTCGAGTCAGCAGCCACTCGTTATATATGTCAAATGCGATCGGCTCCAGCCGTGAATCGAACCCATCACGCAGGATCTGTCACCTGCATGCGGTACCGCTAGGTCATGTCGCTAACTTACACTGGAATTAAAGATAGCAAATTCGTCTAAACTACATAATTAGTCTATGTTGTGAAAACATCCAGTTTCAAGATTTGCTGTGTCTTTTGTTTTTCCTTTGTAGTCGTCCCATATTAATTGCATTGCAAACTTACAATTGTTTTCACCACTTCAGATGGTTATTAGAGAATGTAAAACTGATCAGCTGATGCATCACTCCTTCATTATTTTTCAGCTTCGATCAGACGTTGTTCCTAAGACTGCTGAGAATTTCAGAGCTTTGTGCACTGGCGAAAAAGGATTTGGATACAAAGGATCTTCTTTTCATAGAGTAATTCCGGATTTCATGTGCCAGGTATTTGTTCATTCAATGCACAAGTTTGGTTCAAACATATTTTGTGGGCTGAAAATACAGATATATGCAGCTCAAAAGTAGTCTTGATTTGCTGTAATTATTTTGATTTATCATTGCTTAATTGGCAAGTGCATAAGATTCATGTGATAAGTATCTTTGAGAACTAACTCTCATGATTATAACCGACTAATGCACATTTTTCCCAATTAAAATTTTAGCAATTGCAAATTTGTCTAAGTTTAAATCTTAATAAGAATTAGCCCAAAGTTTTCAAAGTGTGCAGAAATTTTTATTGAAGTTTTTTTGCTCAGAATATAACTTAGTAGGATATGATCGTTTACTGTTGAAGGACATTGAGCACTTTGATTTAGATTTAGTGGAAATCATTAGTCCAGTTGGCAATCATTAAAAAACTTCCTGGTAATCTCTTGCTTTTTCTTTGTGTTGTCACGAAGCAGCAACAATAAGGATATGTGGAATGCCAGACTGTGATTTTATCTTGATTAAATTTCAATCTCT
Source organism: Trididemnum miniatum (assembly GCA_964006365.1). Lineage (NCBI taxonomy): Eukaryota > Metazoa > Chordata > Ascidiacea > Aplousobranchia > Didemnidae > Trididemnum > Trididemnum miniatum. Next base: position 34,781,720 of record OZ023232.1, read on the forward strand.
GTGATCTGCAAAATTTTTGTTCCCAGCTTAATGAAGCTCTGATTGGGATTAACCTGATTCAAGCAAAATTTAATGTGGCTGTAGTTGTGTCTTTACAGGTATCACACCTGCTTCTATTACACCCACATAAATGTTTTCAATATGACTTGCACATAGAATGTACAATTGTACAGGGCAGTTCTTGCATGCCCCTGTGCACTGCTGCCTATAATGGAGCAGCAGGACCCATCTCTTATTTAGTTTGTTTAGTTGCATATTTATCCTCCTATCATGAGAAAGCGATCAATGCGCTATACGAGCTCGCTTAGGAGTTGCCGGCCATCTGTCTACCACACCAAGATGGGGAAATCCTGCTAAGTGCCTTTCCCAACCGCACAACAAGTAAACTTGCCGGCTTATTCTTCACACTGTCCCTTTAATGCTGAACGTCAAGCAGGGAAGCTGTGAATACCAATGTTATAGTCATTGGTTTGACCCGACTCGGAATCAAACCTGAGTCTACAGCTCAAGAGACAGACGCTCCATACCACTCGGCCATCTCTGCGGCTTGGTGCCAGCGCAACACAGCTGCGAAGAAAGATTCCGGCAGTGACAAATTGTTGGCAACAGTGTGTGTGTCTGAATTAACCTGTCCAAGAATCAAATCCTAGATGTCCTGCACCAATAGTGAGATTGTCTCGCAAAAGACCATAGAATTGCAACTGATTTGGTGTTTCCATTTTTTCTCACTTGCGTGCTCACTAGGCATCAATTCATAGACAAAAACGTTCATAGTAGAAAAATTTTAAGCCACACAAAATGTTAAAAAATTGAAAATAGTAGCCACGGCTTCTATTTAAGAAAATACGGTACTCTGGAAACTCAACTTTTTGGTAAATATTGGATCTAACTTTGTATAAAAATTTATGTTTTGGCAAATTTGCACTTGCTGAAAACTGGGAATAGTGTACTTCACAATTATTCGTGTTAATCTCTAAGGTTGAGACCCCTTATGTTTGCTACTGCTGTTTATTTATATATAAACATGTTAATTTTAGTAGCTATTAATAATGACATGTTTATATCCTGCCTTCACACTTGCGTTGGTGCAAGCACTCCAAGGAGGTTGTCCGAAACACAGCAATAATTACTAGGCCTAGTGAGAATTTGTTGTTTAGGGTGGAGACTTTACTAGGCACAATGGCACTGGTGGAAAAAGCATTTATGGAGAAAAATTTGCTGATGAAAACTTCACATTAAAACACACAGGACCTGGTATGTTTTATTCTGTCAAAAAGCATGTCTGGTTGATGTATGTAGTAAGTTTTGTTGACAAGCTCTTGATTAATGAACTGGCATCCTGATAAACGAGGCAATTAAACCAGGGTCAAGTTATATAGCTAATTTACAAAGTTAACTGAGAGTTACTTGTTGATGAGGACAAGCTACGATCGTGAAGTTTCAGACGTAATTTTTTGTTGCACCGCTGTTGGCGCTATTTTAGTATTCAGTGAAATTTGCTATACCTACGCGGAAGACGAAGTTAAGTTGCCTCACAAAAACTAAATCAACAAAAGCAAATCTTTATTATACTCGCAGTATTGCGCCGTACAAGTGGCAAGGCTCATCTCTGTGTCTTGGTGCCTGGGCAGTAGGGTGGAGTAAAAAAACTTTTTGTTTCAGATCAATTTCCCCGGGGTCAGAAAAGTGGGCATTTGGTCTGAAAACATGCTTAAAAGTGGTTTAGCATGGTTGCAGGCAAAAATAGCCGAGCTACCTCCCTCTAGTGGTTTGTCAGGCCCAAATTTTGCCAAATTTGTCATAATTTCTTAATTTCAAACGGTAGAAAGTTAAAAGTTGTAGAACACCCAAGTTTATATCTGCTATAAGAGGATTTATGCTTCAATTTTGGTCAGAAAAAGATATTTTTGGCGAAAAGCACATTTTTATCAAGTTTTTCGTTTGTTAACTGGCTGTGATGGCAATCAAACAAATATTTTTATCTTCGACCTTCCAAATGTCTCAGAAACCGTTGTATATTTTGTTATGATTGAACAAGACTTCCCAATTTCATAGCATATTCAATTACTCCTGTTGCTTGTGGCTAACTTTTGAGCTAAACCAAAAGTGAGGCCACAAAATACTGTTGTAGCGTATGTAACTTTTATTTCGTTTTCACAAAACGAAGTAACAAAAGAGTTCTATTTCTTGTCTTTGAAATTTATGAAATTGTGAACGAAACCCAACTCCAAAATATTTCGTTAAATGGTATTACCAAAGCTATATAAAATTGTAGAGATAGATAACCACACATTCGAGCTAGCTGATACACTAGAAGAACATATAACTTATATTTCAGATTTTGTTGCGGTATAGTGTTGCTTCCAACAAAGTGTGCAGTACAAATATTATAAAGTCTTAAAATCTGTTGAGTTGGTAGTAAACTCTAAATATGGAAACTAGAAACCAGGCAGTTAGGGTTACGCAGATATTACGTAGTGGGCATGAGTTGAAAAGTGTGCAACAGTTTCCTCCTGGTGTCTTGCCTACAACACAGCATGTGATCTGTCGTGTATCAAACGAAGATAACTTTTTAATGTCTTAGGCCACGAACGCTGTGACCCAAGAATTATTTCAGTTTTGGACGTGACGCAATGTCTGTACGTTCAGCTTATCCTGCGTGGTCAGAAAAGTTCTAGAGTTGGTTAAGGAATTCAGCAATTTGGACAGGTACCCTTTGAGCTAACCGGGGAACGACATTTTTCGAAAAGGAGGCAAGTGGAGAAATTAAATTATCGATAATTATTTGATATTTTTTGTGAAGGTGAAAAAACATGGACGTATGCTGGAAGCAGCGCTTGGTCTTCGCATTTGCAGTAAAGATTGAAATTTTCACAACTACCAGAAGACTGCAAGAAGTTCAAAATGCACAGTACTGCAGTGACTAAAAAATTAGCACCCAGTGAAGTTCTAGAAAAAATATTTTGTATTCTTATGCCCCTACAATCAGCAAAAGATCCCGACTGGACTCGACGTAGTTGGTGAGGTTGACACTGTAACATTATCTGATGACCATTCCGCTTATGGTCCTTCTTAGGGCTTCCCTTTTTCCCGGATTTTCAACTTTCCGGGAAACGGAAAGTTTTCAAAAAAATTTCCCAAGCTTGATTGTTTGCCTATTTTTCTGGTTTTTAGCATTTCAGATCTAATTTTTAGCATATTGTTACGTTGTTTTGACAAACTTATTTTGAGTTTTTCAATTTTTTCGACAAATTGAAGGAAAAATTTTGATCTTGCTAGCATTTTCTCTTAAAAACTGTTTCGAATTTTCAAAAAATAATTTTTATTAAGCAAAAAAAAATTTTTTATGTTCGAATGATAGATATCAGTGCCACTAAAATCCTCCTTGCCAATGTAAACAAATTTTCCGGGATCCCGACTTCCCGGGAGGAAACACTGGTCCTTTTCAATGTCCTTTAAAAGATTCAGTATTTCAGACTGATGACGAAGATTTACACCATAATCGTTCCAAACAGCCAAGCTTTACTTTTATTAGCGACCAAATCACTTGCTGTGTAGTAGGCAAGAAACCAGGAGGAAACTGTTGCAAACTTTTTAGCTTATGTCCATCACTACCGGTACAGCCAAATTTAAAAGTAAATTTTTACGAAGTTGTGTGCGCGATATTTTAACGCTTTCTGGCATAAACATTACAATGCTTGTTAATTCTTTTCTTCGCTACTGCTACCGCTGTTTAGTGGCGCACCAAGGATTTTGCAAAGTGGCGCAAAACCGCCATCAGATTTGCGGTTTTCACATAAAAGCCACTCATTTAAGCACACTTCTCACCGAAAAAGGATGTAGTATACCGTACGTGCAGTTAAAGCAGTCTCTAAGAAACAACACAAAAATATGTTGATAGGCCTCCCTAAAAGCCTTGGTATGTCTAGAAGCAGAAGCTCGGCTAAAATAAATGAGAGGATGCAACCTAATTAGCTTTGGCGCATTTAATTAAATGACGTGTGTGTTCTATAATATAATCTGCAACAACGACAGAGCCAGCGCGCGGCATGGCACCGTGGCTCTTCCTGAATGCGCCTATGCCGCTGGGCTTAAACTTTCGTGGTCCAGTGTGCAAGACTCGAAATAAAAACCAATCGAAAACACCCACAGTATTTTTTGTCAAAGGCGTGAGAAATGCGTGAGCTACGTTGCTCACAGTAAAGATCTGGTTTGCAGTAAGGGTACCTTAATTCACTATGCACTACAGTTACTGCTGTGCTTGTATGCATGGTTGTTACATGTATTAGGGATGCAAACTCAAGCAAAATCTTAGCCCGGATCCGAACTTAAATTTTGCGATTTTCCTAACCTTGAGGCGCAAGTTTTGCCAAAATTACGTATATTTCTTGTAAACCTATTTTTCTGTGACCAAAACTTTTCGAGAACAATGCAGAAGCAACTAGTGCCTTGATGCTTACGGAGAGAGAATATTTAGCTTCTGTTAAGAGCATAATTAGAGGCACTGCACAGAAAGTGGCAGACAATTACTAGGCTGACGATTAAATTTTCATATACCGGTAGAGTAGACTGAAATCAAATTGGAACAGACCCTCGATCAGCTTGTTGCATTCATGCAGGCTACAGGGCAGGAACCCTTGGTTGAAAATCACCGTATTTTATCCACATTAATTCTCATTGCAAAAGATTTGCTGCAGCTGTGAGCTCAAAATGAGAAAAAATTTGGCGAGTTTCGAAGAAGAGTAAGGGGGGATTATATCACTTTCTTATTTGCATTCATGTAAACTCATATTCTGTTCTGTGACCAAGCATTGATTTTATTATGTAATACGATAATTTCCTTAGAAGGTACAAAAGCAAATTATTCGTAACAATTGCCTCTTTAATACGATTCTGTTTGCACTAACCTACTAAAATAATGGTAAGTATCTAGCTTAGTTCAGCATAATCATGCAAAATATGACTTTTTTTTCAAGCAAGCAGTCTCATCCGACACTTAATCCAAGCTATCTGTATCAGTTAAACCATGGTTGAACACAGTGCCTGCGCCAAGCCCCCTAATCGACACGCTTGCCCTCCCCCCAATTAACAAGCTTACTCTTTTAAAGACAGCGGCTTTTGTGCTTAATTTCAAACTTTGGCCCCCTAAGTCAACTGCTCTGGCACCGGCTCTGGTTGAACATGACGTTATTTTAATAATTTGCTGTAAACTGGTAGTGCACATACGGCGACAGTTTTAGCACAAGCCAGGTGCCTGCTCCTCTTACGCCACTTACGGGCGAGGGGCGACCGCTAATAGTAGCAACCAAATTAACAACAGTTCTTTTTTACAAAACTACACTTTTGGGGGTTTGATCCCCCCATATCTCTCCTTAAATACGACCTTTATTAATTATATGGCAGATGTACGAAATGCTACGGCACCCCGAGCCTGGAGTGCTGACCTTTATGATTTATCAGGAAACGCATACCACAACCATGACCTGTCGGTCAAAATGTTGCATCCTACTGCGTGCTATGCTATATTTTGACGATTGCGGAGCTTGGACTGTCTTACCTCAAACTTATGAAAATATTTCGGGGGGGTTTAATCCCCCCTCATTCCACCCTAAAAATGGCCTTGACCAGTAGTATTTACAGCTTAAATCTCCATTTGCGGTATTGTTAGTAGGCCTACTATGTTCTTCTGATGTTTGATATCAGCTAGCTCGATTGTTGCGTAGTTTATCTCTATAGCTTTAGGTAATATCATTCAACGAAATATTTTGGAGCTGGGTTTTTACAATGTCATAAATTTCAGAGTAGTGTTTTTTGTTACTACGTTTTAAAACAAAATATAAGTGACATCCGCTACGACAGTATTTTGTGGCTTCACTTTTGGTTTAGTTCAAAAGGTACCTGGAAACAATGTGGGTATGCTATGAAATTGGAAAGATTTTTAATCATAACAAAATATGCGATGGTTTCTGACACATTTAGAAGGTCGAAGATAAAAATATTTGTTAGATTGCCATCGTAACAAGTAAACAACTGCATGCATGATATCTGTTGGAAAACAAAATATTTGATAAAAATGTGTTTTTTGCCAATAACTCTTTCTGGTCAAAATTGAAGCAAAAGCCCTCTTAAAGCAGATATAAACTAGGGTGTTCTACAACTTTTGATGCAATTTTTAACGTTCTACCGTTTGAAATTAAAAAATTATGACAAATTTTGCAAAATTTGGGCCTGACAAACCACTAGAGGGGGAGGTAGCTCGGCTATTTTTGCCTGCAACCATGCTGAACCACTTTTAAGCATGTTTTCAGACCAAATGCCCACTTTTCTGACCCCGGGAAATTGATCTGAAACAAAAAGTTTTTTCACTTCACTGTACTTGGCAGCACCAGCACAGCTCACAAGGAACGTTGCAGTGGTAGCGACACCGTGTCCGATTTGACCAGGCCGGGAATCGAACACTAAGACTTACCGTGCATAATGCCTAGACCCTATAGCGATATGCTTCACACTGAGCTAACTGGCCGAAATATTAATCGTTTGGTTTAGGGTAATCACTGTTCATAAAAGTGTTTCTTCGTTATTTTTCAGCGAGTTAGGTACTTCGATTATTTTCATTATAGGTATCCTTTCTATGGCTAATGCTGGTCCAAATACTAATGGTTCCCAATTTTTCTTGTGCACTGTATCCACCAAATGGTAAGCTTTTGCGTGTTGTGAAGGATTATGCTTGGCTCGTTGAGCGGAAGTGTGGAGGGCATGAAGTCATTGGTGGCACTACGGGAGTTTCAACATTACATAATAGTGGCGTTGAGTATTTATTTACAGTACCTCTATGATGCAATTGTATTTTTTGTGTAAATTGTAGATGTAGCTTGTTTAATGTTTAGTCTTAACCATGGTTATTGATTGAAGCTTCCTTTTTTTTTTTTTTTTTTTTAGTAATTTGATGAGCCGAATACTCTGGTTAACGGAAAAAGCCAAAGATGGGCATTTTGCTCAATAGACTCAAACGCAGCTCGAAAATAATGAAACGCATGGCAATCTTAAGTTTTAAAAGATTAAAGTACATAAAACTCTTCACCTTGGTATTGGTAATCTAGCTACCTGTATTTATCTCTTGTTTAGGTTGGATGGGAAGCATGTTGTATTTGGGAAGGTTACGGATGGAATGGAGGTTGTAAAAAAAATTGAGAGTTTTGGATCTGGGTCTGGTAAGCCCAGTAAAAAGATATTGGTCGCCGACTGTGGACAACTATAAAATGCCAGATGAAATTAACCGTGCCTAACTGTTTTGTTCAAGAAATAGTCGGTATCGTGTAATCGTTGATCGTGTGTAGCAATTCGAGAAGCTGTTAACCAACATCATATGTTGGTATTATTACACTGCTGCTACGTGGTAAAACTTGTTATCACTTAACCAGCGGGATCCACGCAAACCTTATGTTGCTCTACTTTTGAGGCAAGTTGTCTTGTCAATAAAAGTGCAGTCAACTGCAATTTGTGTATTATTTTGTCATTGTGCTAATAGTGTCGTTTGCAAGGCCAGTTTCGAGTTCTTCATTTTTGGGAGTTTAAGTAGATCATTTTTGCAGAGTTTATGTTGGGTTTAACGGGTTGAGAACAAGCTCAAAAGATGAGAGTTCTAGTTCGCCGCCCTGATATGCATTGCATACACTTCATACTCCGTTACACGAAAACCTGTGGCGCCTAATCGTAGTAAAGTGACGGAAATTTTGGCACACGCTCTTCCCTCCGTATGTGGCGTGCGCCTCTGTCCGATCAGCCATTATGATATATACCGACCATTAGCGTTTTGATGTTTGAACATGTCCCAGGCAAATTTGCGATTTAGTGTTTCGTTTCTGGTTGTGTTGAAGATACTATTTACAACTTTGTGTTGATCCCATAATTTTTTGTAGCTTTTGTTACCATAAGTAAGTGAGGAGAGATCTGAGAAACCTGGTGAAAGTGAGAACCACAATGCCGGAAGAGCCATTTCGACTTTGTTGTGCATACGAGCTGCCTTGTTAGCTGAGAAAAGCTTACAGTTATTCATTGATTCCTGAAATTTAGTGTCGTTGATATTTGAAAAAAGTACCGGTTGCAGTAGTTTTAGATTACGGGACACAGGGGTCGACAACCTTTACCACGAAAGAGTCATTTGAATCCGGTTTCCACAAAAGAGTTGGTGGAAGCCGAAAATACTTCATGACATCTAAGCTGGAAAAGCTTATTCCATACAAAGTCTCTTATTTTTCATCTACGGTTGATCCGCTTTAAAATTTCCTCAAGTTCATTTGCTTTTTTAGGCGACGTTGTAAAAACTTATGGGTTGCCAAATGAAAAAACGTGGACATTGGGCAGTCACTCCCAAAACTGTTAGTATTAGTGCATAGATCAGCATATTGGGCAGTCACTCCCAAAATTGTTAGTATTAGTGCATAAATCGGATCAGCTACATATTAAGGTGGAGTGAAAAAAATTTTTTTTTTGAAATCGAAAAATGTGTAGTTCTCAAATCCTGGCAAATGGTCTAAAACTTCTTGAAAAGTTGGTTTTGGGGGGGTTGCTCCCATTTTCCAGCCGGCTACCCCCCAAAATGTTATCGCAACTGATGACGCAGGGGGTAATTCTTATATCTTGGTAACCACTTATCGGAGAGTAATGGTATATGGCTCAAAATCTGTGGAAATACCATGTTCCTGTCTGTGCTAAGAAGAAAGTTTTCTCTATTTTCACCACAAAAAAAGTTACAGCCGAAAAAGAAAAATTATGACCATTTTTGATAAATTTTTCGGAAAATTCATGTATGAGTTATCGTGTAAGAAGCACAGTCGCTAAATTTTGATCTGTGAAAGTCATTCCTCTCGTATAACTAACACTGTTTGTGATTTAATGCATTAATGAAGAAACGGATGGTGACATCCACTATTGCTGAAATAGGATGAGTAGTAACAATTGCCTCCAATCAGCAAGGACATAATAACCACAAGAGGAAGTGACTGAAATAGGCGTGCAACTAATTTAGTGATTTTATTAAATTGGTTGTAATTCGACGCGAAATTGTTTTTAAATGAAACACGAAAAAAATGTAACGTTTAAAGGCTGGGTGATGTCAAGACTGACTTCACGGCAAAATAATACTATACAAGATGAAATAAATGGTTGTTTTTAGCAGCCAAAAATGCTGTCAACCTCATAGAGGTAGTTGTGGCAAATTCCAGAAGTTTGGTGCGGTGGTGCACCTATTTGGTAAAGTAAATAGCTTAGAACAAAAACAACTGCAGTGAGATCAATTTTGACCATCCGGCTTGCAGAAGAGGGCACACGCATAGGTGGCAGAACCAAAGGGGCCCTGGCCCCCCCACTTTTTTCGAGGAGGGGCCCTAATTTACGCGTTTATTTTTACAATGTTGCCGCTGCATGAATGTATTTGAAACTTAATGGGCCTATCATCGAAATTAAAACCCAGGAAAGAGCTTAAATCCAGAGATGTCTTCTTTAAACTTTTGTTAATGCGGTGGGGTAACAGAAACTAAAAGCAAGAACGTGGGTCTGAAGCCCACATAAATTGGACATGTCACATGTGGAAAGGCTAAATATGGGTTGTAGGCATATAGGGCCGGATTTATGTATACGCTTAGCAGGCTGAAACTTAGGGCCGCGTAGAAAATGGGGGGCCTCATCACGAACAATCAAGACCTTTTTTTGTTCTCTTTACCGATACTTTCACGGGAAAACAGAACATCTGAGTACGTGCATACCTTTTTTTCTCTCCACTATACCGATATTTTCAGTGAAAACAGGACATCTGAAGACGTGAAGACCTTTTTTGCCCTTCCAATCAGTGTGATCAAATAGCCTAAGACCTCTCATTGTCTAAATCCGGTCCACAGGAGCGTATTTAGGGGCGGTGCCATGCCTACCCCCTTTTAACTCTGCCTTTTAGTAAAAAAGAACGATATTAATGGTGCCAAGTGACTAAAATATGCCAGATTCTTTTGGTGGTTTCTGTAGCTTTTGGCCAGGGGCGAATCCAGAGGTGTAGGATAAGGGATATGCATCTTTCCCACTAGCCATTTTCGAAAATGTTTTTGATGCATACAATTTTCCTGTAATTTTGAACCTCTTCGATTGCTAAAATACGTCTTACGCCTTAAGCACGCATGATTAAAAATGTGTGAACAAAATGCATCAAATTTGGCGAAGCACCCAGAATTAAGGTCCAAAAATTTAAACAAAATTTGCCTGAAAATTATTCAAAATGTACTAAAATAACCATTACCGCATGTAAATTTTCAAAAATTTCCCGGGGGAGCATGCCCCCGGATTCCCCTAGAACTTTCCTGGTTTCTTAATCAGCTTCAAATTAGTTCTGCCGAACAAAATACGCTTGAAAAATTGTGGAAATTATGCCCACCGTCCTTTTAAAATTTCTCGCTACGCCACTGCCGTCCTTGGGTGTAGATGAAGAAAATCTGCTCATTGGTTTTGGACCCCCCTACTTTAGAAATGCTTCCGCCATCGCTGGTCACACGGTTTGCTTAAACACTATTTTAAACTGCTTTTTGCTGTCAAATGTTTACGTAAGTTAGCGGGATTTGATTTTTTTTGTTGAATGACTCATCTTGTCGATCAAATCTTTCAATTTGTGCAGATGCTTCCGCAACCAGTTTGATGAGCTGCTCCACAGATTAATTGGCCATGTGCCAAGACATATAGGAAGTGTAATACCAGAGTTTTCTCCAGACATCTATTTCTGTATCTGAAGGTTTGCCATTGCCGGAGGCTTTTGCTGGTAAGAATCAAAATTGGCTAATTCGTAGTAAGCATTTGCTTCCAAGTTCAGCGATGGTAAATTGAACAAGCGAATCAAACTGCTGCTCGGTGCGTGGGGGCCCTCATCGTTATTTGCACTTTCTTCAGCCACTTGTTTCCGGCGTGCTAGCATTTTCGCCACTTCTACATTTCTTACATTTTTATTATAATCCCCTAGCGTCGTAATCAAAGCATATACCGGTATACTTGGTGTGCAAAATAACTGTTCACTCGAAGCGCCGTAATTTTTGCAAAACGTTTGTTTGAAAAATTCTTAATCATCTGAACTAAGTTGAAAAAGTTACTGGATCCATGGGTTATCTGATTATGTGATGATGTTAGGAGATGATAATGAAAGTGTAAGAAATGTAGGAGTGGCAAAAGTGCTAGCACATCGAAAACTAGTAGCTGAAGAAAGTACAAAATTATGACGAGTGTCCCCATGCACTGAACAGCAGTTTTATTCGCTTGTTCGATTTACCATCGCTGAACATTGAAGCAAATGCTTAATACGAATGAGCCAATTTTGATTCCTCCAGCAACAATCTCCACCACTTGTTTGAAGCTGCAAGTTTGGCTGCCAAGAGCAGCCATTTATTTCATCTTGTATTGTTTTGTAGAGTAATCAGTCTTGACATCACGCAGCCTTTATATGTTACATTTTTTCGTGTTTCATTTAAAAACAATTTCGCATCGAATTAAAACCAATTTAATAAGATCACTAAATTAGCTGTATACCTATTTCTACCCTATTGATCAGATTCTTTCCCTTTGAATGGGCGAAATGGCGTAGCAAAAACGCTCCTTTGTATGGGCTCAGGTGCGGAATCTTCGAACCTGAAGTGTTTAGCTGACAAATGGCCGAACCTGCAGTTCCTTTCTATGGGCTCATATTCCAAATTTTTGAACCCGAAGTCAGATTCCGACATTTTGCCCATACATTGGGGAGCATGTTGATCAATAAGGTGCTATTTCAGTCACTTCCTTTTGTGGTTATTTTGTCCTTGCTGATTGGAGGCAATTGTTACTACTCATCCTATTTCAGCAATAGTGGATGTCACCATTCGTTCCTTCATTAATGCATTAAATCACAAACAGTGTTAGTTATACGAGAGGAATGACTTTCACAGATCAAAATTTAGCGACTGTGCTTCTTACACGATAACTCATACATGAATTTTCCGAAAAATTTATCAAAAATGGTCATAATTTTTCTTTTTCGGCTGTAACTTTTTTTGTGGTGAAAATAGAGAAAACTTTCTTCTTAGCACAGATAGGAACATGGTATTTCCGCAGATTTGAGCCATATACCGTTACTCTCCGATAAGTGGTTACCAAGATATAAGAATTACCCCCTGCGTCATCAGTTGCGATAACATTTTGGGGGGTAGCCGGCTGGAAAATGGGAGCAACCCCCCAAAACCAACTTTTCAAGAAGTTTTAGACCATTTGCCAGGATTTGAGAACTACACATTTTTCGATTTCAAAAAAAAAATTTTTTTCACTCCACCCTATTACATACAGTATGTCTTGAGTTTGGCAATTTCGGGTAAGAACTAACAATTAACCAACACATTTGCGCAGGCCTATAATAATACTTTAAAAGTAATTTTTTCCTAAGACACTCTGAGCAGCAGTGTAAGGAAAAAGGGCCGCAGGCAGGGCATGCTATGGAATGGAAGGAGAATTTTGGTATGCAAGATGCTCAAAATGGAATGGAATAGAAGATTTGAAAAATGAAATGAAAGATCGTCTTCCATACCAACTGCATAACATTATTATTATTATTGGCATATTTATCCTCCTATCTCGAAAAAGCGATCAATGCGCTATACGAGCTCGCTTAGGAGTTGCCGGCCATCTGTCTACCACTAAGATGGGAGAATTCCGCTAATTGCTTTTCCCAACGGCACAAGTAAACTTGCCGGCTTTCTCCACTCTGTCCCCTGAATGCTGAACGTCAAGCAGGGAAGTTGTGAATGCCTATTTAAAGTCATTGGTTTGACCCGACTTGGAATCGAACTCTAAGTCTACCGATCCAGAAGCAGACGCTCTATACCACTCGGCCATCTGATCGGTTCAATTCAAATTCACTACAAATTACAAAGTAATGCCATAGATAGTTAGGGTTACCATACCTCCTTTTGGAGGACATGTAGTGGCGATTCTATGGGGGGGAATGCCCTCCAGATTTTTGCCTGGCCCCCAGGTTAACCCCTCCCCAGTGTTAACAAGTTTATGTAGCCTATGTGTGAAAATACACTGATCGATTGCCCAACCTCGGAGTTAGACATTCGTTGTCTTTGCTTCTTAGTTTACTAGGCTATGTAAAACTTGCGTAATTTGCTTCGGTCTTCGTCTTCGCTTTTCAATAAACTAGGCCTAGTGCTTTCATAAAGTTTTATTGCATCACACAGTTCCGTCTAAATCGTAAAATCACTATCACAAGCGGTTAAGTCATAAAGCAGCCAGTGCAGATCGAAGAAGCTGTAAACAGGAGCGTATTTAGGGGGGTATTGTGCCATGCCCCCCCCCCCCTTTTGACTATGCCTTTCAGTAAAAATAAATAAAACTAATGATGCCAAGTGACTGAAATATGCCAGACTCTTTTGATGGTTTCTACAGCTTATGGCCAGAGGCGGATCCAGGGGGTAGGATCAACGTCACTAAAAAACACAAGTCATGCAGCGCATTGGTCACGTTGTTGCGTCACAAGGCCGCCATTTTCGTGCCCAATTGCAATATCGCCGACTGTATTAAACTACAAAGTAATGCAGTTTTCGCATATTCAAGGTATCATTAAACCCTATTTGGGGGTTCAATAGATAAAAAGTCACAAAAAAAAATTGCGCGTAAGTAAAAAAAGATATAACTAATTAATTAAAACCAATTCATGGCCGCCAAGCACTGATTTAATGCATTTTTTAACTTCTTCAATCATGACCGCAGAATCTCTAAATTGCTAAGGAGAGCGTATCTCTCAGAGTAGTCGCTATGCTTTTCGGAATCTTTCCATGTTCTCCATAATACGCCTTATCGGCTTATAATATTCCATTCTACCCTGCATAACCTATCTGTGCGAAAGGAACCAGAAAATGCATCTGCACTTGCGTGGTTAAAACTGGAAAAACTTTGCACCGGTATGTTTATTATACCGTAGAGCGAGACAGCGCTGTTTCTGGCTATTAGCCTTCATCAGCCGCCCTCAGGTAAGAAACATTCATTTTCCAGGACGAGGTAGAGGAAGTCGTCATGACTTCCCGTCCGGTAGGCCAGGAAGGACATTGCTTTTTAGTCGTTTGCTCTTCACCCTCGCCACGTAAAGAGTTCGACTGGAATGGTGACGTAGCCACACGAGTGGATATGCGTACCACAAAAGTTAAATTCTTTAAGAAATATTTATCCGAAGGGATGAGTGCTCCTGGCAAGTTCATTCGTCCTGGAAGATAAATGTTTCTTACCTGAGGGCGGCTGATGAAGGCTAATAGCCAGAAACAGCGCTGTAATGTGTATTATGTCGCAATTGCGCAGTGTTTTCTTCTTCGTATTTGCATCATTTGAATCGCTCACACTCAGCGTGCGAATGCAGTATAGGCACTGGGCAGTACTACGCAAGTGAGTAGTGACATGGGCGCACCCAGGGGGGGTCACGGTGCCATTCAGTCTATTATATCTCAAACTAATAACGGTTGCAGCCTCCTTTCACTTATTTTAGCCAAGCTTCTGCTTTTAGACATAAACTCCAAAAATGTTTTTGCATTGTCTATAGTGATTGCCAGTGGCGTAGCCACGGGGGGAGGGGGGGTTACAACTTCCTCATTGAGCCTCAAATGACGTCATACATAATCCAAACTGTGCGAACAAAATGCATCATTGGTGAAGCACTCAAAGTTAGGGGCCAAAAGTATGACAAACTTTCCTTAAAAATTGTTCAAAAAGCACTAAAATGGCCGTTGTAGTATGCAAATTTTCAGAAATTTTCCAGGGGAGTATGTCCCCGGACCTCCCTAGAGTCATTTTTGGCACTTAAGATGCTTAAAATTAACCCTTCCGGAAAAATAACGCTTAAAAAAAGTGACGAAAATTGATGCCCCCTCCCTCAAAAAATTTCTGAATACGCCCCTGACATGAAACATTTTCAAAAGGCCTATTTACGCCCGTTTCCGAGTTCAAACGTCTTTGCATTTAGTTAACATTCAACCTAGTTCAAAATTACATGTACCCCACCTAAACGTTCTAAATCCACTCCTGTAAACAACGTATAATCAAATGCGATGTCATTCTCAACCCCCCCTCCATTGCAAAATCCTGGCTACGCTAGTGGTGACTGCACTCACTGCATGCCTTTTCTCGATATAAAAGTGTGTTAAAAAGAGTGTTTTTTATGTGAAAACCGCAAAAATTCGTTGGCGTCTGGGGCTACTCCCCCAGACCCCCTTAGCCTCCGGCAGCTGGGGGTTTCGCCCCCAGATGGGGGTTTCGCCCCCATCTGCTGGGGGTTTCGCATTCGCATCTGCTGGGGGTTTCGCCCCCAGATCCCCGGTTATGTTCCCCCCCTTTGGCCGAATCCTAGGTACACCACTGCATTTGGGGGCGGCAATTTCTTGAACCGCCCCGGGTGGCAGAATCTCCAGCTACGCCACTAATTCGTATAGGCTTAGTCGCCATTGCCCTAATTAAGCTGTTTGCGTGCTTCTTGTTTATTTCATTAGAGCTTGCGATGGTACGCACATCTTTTCATTTGTAGGGGTGGCTCTGAAAAGAACCGTTATAATTCCAGAAATAAATTCATTTCTTTTTTCCGAAAATCTTCAGAAGTTCTGTCAACCAAGACTCTAAACTGAACTGATTATTTTCCCTGTATTTTTTGACTTCACCAATATTTCTATTCATTTATCAAACATTGCCCACCCCATAACAATCTAAGACTTTGCTCTGACTTGTTGTTTATCTAACCTATGATTCTAGCAACAAATTCAGTTAAACTGGAGAAATGACATCCATTTTATTCTTTGCAAACTTAAATTTTCGAATAAACTTCACTACGTAACTTTTTTTAATCCATATAGAAACAGTACATAATAAAAAAAATTCAAATCTTTCTTGACTTAGTTTATACTGAATAAAACTGTGCTGTAAACAAAGCCCATATACTCCTAGTTTAAGCATTGAATAAGCCTAGTCGGTAAATTTCTGGTTTTACCAGCATATAGAACTTTGCTCTAATCTGCTGTCTCTATTATGCCAGCATAGCTACAAATTGGACTAATAAAATATATTTTAATTCTTTGCAAACTTAATTTTTGAATGAATTTCACTGCATACCACTATTTAGACCACATAAACACAGTCTAAAACTGCTAGCCTGCCACCATACTCAATGCCTGTCGTTATGCGAGCGAGTCATTTGGGCACGAAAATGGCGGCCAATTTCATCGGTTGCACAACTTGTGTTTTTTAGTGACGTTGGGTAGAATGAAGGGTAGGCTATGTATAGTGTTGTAAGTCAAAAACAACGAGTCGGTTTTTTTTGTAAAAAACACTTTTTTTTAACCTAAAAAAAAACAAAAAGCGTTAAAAAAAAACAAAAAATGTGTTTTTTTTTATTCTTTGGCTTTTTGTTGTAGCCTACTCGTATGTTTAATAGATAGGCCTATAATTTAACAAAGTGCGATGTGATTTTGCTGCGTATGGCTATTGCGAACATTAGGGGTTGAGTAAAATGCTGAAAAACACGTTTATGGGGAGAGTATTTCGGTCACACACTCTTTTAAATTGTAAGTTAATGCGAATCAGGATTTGATTTTTATACTCTTTTCATTTACTGTGCCAACAACATGGGTACGCTAGGTAATATGGGAAAATGGGTAACCTTCCAATAAAAGGACCCACTCTTAGCTGTTTTTAATATTAAATCGGGTGAAACAGTTTGCTTTTTAACAGATATTTTAACCTAGAGCTACGACTTTACCAGTTATCGCAATATAAGATGAACAACGAAGGTGATTAATTCATTGTGTCAGCAGCAGTACACAAAAAAAATTTTTATTTTTTTCCTACAAAATGTCAACATGATAGCGAGCCACAGAAATCTTGCACAAATCGATACGTTCTTAAAAAATGCGTCACTGCAAATTAGATTTTTTTGCTACTAAAAAGCATTTTTCAAAATTCGCAAAATTTTTTTCAAGACAAAATGCTTGTGAGATCAAAATTTTTTCTTCAATTTGTCAAAAAAATGGAAAAACTTAAGCTAGCTACGTTTGTCAAAACAAGATAACAAAATCCTAAAAATTAAATCTGAAATGCTGGAAATAAAAAAAATGTCAAAAAATTTTCCCGCGAAAATTTTCGGGAGTTTCTCTAAATTCCCGAGAAATTTTTTGAAAACTTTCCGTTTCCCGGTTAGCTGAAAATCCGAGAAAAAAGGAAAACCCTAAGCCTAGCCGTTAGCGGGACTGTTTTTCGGTTCGCTAACGGTAGGCTTACCATACGTCCTCCTTTTGCAGGACATGTCCTCCTTTTTAACAAAAAATAATTTGTCCTCCGAGGACGCTAAAAAATGCTCAAATGTCCTCCTTTTTGGCATTATGAACAGTGAAAACATATCCAATCATTTTTAAAGGGTGTTACTAAATAGTACATGTCCGCGATGTCCACGATGTCCGCGATGTCAACGATGTCCGCGATGTCCCAAATTGCGATGTTCGCGATGTCCACGATGTCCGCGATGTCCACGATGTCCGCGATGTCCAAGATGTCCGCGATGTCCACGATGTCCGCGATGTCCCAAATTGCGATGTCCGCGATGTCCACGATGTCCGCGATGTCCACGATGTCCGCGATGTCCCAAATTGCGATGTCCGCGATGTCAACGATGTCCGCGATGTCCGCGATGTCCACGATGTCCACGATGTCCGCGATGTCAACGATGTCCGCGATGTCAACGATGTCCGCGATGTCAACGATGTCCGCGATGTCAACGATGTCCGCGATGTCCACGATGTCCGCGATGTCCGATGTTGCGATGTCCGCGATGTGCGAAATTGTTCAGAATTAAAATGTGCGAAATTGTTCGAAATTGTTCAGAATCAGAATGTTCAGACTGTTAGACAAGTGATTTCATGGGCTTTTGTTTGACCACAGTCGCAGACGATGGAGAAGATGAACTTTTAAAAGAAAATAAAGACTGAGACTGCAGTAGTCTGCCTGAGTACTAAGTTATATACTGTACTTTGTGATTACCAGGTGATAATTCTCAGTTTGCAATGCATCAAAGTGCAAACAGAAGGCTATTTATTGTTGTTAAATCGCTAAATCCAATGTCAGTTGGGCAATGACTAAGAATAATACTGACATGTGAACATACTATCAGTCAGTCAGTGGCGGTTTTTGCTTCACATTGTGGAATAGGCTATCAGTACCTCTGAAATTATTGGGTGGGAAGTTGAAACTCAGAACTGGATCTGGGGTTGAACTGCCTTAGCTAAGCTACCGTGTGAGGGCGAGGCTACCCTACCATGTCAACAAAAAGTTTACGTAGGATGGGTACTGTACTGGGTATTTCCGCAATAGTTCTATTAGGAAAAGTCATGAATGATTAAACCGTTAAAATGTGTTTTTTTATAGTTTGTTGATAGGTTATCAAATTTCCAACAAACTGCTCAGTGCTACTGTAACGGTATTCAAAAAATATTTTAGCATTTAGCTTAAAAATGAATTATATTTAAGTACCAGTACTCATTGTCAATCGGTAAGTCAACCCTCCTCTCTGCCTTTCTTAAGACTACTGGTATTGGTTACGACATTTTAACATTTACCGGTACTGTGTTGTTGCAGGTATTTTCAAATAGGCAGAGGCTAAGGTTACGTGACCGTAACATTTGTCTCTTTGGTTTATTTTATTATCCCTTCACGCTTCCCTGATTGTACGCAGAGCGTGACGAAGTAATAAAATAAACTAAAGAGGCAAATGTTACGGTCACGTAACTTTAGCCACTTCCTTTCAAATAAGGAGTTGCTAAATATTGCTTTTACATATTTAAACAACTACTAGAATGGATCCTGCACATGCAAGAAAACAAATGAAGTATATATCAGTGTGGGGCAATCTGGTAATGCTGGTTTTACGCTGAATGTGGTCGAATTTGCACAAAAGTATGAATAACTGTCCATAATAGAAAGTTGGTTGTATTGCATGATTAACAGCAAGAGCATTCACCAATCATCCTGAAAGTATACTCAGCATTCAAGTCGTCCTTGATGTTTAAATAAAAATTTTAGGGGTGAACAATTTGACTTATATACCCTTGAAAATGCATTATTTTGTGTTGATCAACAAGTGCCTGCCATACTAATATGTGAGGCAAACTCACTTGCTCATCACACCAACAAAAGTTTATATGTTTCCATTCATACATCGAGAAAACAGTGAAAAAATTAATGAACCTGTGAACTGGGTCCAAGCATCTTTCTCCCAGTGGACTACAGATATTAGGTGTTTAGAAAATGTTATACAACATAAGTAAATGTTGGTGCTAATTGTGATTACCGGTAACAACTTGTGGATACTGTATGGACACGTTTGGTAGATGACGGATAAGTAGTTCAACAACGATCTTTTCAAGAATTTGAAAGCTGAAGTTATGGGAACTCAGACGTCAAAATCACTTTAAAAGCTATTGATTTATGGTTTTGGAAAGGATCCTCTCGTCAGCAACGAAATTAAAGAAAAAAGTCTGAACCCACAGAAAAGATTATTTGCAAGGATGATTTGGGGAAAAATAAAAACGTTTTGCTAATGTTCTGCAACAATATCTATATGGTTTTATGCACATTACCAGGACTTGTTGTTGCCTGTTGGTGCACAGTAGCTTTGGTCACTGTGCTTTTCATCGTCTTTTTTTCGGGCTTGCTGCTTATGTTGTTGTTTTTTTTGTATGCAGTTTTGAGTATGTTTTTTTTTCTTTTGTTTTTTTGCTTTATCACTGGCTGTTGTGCTTTATTTATTCTTTCTATGGGCTAATTTAGCCTGAAATAAACTGATTGATTGATATGATCATAATAAACTGAATAGGTTTATTTGTATGTTTTACATTGCGTGCTCAAGGCAAAGCTATTATCTTTTATTTTACTTTCATCAAAGTTATTGATTTTCAATCCATCACCTTTTTTAATTACACTGTATATACGTTTTTTTCTTTCACTTTTCGCAAGTGATTTGTTGGCAGCATAATCAAACGGGATAAAGTTGTCGGTTGGGTGAGTCAATGTGAGCTAAACTGTAAACAAGAAAACAAAATGGCCATGCCAAATAAGTAAATCCAGCTGTTCATTACGACTAGCACCAGTACAGTAGCTTCGATAAAAATTGTGATTAAAAAGCATACCGTACTCTATTGTTGTGGTAATATAATCTCACTGTTCACCCTAATCAAAATCATGATTAGTCTTGATAATTATAGAGGATATAGAATTACTAGCGTTTATGCAACCATTAAAAATTCTGGATTGATGTCTCTAAAGTTTATGTTGAACATGACATAGTTATCATTGTTGGGTATGTGTCCATGGTTATGATGTTCGTTGCCTTGCTTTTGTTGTAAAGATATTTTTATTGAAGGAGCTGGTGAAATGGTATCAATCAGAATGGGCTCTTTTCTATTGAGGTCTTATAATTAGCTTTGCGATGCTGTTTAACACATAAAGTAGCTTTTATCAAAAACGCAGAAATGTTCTTGAATTACTTATGAAGTGTTACTTATTCTGTTGATATTATGTCATTGGTAATGTGCATTTCGAAATGTTTCCGTCTTTTAATACACAACGAAAGTACGTGGATATGAGGTGGGTAAGAAAAGAAGCATGGTCGAGGTGATAAGTGAGACACGATAATTGGCGTTGAAGAATGTATGTCGAATTGTCGATGGCCGAATGCCCGCCTCTGGAGCTGTAGACTCGAGTCAAACCAATAACTTTAAAATTGGTATTCGCAGCTTCCCTGCTTGACACTCAGCATTAAAGGGACAGTGTGAAGAACAAGTCGGCAAGTTTACTTGTGCCGTTGGGAAAGGTTAAAGGTACTTAGCGGGACTCCTCCATCTTAGTGTGGTAGATAGATGGCTGGCACCTTCTAAACGAGCTTGTTATAGCGCTTTGATCGCTTTCTCGTGATGGGAGGATAAATATGCCAACCCCCCCCCCCCGAAAAAAAAAAAAAAAGTAGTCCCATCATTGACCAGAGATGCTGGTGAACAATGGCGCTCTTCGTGCTGTCTGAAGGGCAGTCGCATCAATACGAGGAAAGGTAAAGGACATATTAAACTGTGTGCTGACTGTCCTCAGCTTATTAGTTGTTGATTTTTAGCCTTTTGGTATAACAGCGTGTTGTAATTCGGCAGCCCTAAAATATTCAACAACGTGATTTTAAGGGCTGTAGGGAAAATATTTACAACCTTTTGTAAACGCCTGATTTCAGACGTCTCATCGTGGCACAATTCGACTTCTATTCCCGTACGCCGGAAAACTCATATCAACACAAAAATAACAACTATGGAAAACGATACACGAGGCAAAACGGATTAATGCTTAGACATGCCAGTCGGTTCTGACATGGCATGGCTGTATGACTGATAGCATCAAAAATAAACTTGGCCTACATAAAAACGAACCAACATAGCAACAAAATAACCACTGGCTTAGGCTTCTACCAAAAAAGCCGAATAATAATGATTTATGTTCAATTTCTGCTCAAAGTCTCGGTGACGAAGATTTTGTTCGATTTGAATTGACTAGGCTATTTGTTGGACGGTGGACTTTTTTATTCGGCTTCAAACTGTCTCTTATGCGGTGAACGCTGAACGTCGATATGGAAACTGTGAATAGTCGACCAAGTTGTAAATTATCGGTTGATCCAGTTAGGAGTCGAACTTTTAAGTTTTCTTTTTCGATGCAGACACACCTAAAAAGATCTAAAAATGATTCCTGAACTTCCCTTACACATGACTTGCAGCTGCTGTAGCACCAACGCTACGTACAAGCAACAAGCATATGAAGCACTGCTGTGGCATAAAATCAAAAGTTATTCAAAATGCATGTGATTTGAATACCAATAAAGTTCGACTGTCAAGGAGGCTCCGGAGTTTCACTGGTATAGTGGTATACCTACATACCAAGGAACGTCGTACTTTTAACGTTGAGCTCCAACAACGAATTACGTAACAAGCCAAACTTATTTTTACCATATTTGGAGTTGCAAGATATTGCGGCGTTCCCTCTGAAGTTTTTTTTGGCTTGAATGCCGCCGCTTCTACTAAAGTTATCTGCATCCGGTTCCAGTTTCCGGCTGTCGGAAACCTTTGTCGGCGAATCCACTTCATCTTCCAACTTCCGATTCCACATTCTTGGAAAGAAACTAACATCAAAAAAATAAAAATTTGTAATAAAGCTTCGATATATAAAAAACATAGTTCTGAAACGAGCTCTGCTCGCCCATGAGCGAGCTCGTACTTGTTGCTATCAAACTCGCCTTTTTCACAGGTACTCATAAGCCTCTGAGCGAAGGTGCACTTATAGTTAAAAAGAAAAGAACGCATCGCATATTCACAAAAGCTACTTACACCCAGGGCCGGATTTACCAATAGGCTAGGCAGGCTGAAGCCTAGGGCCTCGGAGAAATAAGGGGCCTCGTCACGAACAACGAAGACCTTCTTTTTATCAAGATCTTTTTTTGGAAATCGACCATCAAAGACCTTTATAGGCCTAAACGTAGAGACAAGACCTTTATAGGTCTAAACGTAGAGACAAGAGCGTATTTAGGTGGGAGCATTGTGCCTTAGCCCCCTTTTTGACTTTGCCTTTTAGTAAAAAAGAACAAAATTAATGGTGCCACGTGACTAAAGTATGCCATACTCTTTTAATGGTTTCTGCAGCTTATGGCCAGGGGACTGGGATGAGGGGTATGCATCCTCCCACCAGCCATTTTCAAAAATGTTTTGATGTATACAATTTTTTCCATCATTTCAAACCTTTTTGATAGCAAAAAGCCTTACGCCTTCAGCACGTACATCGAAAACGAGCGAACAAAATGCATCATATTTGGCAAAGCTCTCACGAATAGGGTCAAAAAATTAAAAAAAATTTGCGTGAAAATTATTCAAAAAGCACTAAAATAATCACTAAAGCATTAACTGGCGGCCCGCGGTCCAAATCTGGACCTTCCAAATGCTGAAGCTGGACCCCAATAAAGTTTTTAGCCAATCAAATATTTTCCAAGTGATAACGTAAAACTTTATCATAAATACAACAGAATAAACCTTAAAAATAGGCGAGGTTTTTGTTTGTCCTGTTGTAACCTTCTCGTGGGTGCGATCGAAGAGTTATGCGTTAATTAAGATATAACTTTAACTAAAATCGACTGGTTAGTGTATCGATTAAGGATAACGTTATCTTTGTGGCAGGTCTTGGGTTGGATTCCCGGGCTATTTACATTGGACACATTGTCGCCATCAGCTCGCTACAGCTGCGATGTTTCTACGGAGCTGCATTGCCTAGGCGCTAAGCCGCGGAAATTGGCCCCACTACTCGATACACGCTTCGGCGTAATATCCCGAGTATAGCGAAGATTTGATTTTATTTAAATTCTTATCTTACAGCGCGCCAAAAATAGCGACTGAAGGCACTTTTCATTTAATATTTTTAAAACAATAATGGATCGCAATGGAAGGTAACAAGTAAAAAGATAACGATAAATGCGATGGAGAGCCCCGGTGTTCATGGTATTACGCCGAAGCGATAACCAGCGCACGTGACAGGGCCTATCTCTGCGAAGTAGCGTCTAAGCAACACACCCAGGAGCGGATCCAGAAAGTTTTGGTGGGGGGATGTAATTTTGAATTAGGTTGAATGTTAAGTAAATGCAAAGACGTTTAGACCCGCAAATGGGCGTAAATAAGCCTTTTGAAAATGTTTGATGTCAGAGGCGTATACAAAATTGTATTTGAGGGAAGGAGCACCAATTTATGTCACTTTTTCAAGCGTATTTTTTTCCGGCAGAGTTAATTTTAAGCAACTTAAGTACCAAAAACGACTCTAGGGGATCCGGGGGCATGCTCCGCAGGAAAAACTTTGAAAATTTCATTTTGCAATGGCCATTTTAGTGCTTTTTGAAGAATTTTTGGGAAACTTTGTCATATTTTTGGTCCCTAACTTTGAGTGCTTCACCAAATAACATGATGCATTTTGTTCGCACAGTTTCAATTATGCGTGCTTAAGGCGACTAAGACGTATTGCTGTGAAGAGGTTCGAAATTATGGAAAAATGTTATTCATCCAAAACATTGTTAAAAATGGCTGGTGGGAAGGAATGCATACCCCACACCTCCCCCTGGATCCGCTCCTGAACACACCTTTGAACTCCAAAGAAACATAGCAGCGGTGGCAAGCCGTTGGCGATTCTTACCCTGTCCACATGTCCAGTTCAAGCAGCTCCGAAAGCCCACGGGCTGTCTGCGTCACAATTGAAATTTTCATGTCGTAATCACTTACTTCAACAAATTGACTAAGAATCAAAAAATGGTTATGATGCCGCAAGCGTGTCGGTCATTAGAACCACTCAAACTCGACATGTGGACAGGGTAACTACGTCCGATTTGGTAACCCGGAAATTGAACCCTAAACCTCCCGCGCCGATAGCAAGTCTTCAGTTATTTAGTCAACCGACTAGTATATTTTTTTTGCCCTAATCAAATCAGCCATGAATTTGTTTCTGGACCTTTGCAAATAATGAAGTTGTCTTTCTGGACCGATCCTGATTATAGTTGAGTAGCCCTGCACTACAGCATGTAAATTTTCAAAATTTTTCCGGGGGAGCATGCCCCCGGACCTCCTAGAGCCTTTTCTGTGTCTCAATCAGCTTCAAATTAGTTCTGCCGAAACAAATACGCTTGAAAAAAATGTGGAAATTATGCCCCCCCCCCCATTCAAAATTTCTCGCTACGCCACTGCTTAAAGATGAGTCTGATCGTTGCTCATTAGGGCCTCATTGATCAAATAGCCTAGGGCCTCTCATTGTCTAAATCCGGCCCTGCTTACACCCTTTATAACAACTATAGTAACACGAAACCATGAATACTAACTCGATACGAGCTAACAGATAGGCGTCCTGCCATACAGATCTTACTCAATTAGCTGCAATACTACAACTATAAATCGCATTATATCGATACATGAAAAATACTATTATAGTCACACTAGTCAAACCCCCATCATTCTGAAATTAAGTTATTCCTAATTAATGAAGCATGAAAAAACGGTAAAAATTTATGAAGGCATAGATAGTGGCATGGCATACACATCAAAACTAGACCTACCTACATCTCTAATTAAATGAAAATGCCTCATGAATCGCGAAGTCCAGATTTCTGAGAACCTTAAATATTGAAAGTGGATATTTTTGCCACACCATTATTTTTATGGTTGATATGTTCCACGAAATTAAATCTTTAAAAACATTGAAATGGACCAATGGTGTATACCAAAATAGAGTTATGGAATGGCATATATAATATATATGCAGTTTGTGCACTATTGGATTGGTCCTGCATTTTTCTTTTGGCTTCATACATACGCCTTGTAGAAGTCTATTTGGAATTTACGTCATGGCACATATGTGTTCCGTTGGCCCTTAAAGGGTCAACTAAGTATTACATATCGAAGAACTCTATCAACACTTTGACCAGACAATAAACATCAGTCTATGACAACGCAGAAAAATCTAATTTACCTTATCAATAGACTATTGGGAGACTTTTGGGAGTCACAGACCTCCAGTTCGCCATAAAATAGACCGTTAGGAACGTATAGATAAGAGCACGCTGATATTGAAAGTGCGAACTTGCAATCCTGAAAATACCGTTATGTGCTTAGCATCAAAAACTAGAACCAGCAAAATATTAAATGCAGCTAGTTATCTTGCAGGTTTCGTGGGTAAGCCTCACTTCAATCACTTAGCGTGATTCCCTCAGCGTGATTTCCAGTAGTGTATTCAGCGGGGGATTGTTTTATGCCATGCTTCCTCCCCTTTTGCCTCTCTTAATTGGATTTTCACAAAGTCCAGAAGGAACGGCAGTTGAAGATTATGCAACTGCTGGAGCATGTGGTCGTGCCCCCTCCCCTTTGAAACTTCTCGCTATGCCACTGTCAGTATGGTACAGATAGCCGGAAACTCCTAAGCTAGTTCGTACTAGCGCTTGATCTCTTTCTTGTAACAAGATAGGTAAATAACATGCAATTAAGCTCAACTGTTTCATTCTAACCTTTCTTTACTTAAAGCCCAATTATAGTTTTGGCGAAGGCGGGATAACATGAATCTTATGTCCCCAAATCACAAACTGGGACGCAATCAGGAAGACTAAAGGAGCAGATGCCCTACTTTAGCTGACAACCAATATTTTGCAGAATACACGCTGGATTACCGCGAGGCATCAACAACTGCCACTACATTCACATTTTTCATAGTCAAATCATACAATTTTACATTGTTTGGCGTAACGCCAGCGCAGGAGTTGGAGAAAAGTAATTGTAACTTCCACTACAGTTGAATTGACTAGGATATTTGTTGGACGGTGGACTTTTTTATTCGGCTTCAAACCGTCTCTTATGCGGTGAACGCTGAACGTCGATATGGAAACTGTGAATAGTCGACCAAGTTGTAAATTATCGGTTGATCCAGTTAGGAGTCGACCTTTAAGTTTTCTTTATCGATGCAGACACACCTAAAAAGATCTAAAAATGGTTCCTGAACTTCCCTTACACATGGCCATTGGCCAAACTTATTTTTACCATATTTGGAGTTGCAAGACATTGCGGTGTTCCCTCTGAAGTTTTTTTTGGCTTGAATGCCGCCGCTTCTACTAAAGTTATCTGCATCCGGTTCCAGTTTCCGGCTGTCGGAAACCTTTGTCGGCGAATTCACTTCATCTTCCAACTTCCGATTCCACATTCTTGGGAAACATGAAAGAAATAAAAATGTTTTAATAAAAAAGCTTCGATATATAAAAAGCTAGGTGATTCTGTGGGTAAGTTTAATTTCACAATGATAATGACTTGAATCCAGCTAGCTTGGACGGGTGTTTTTGGTCATTGATATAAGATAAAAATATGTGATGTTTAAACCAAATATTCTCACAGGAAAGGCAGTAATTGTAGAAAGGCAGTAATTTTTAGCACGGGAAATTTATTTTCCCAAAAGGCAGCGAAAAAATAGCGAAGAACGAGGTTTCCATAGCACTTCATTGCAGTGATAAATTGTAAAGAAATTATTTCATAAACTATGCTAATCATAATAATGGACTATGGCTTTTAGAAAATATTTTGATAACGTTCCGATAAAATGTTTAAAATAATTTTTAGCACGGGAAATTTATTTTCCTAACAAGCAGCGAAAAAATAGCGAAGAACGAGGTTTCCATAACAATTTATTGCAGTGATAAATTGTGAAAAAATTATTTTTAATTATTAAAAAAAATTAATTATTGATCATTGTTAAAAAAATTATTACAATTATTAAAAAAATTATTTCATTAACTATGCTAATCATAATAATGGACTATGGCTTTTAGAAAATATATTGATAACGTTCCGATAAAATGTCTACAAAAAGAAAAGATAAGCCTATGTTTCCATGTGGTATGTGTCAGTTGGAATGCAATACATCTTGTATTCTATGTGAAACATGTAATTCATGGTACCATCAAAATTGTGTCTCCGCCTCCCAACCTACGTGGGATCAATGGAAACTATTAAATGATATCTCGTTCGTTTGTTCTGCTTGCTACCAAAACAGCGACAAAGAATTCGACTTCTTTAAAAGTGCCTCAAGATTGAATCAGGTAAAACAGTTTTAATTGTATTTTCATACATGAAACGAGCTTGAATACTTGAAGCGCATAATAATTTATGAGCGATGATGCGTGGCGATGTACTGCATGAAAATTCAAATTATTCCTGAGCGCGCTTAATTTTAGGACTGATTAAAATACATTTTTTTCAAATGTGTTGGCGCTAGCTTCCTCTTCAATTGAGTGTAAACACAAATTTAGCGAATTCTATTTGGGTGAAAACTACGAAATATACTATTTTTTCGAGCCATCTAACGGCGAAAAATTTTTACATCTTTTCGGATAACAATGCCAGATGGTTAAGCAAAAGGCAACTACCAATCGCCTGATAATATTTGCAATTCGTTTGGTTATAACACCTTTGTGGAAATAGTCTAGTTAAAGAGCTGCAGATCTTTAATAGTAAAAACAAAAACTATGCACGGTCGTTATTAAAAAACTCTAAATTGCGTCCGCAATAATTCTGAAGGAGAGCAATTATTCTGATACTTCTCTATAATAATGCGCTGAACGAAGTGTGCTTGCCATAGCATTGTAGCACAGTTCTTTTCAGACCTTTCAAAAGTTTATCACATATAAAACGAAAAAAAGCGCTCCTAAAAGTAAGATATTTTGGGGGTATGGTTCATCGAAAAAATTTTGATAAAATTGAATTATTAGTGGCGATTTTAATACATTTCGAACAACTCTGAAGGCAATGTTTGAGTAATATTTTTTCGCCCCAATTTCGACTGTTTGAAGACAATGCATTTTTATATAGGCTAATATTCTATATAGGAGTAGCCCACGTGAGCATAATTGTACACCAAGTAGGCGCATTATGAAAACGGTTCGAATTCTTCAAAAAATAAATTCGCACTTTAGAGCTTTCCGGCATATCTTCGGAGATAACGCCCGACTAAAGTTTGTTAAGTTAGTATCATTTTATTCTATCGTGGTGGGAAACTCTTAACACAAGCGTGAAGATTTGTGAACACAGGAACCATCCGTTAAAATTAATATAGTTGTGCACTTTTTACGCGAAATTAAAGGGAAAGCACGTGGCTCTTCTTGCCCCTCTGCGGACTCCCATCGTTTCACCTTTGCTAAACGTTGGCAGTACTACAAAGAAATCTAGTCGATGCTATCAAGCTTATTTCATACTGATGTAATTATAAGTATCGTTAAACATGATATAAACAAGGTTGCCATATCGTGCTTATTTCTAAGATTTGGGCTTATATTCAAGAACAATGTCTTGCAAAACATAAATGCACTTATGTGCAAAAATGTACTTATTTTCAATTGCCGTATTAGTTTTTTTAGAAAATGGGTTAATAAATCTAGGATTTGCATACTTTGTTTTGGCTTTTTGATCAATAAATAGATATCACAAATAGAATTCTATTTGAATAAACTCGCAGCTGATGATTGTCGTACGTGGTGGCGGCATTAAACACCGTGTAGTGCTTTTGCAATTTTAGCAATGTATGCTCTGGTTATTTTAATTATTGAGCTCTGTATTAAGATACAGACATCAGTCAATTTGTATACATATTACGCGTATAAAAATACTCAATTTCTGTTAACTTGAGAACCGTTATTTTAAAGTTTTTTCAATGTGTTAATCGCTAGCCGAGATTCATACCAAGTGACAGAAATAAGATTCTTCTAAAACAAAATTGTCATCGCACTTTGTCATCACGTCATCGCATGTCTATTTACGTCATCATAATTTCATCGCAAAGCAGCGTGTTTATTACTTGGTGTAGGCAGATGGTAACCCTGCGTGTAAATAAGATATTAGTTCAAAAATAAACGAGCTTGTAATCGAATTGCTTTGGTAAATGCAAGAGCTGTAATGCTGAAACTGTAACATCTGTAATTGCCGCCAATGCTGAGCACTAGCAGCTCGTGCTGTGATGCTTGTTTTCAAATTATCACACTACAGTTATTCATTGAGAAACGCGCATTGAAAAGCAATTACGAACGTATAATTAGAAATCCATTCCGTTAAGCCATTGGCTTTTAATTAGTCTATACCAAATGCTGTAAAATTTGTATTATGAACAATTTACCGTTGCATACAGAACAAGAGTTGCATATCAAATTATTTATCTTGCCCATCACGAGAAAGCGATCAAAGCGCTATAACAAGCTCGCTTAGGAGTTGCCGGCCATCTGTCTAACACGCCAATGTGGGGGAATCCCGCTAAGTGCTTTTCTCAACGGCACAACAAGTAAACTTGCCGGCTTGTTCTTCACACAGCGGGGAACCTGCTTGAGTGTCATCGAGCTTACACTTGTCACAACGAGAGGAAGCTTATCATACAATTTCTTTAAATTCGTCTTCGTTCTTGAAGAATTGGGCAAATATTGTAGTGCACTTATTTAGACTATAGGACAAATTTTACCTGCTTAATGGAAACGTTTTACGTTTTAACAGTCAAACGCTTATCGCTTTATGGCAGTGATTGTCGTGCAGTCAGTTCTTATCACTAGGGAGGAACTGCAAAAAAACATTTAAGATCATAGCGGTGGAATAAACTTTAAAATGTCAACACAAAATTTCCGATTAAATTTAAAAGCTGCTGGCATTTCGGGTTATAATTTTTATATAGGCTCATATTCTATGTAGGAGTAGCCCACGTGAGCATAATTGTACACCAAGTAGGCGCATTATGAAAACGGTTCGAATTTTCCAAAAAATGAACTTTCAGTTATGTAATCAAATATGAAAAGAAGTTTTCGGTTATTTCCAAACAAAACAACACCAAAATGCGACTGTTGTGAACAAAATCAGAGAAATTGAAGGATTAGAGGTGAAAAAGGGATATACGTTATTCATAAAATTTGTGATATGCGTTCCTAATACCGATAATAACAGAAATTAATGTTGTTACAGGCTGCAAACATGGAAGAGAAGGTGTTGAAACAAATTGCCATTAGAGAGAAGAAATTAATTGGAAATTTTAAAACGAGCGAACCACGAAAACAGATCAGTAAACGATTAAGAACTCACCAGTATTCCGATTCTATATTAAAGAAATATTCAAATATAACACACAAAGCTGCAGTCGAAACTACTGGTGATGGTAGCTGCCTCTTCAACGCCACTTCCATTGCTCTCTGCGGAGATGAAAGCCTGGCAACAACACTTAAAGTACTATGCGGTATTGAGATGGTGAACAACCAGTCCATCTATATCAACCATTCACTGGCACGGGGTTTTGAATTGGTTAGTCCTGACTACTGGGACAGCTGCAGGGATTGTTTCAAAAACGGAGGGTTTTCATCTGCCTGGACAATCCTTGCACTATCCCAGGTGATTGAAAGAAGAATCATATCAGTTTATCCAGCGTGCAATGGCCCAGACGATATGACAAAAGAAATTTTAAGCTGCTCAATATCGGCGAGAAGTTTCTCCAATGACGACCCTATTTACATTATGTGGACGAGGATGGGTCCTACCTCCCAAAAATGTTGGACCCCCAATCACTTCGTACCTCTTGTGAATAATGAATCAGTTGATAATCGAAACCAAGACGACATCTGCTACACCATTTCAGAGTCGGACACCTCAGAGAGTACTGCAGGCTACTTTAAGAGCACTTTATCACCAATCAGGGGAAACAACCAACAAGTCATTATAGATGATGGGGACCAATGTAGTTTCAGCTTCCCCACGACATCCTACCACAATAAGGTCACTTCCACTCCTGAGAAATACAAAAGAACGGACATTAGTAACATCAAGAAAAAAGAACCCAACTACGCTCAAATGCACATGGAAGAAGACGAAATAGAAAACATTTTCCCCGAAAAAATGAAAATGGAGAACGATAAAAAATTACCATTGAGAAAAAGAAAACCAAAACGAGAATCAGAACTCATTGCTAGTAAACGATCCTTTCAGGAAAACGTGTTTGCAGATGAAGCTATTCTAACATCAGATTTGGATGAAAGTGATGTAATTGAATTTACCACGAGCATAAAAAAAGCAAAACTTCATTACCAGACAGTAGTGGAAGCAAAGAAACCCGAAAACGCAATTTTTTCCTATGTAGATGATAAAATTCCTAAACTAAACCGGCCTACAAAGATTCCGTCACTTGCGCAAGAATCGAAAGAAATCGCAACCGCTTTAACATCTTTTTCAAGTAGCAGTGATTTTGTTGATGACATTGAAATCCAACTAGATAAGTTGTTAAAAGAAGCAAAGAAATCGAAAACATCTCTTTCAAGAAGCAGTGATTTTGTTGATGACATTGACATAAAACAAGATGAATTGTTAAACTTTATAAAACCAAAAAAATCAAGCATCAACCCCCAAAATGATGAATACCCTCCGAATGACTCTATGACAAGCGAACCATATGATGACGAGACTTACATGAAACATGATTTAAAACAAAACTCTTTGCCGTTTGGCGAATTTCTAACCACCAATCAGGTGATTGTTCTTTTGCTTAAAAGTGGCAAAAGCATTCTAGACACAATACCCAAAGGAAAGAAAGAAAATGTATACTATGTAGTTGATAACAGCAACAATTACGAAAGGGGTAAACAAAAAATTTGCAAACGCTTTTACGATGATTGTGGTGCGTGGACATGCAACACAACGTCATCAACTGTATACCTTGAAACAGACAAAGAAGTTTATAAAGAAATTCATCTTATTGATGGTTTGTACTGCAAAAGAAAAACACGTGAAAAATGTTACTTACCTCTTGATCCTCAACCAGATGCAAAGAAGATTGTAGTTGTGAGCAAATATTATTCAAAATTGAAAGTCGACACTCAGTACCGGAGAAAAATTACCTGGATAAAATCTTTTTCCAGTGAATTTGAAAAACGTGCATTTGTTGAATATACTGGAAAGTTCCCTCATCACTCCCCTCATGGTAATTCGAAACACAATAGAAATGTTTACATCCGCACAAGCGAAAAGACCATGGAATCTGTTAAAGACAAAGTTTTATTTGCAACAGGAAGAAAATTATATGATGCACTGCAAACCGATAACAATAATTTACTTGACAAGCCACGTGATCTTAGATTAATATACAACGCCAAAAGCAACCAAGCCAAAAAAAAACTCAATGACTTACACACCAAGCAGAGACTTACATATGGCAAAACTTATGGAGACGAAATATTACAAGTTATTAATATGGCACAAACGCACGAATTCGTTCAGAGAGTAAACCGTGGTAAAAATTGTCCCACTTCAATAATTTTGTATGTTGCACAACAAATATTAAATATCAAAAGATTCTGTTGTTCCGGATCTACCGTTTTGGGAATCGATAAAACTTTTAACTTGGGAAAGGTATATGCTACAGTTATGGTATTCAAAAACCTCAGTGTGGTCAAATCCAGCACTGGTGAGCACCCTCTTTTTTTAGGCCCAATTTTGTTGCATTGTAATTCTAATTATGAAACTTTTTCCTTTTTTTTCATTCATTTGCGTGCAGTATTGGGTGATCACAAAAAATTGATTTTCGGAACCGACGACGAACAAGCTCTCCACAAAGCAGCTTTATCGGCTTTCCCTTCCAGCAAGCACGCACTGTGCACTTCTCATTTAAAGACAAATTTGAAACAGTATCTAATCAACAAAGTTGGCCTGGAAAAAAAAGCTAGAAAATTACTCAGCGAAAAAATTTTTTCCGTTCTTGATGCCACTGACGAAGTTTCTTTTGACCTTTTGTGCCGAAAAATTGTAAAGGAATGCGATATTGAATTTTCAGGATTAGCAAGTTATTTGAATAGTCGATTCTTTCCATTGTTAAAAGATAAGGTTTGGAAAGTTTCTTCCTTGGTCGGTACGGAATGGACCAATAACAATAGCGAGTCCATGAATCATGTTCTGAAATGCAAAACAGAGTGGAAACTAAAAAAACTGCCAGATCTTATCACGATTATTTTTGAATTGGTAACGTCTATGTACGTTGATGTGAACAAAGCTGTAGCATCTATTGGTCCATATGAACTAAGTCCTGCCTACAAACAGTTTGTCAGCAGTTTCGACGAATTTAAAGCAAAAACCGGTTCTGAGCAGGCAAAACACATCGAAAACTTCATGACATTCAAGCCAGTCACATCAAGATTGACCAACTATCAAAGCATTAGTACCAACTCCAATTTGATTACTCGAAGACCTGCTAAATCTGCTGGAAAAAAAATTGGACAAAGACGTCGATCTGCAGCAAACAGAGCACCCTCTAATGCAGGTTAAACACATCAATTTCTTGAATAAAAATTTGTAATGAAAACACAGCACAAAAAACAAGTTGAACAGTATTTTCACCCTAACCTGGGATCCTAAATTTCTTTCTCAGCTGCTCTTTTGATTACATATAAGCAATCTAGCACCACTTAACAATTCGTTGCTCCTGCTATTGTATCAAGTATACATTCTTGTTGCCATATTGAATTGTGAATCACATTTCATCCTGGTTGTATTCGTATTCAAAATTGGAAGTTTTGTATTCATTGTTATTGTCCATAAGAATGTTGGTGAAAACTGAATCACACTGACTGAGACGCTGAGACCTTTGATACATTGTGCATGCTTACCTTATTAGGATATTATCACGACTCAAATGACTTTGCCGATGTGATGTCATAACGAGATAAACCTGTACAATGGCTTGTAGGTATCAGCGTCTCAGCTAGTGTGATCGCTCATTTAAGATCTTAAACGCCAGTTTTGAATTTGACGTACTTTTTAACACCTTCAATGAAGAAATAATGCTACCCTTCAATTTTCGTTTAATATAGCCTATTGGTATGTGGGATGATATTAGCTATCAAAACCAAATGGATTTGCACAGTATGTGTTGTGTGCTACTAGAAAAACTTTCATGTGATTTTTATTATGCAATGTGTATTTTGTACAGAAATACTCACTGTTTACTACATAATAATTTTTTCAAGCACATACGCCAGTAGTTGTCAACTAATTAAGGTTAGTTTTTGGCCCCCTTCTAGAGACTCTAAAAACCAATGGTCCTCTCCTCCACAATACCATTTTCTTTCAGCGCATCATTTGCAATGGCTACATCAGTCTGATGGATTTTAAGTGCTTCCTAATTATTGTTAAACAATATTGCACTGGAAAACCGATGGCTCATATCCTAATTGCTTCCAGTTGAGAGTTGCTGGACTAGCATACTGATTAATGATGTTGTTATGACCTAATGCAAAACCTTATTAAAGCTTTTTTTTTTTCGTTCCTAATTTTTGTGAAGCATAAGACTAAAAAGAACGTGTATATATTATCTTTTTACAACAATGTTTTTTGTGCTCGATATTGCTTCATAATCGCATTGTATTGTTTTAGCTTGCTTTGATATATTCACTTCTTTCTAAAACTAATAATTGTCAATTTCCAGCCAACAAAGTCAGTCAGTAGTTGCTATATATCACAGCATTTGTTGTGCTAATGTTTCAAATTGTGCAAAAAAGTATATATACTGATTAATGATGTTGCTATGACCTAAAGCTAAACTGTATCCAAGCTGCCTTTTTGCATTCACCAGTCCAATGTCTGAATATGTTAAGTGTTAACTGTTTTATTACTTCGTTCCTAATTTTTGTGAAGCATAAGACTAAAAAGAACATATATTATCTTTTTACAACAATGTTTTTTGTGTTTGATATTGCTTCATAAGCACATTGTGTTGTTTTAGCTTGTTTTGATGCATTCACTTCTTTCTACAACTTGTAATTATATACTGCGTTACCAGCCAAAGAAGTCAGTAGTTGCCAGTGCCAACGAGGGCAAATTGTCACTAATTTCTGAATTTGCAACTGTGGAAACACGCTTTAAATTTTCACATTGTAATCTTGCTATTACACTTTTTAAGTTTTAACCTGCAACCAAAACATAATTCTTTCAAGGATTGCAACCACAATTTGATACATTAAAATTGCTTAATCTGTCAATTGCCTACAACTGAACTTATTAGCTATTATAATTTGCAACTTCAACTATGTGTAACAACAAACCATTTTCTAACCACAACAATACCTACTTTGGCAAGTAAGGGGTTGTAATACACAAGCAAGAACCGGTATTCAGGTATTCGTTTGTTTGCTTGCTAAACTTCTTTATAGAGATTATTTTGTCATAAAATGGGGTACCGGTACACTGGTACAGCGATTAAGGAAAAGGCAGAGGCTAAGGTTACGTGACCGTAACATTTGTCTCTTTGGTTTATTTTATTATCCCTTCACGCTTCCCCGATTGTACGCGAAGCGTGACGAAGTAATAAAATAAACTAAAGAGGCAAATGTTACGGTCACGTAACTTTAGCCACTTCCTAAGGAAAAAGCTTACAAATAAATCCCCAATGTAACGTATTTGAGTTTAAGGATGTGATCCTGTGATAATAAATGTTTTACAACTGTTTTACATGCTTCTGCAATCTGATACTGCATTATACTGTTATAGGGCGATCACACTGTC
This sequence comes from Trididemnum miniatum, assembly GCA_964006365.1. Taxonomy (NCBI): domain Eukaryota; kingdom Metazoa; phylum Chordata; class Ascidiacea; order Aplousobranchia; family Didemnidae; genus Trididemnum; species Trididemnum miniatum. The sequence continues at coordinate 34,817,890 of OZ023232.1, forward strand.
ACAAAACAGCAAACTATTGCAGGGTAATTAATGTGGCATACATGTAAACATAAAATGAAAAAAAAACATACCGGTACCACAAGTACTTTGCTATTTTGATGATATCAACACATATCCAATCAAAGCTAAAAAACATTAAGAGTTACAGTACAGCTGGGCTATTGCAATACAATGATCAAATTCTGATTCTTAGAAAACCACATCCAGGACATCTGAAAAATGTACCGGTAATGATATGTATCACTTACCACTTTGAGTTTTACACTAATCAAAATTATCTGCAATAAACCTTTAGTGGGTAAAATTTAAAAAAAAAGCCTCAGACACAGCTCGATGAAGAGTTTGATAAAATTTTAAAAAGATAAAATTGATATAATGTACCCAGTACCTGTGTAATACTAAACGAGAAAAATTAAACGCAATTTTCTTTTTTTTAGATACTGTTTACAAAAATACAAAGAGATAAGTGCCATTACTTCCTGGTCTTCAATACTGACAATCTAACTAAGAAACCTTTAAACATTTAAATAATATTTTGGATTTGTCATATACATACTCAGCATTATTTATGATAAAGGTCGCTTAATTCAGTAACTGAGTTTAAGATTTGTCAATATTGAACTTTGTAAAAAGAAGATTGCATTCAATTTTTGTCATTTAATATTACTTGATAACTTCCCTTTTACTTGAATGTAATCTGTATATTGACTTCAGTCCATTCAGCCAAATCGTCCAGGCCTATGCACTATGTACTCTGATACCTGGGTACTGGCCTAATCCAACCTCTCTGAATCTTAACTAGGGTCAACCTTATTGTAAACCACCGTAAATTCTTTTTTCTTGCTTTGCTTTACATTCACTGCAGTGCTTCAGTGCTCTAAATAAATAGCCTACCTGTAAATTAGTGAGCTCTGCGTTCTCTACTAGATTGGACATCGCTATTTGGGACATCGCGGACATCGCAATTTGGGACATCGCGGACATCGTTGACATCGCGGACATCGCGGACATCGTTGACATCGCGGACATCGTTGACATCGCGGACATCGTTGACATCGCAGACATCGCGGACATCGCAGACATCGCGGACATCGCGGACATCGTTGACATCGCGGACATCGTTGACATCGCGGACATGTACTATTTAGTAACACCGATTTTTAAACGAAAAAATTTAGGAAGTTTTTGGTTCAAACTCCGGCCTGCGGAGGTAATGACCTTTTTTTTGCTCTTCACTCGATTTTGGGCGGAATATTGGACATTTGCGGACAGTGGCGCAGGCAGAAAATTTTAATGGGGAGGGGGAAGTTGAAACACTTAAGCCAGATTTTAACTTCAATGTTGTCTCTTATGACGCAATTGCGCAAGGCAGAGATTCATACTTTCGTAAGTGAAGAGCGGTAGCTATATTACAGTTATAGTACAGTAGGCTAGGTCTAGGCTATGTCGCTAATACCGCAAAAACTCATCGCTAACTATGCAAAATATGCAGCCTATCCCTGCATCCCACAAAAATTTATCGCTAACTATAGTAGGCCTACTACACGTGTCCTAGCGGTACCGCGCGCAGGTGACAGATCCTACGTACGTGACGGGTTCGATTCACGGGTGGAGCCAATCGCATTTAAAATAGCCTATATATACCGGATGGCTGCTGACTCAAAAGAGCGCTTACTCCCTTCGCAGTCTACTTCAGTTCAACTGTTGACTTTTCTGTTTGCAATAATTTGAAAATAACTTCAGTTATTTATTCATTTGTTTTAAGTAGCCTACTACTACAGTAGCTGTTGTTCTCACCTTACCTACACCAACAGCCATGAACACCGGTCAAGGGCCAACGCTTTTCGTAATTGCGATTGTGCAAGACTGGTATACAATATTTTGACGCAACAATCATACTTCGCAATTGAGCAACGTTAGCAACTAAAAAGCAATGTCCTTCTTGGCCTACCGGACGGGAAGTCATGACGACTTCCTCTTGTTGGGTCAGAGGCTTTACCAGCACTCCATCACCAACAGTGCAAAGCACTCCAGTAAAACGTACCGTGAAGCGAGACAGCGCTGTTTCAGGCTATTAGCCTTCATCAGCCGCCCTCAGGTAAGAAATATTCATCTTCCAGGACGAATGATCTTGCCAGGATCACTCATCCCTTCGGATAAATATGAGCTTCGGATAAATATGATAAAGATGAGCAACGTTAGGACAGTGGGCTTGTGCTGTAAGGTTGCAACAATCGCAGATGAAGCAAGGTCCAAAATTATTGTTTTTTACGACAGATCAACGAATATCGGCTATAAAGCACAAACGTTGCCAAGCCATTAGGAGGGCAGGGGGTTGAATCGCCAAACCCCCCTCTCTTTTTGCCTACGCCCTTGTCTGCTGGCATGATGACCTTCGAAGAACCTGTCCTCTTTTTGCGCAGTGAAAATACGGTAACCCTATTTTATTCCCAATTTTTAGCGCATAATTTTTTATTATAGAAAAAATTGCCTAACGTCAGTTTAGGCTGCTGTGACGTAACAGTTGGAATTAGACCCAACAAAATTGCATGTGTGCGCTCATGCGCATGTTTTGCATTGTATGTGTGTTGCGCGCGCATTTACTGCTTATATTTGATCGAACCAGCAAACACTTAGACCACAGCGCGTACCTAACTCAGTATCAGCTAAGTTGCAACGCAGTCATTGCATTACGCGCTGGTCTCCTTGTAAAGGTGGTCGCCAACCCGGGTTCCACCGTGAATTTTAAAATTTACCGGTAAGGCCTACGTACATATTTAGTTTTTTTGTTGGGTAAATCGTGAGAAATGCTGGGGTGCAATAAGATCAATTAATTTTACCCATTCATATCTCCTTTTCGATATCTTCTATTTCTCCACTCACTCATCACAAAAAGGCTGCGCTTGGGTTGGCAAGCATCACTTCTGTAAAATACACCTCCACCACCAGAGAGCAAAAAGGCCAAACTGTCAAAGTTATGCGATTTTTTTGTTTTTTTTCTGTGTTTTTGGTAGAGCAAAATTTTGGGCTCTATATTGTAGTTTGTTTTCTTAAGCCTAAATTTGCTGAGTCTTGATTAGGTTTTGTGGCCGTGCAGAACATCTAACTTACCAATGATTTGTTTAGTGTTTACAGAACATCTAATCGGTAGCGGTCCATGTCTATTATATCTGCCGGTTCGTCTAAATAAATTTAAAATTTTTACTTGTATTCAAAAATGGGCTGTTTAATATAACTCTTTGGCTATGCACTCTGCTGATTCATTTGGTTTTGCCTTTTACCAGACGCTAAAAAAGAGCGCAGGACGGAAACGGTGAAAGACCTTATACCCTATGCTTATACGGTCATCTGAGTCAGTTATGACAAATTGTTGTGGTAGTACGTGATATTTAAGAATACATTTTACTAAAGTTACGATAAGAAGTATGATCATCGGAGTTTGATAATAAACTCATCTCTCCTCACCTTCCCCTCCATACCTCTCCCCACATCTCTCCTCACCTTAACACCTTCCTCAACTTAACTCTCCTCACCTTAACACCCCCCATACCTCTTCCCACATCTCTCCTCACCTTCCCCACACCAAGTCCCAACATACTTCCCCACACCTGGGAGTCCGGTTGGTGTCGTCGAAGTATGGTGCGATGCAGAGCCGACGCCAAGGGGGGCAGGGGGCCAGACCCCCCAATTGACATGTTTGACCCCCCCAAGCAACAAGCTTACTCCTTTGAAGACAGCGGCTTTTGTGCTTAATTTCAAATTTTGGCCCCCCTGATAAACGCTTGACCCCCCTAACTCGCCTGCTCTGCCGCCAGCTCTGATGAGATGAAAGTTTCACGTGACGAAAGTTCCATGTGACAAAAATTCTGGCAACCGTGCTTTTGCACTGTGCAGCTTGTAGTAGTGCTCTTGGACCTGTAGATAGTAGTGATTGATGTTGGAAAAATGCATGCCTAGTCTAGTATTCTGTTCATTGACAAATGGAGAAGCGACTACAACATATTCGAGAAAAACAAAAAAAGCGTAGAGAGCTTCTAGCAAAGCAGGTAAGTTTCAGTGCAGAAAGTAGCAGTGTACGGGTGTATGCTTTGCAGTAGCCTTTAAAATTCAACTGTTAAGCAGATATGGCTCTACTCTACCTTTAAAAAATTGTTTGCAACATTTAAACAGCTATGTATATATAGCCTATCAGTGTACAGTGTGTGAGCTTTCAATGTGATATTGGTTATCCTGTCCAGTGTCAGTGACATGTCTTAACGGTACCGTGCGCAGGTTGCGGATCTGATGTGATTGCTTTGATTCTCCGCTGGAGTTGATCACATTGAACGTATATAGTATACTGGGTGGCTGCTGAATTGAAGGGTGTAAATTCGCTTTGCCGTCTCCCTTAATTAGACTGTTGAATTTTCTCAAATCAAATCTTCATTATACTCGCTGTATTACACCGAAGCATGTGATGAGTTGCGGGGCCCATCTTCGCGGCTTAGCGCCTGGGCAACTCAGCTCCAAAGAGACGTCGCAACAGTGGTGAGTCGTTGGCGACACTGGGTTGATTTGACCAGCGCGGGAATCGAGCCCCATACCTCCCGTACAGATAGCGTGTGCTTGTTTAATATAATTTGACAATAATCAAGTCTAATTTATGCTGTTCATATCTGCATATGGCATCAGAAATTCATTAATGATGCAGGAACTAGATCCAAAAATTGCAGGCCTCAAGCCCATAAGAACTGGACATGTGGACAGGGTAATTATGCTGGTAAGGTTCCATGCTGTGTACCAGTACAGGATGTACATTGTGTTTTAGCTGCGTATTTATGTTTTGTACCCTACGTTTCACCAGCAGAGACAGAGATAAGCCCTGCAACTCTGAACTAGTTCCACACTTTGGCATAATACTGTGAGTATAATGAAGATTTGATATTTTTCTTAAACTAACATACGCTTTTATAGCTTGGTGTTGAAAGTGGAGAAAAACTTGCTACAGTGCTAAACAGCAAAGATTCAAGAAAATCTCATTCCGCAAAGCATCACAAGCCCCAACATCGTGTACGCAGCGATGATAAAGAAGTTAAAGCAAAAATTAAGAAAGTTGAACCAATAAAGCAGTCAGCTATCACAAACGTAGGTGCACAAAGTTTTGTGTTGTACTGGTATCTTGCTACATCAAAAATATAGACTAATTGTTTGTTAATAGTTTTTTTTACTTCCAAATTTGGCAGTGTCATGAGCATTGGGCAGTTTCCATTATTAAAATGCTGCTGCGCTGGACTGTTTGTTTTTTTCTTTGCATGACATTGGTGTCATGTTGGTATGGCGTCATCAGCAGTAACGTGGGCAGCTGCTCGACTTGGAGCCTCTGTGACCGAACAAGGACAACTGACCGCCGCAAACTGACCGTGAGTCAACTGACCGCGATAAACAGCTCCGTGCGCTGTATTGTAGCAAAAATGCTCTTCGAGCGCTGAATAATTTGACAAGGCTCGAAAACAAGCTCACAGCGGGGAATAGGTTCAATCAGGGTTGGGTTTGGTTAGGGTTAAGTTCAGTTAGGGTTGGGTTCCGTTAGGGTTGGGTTCAGTTAGGGTTGGTTTCGGTTAGGGTTGGGTTCGGTTGGGGTTGGGTTTGGTTAGGGTTGGGTTCGGTTAGGGTTGGGTTCAGTTAGGGTTGGGTTCGGTTTGGGTTAGGTTCAGTTAGTTAGAGTTAAGTTCAGATGGCCGAGTGGTATGGAGCGTCTGTCTCTTGAGCTGTAGGCTCGGGTTTGATTTCGAGTCCGGTCAAACCAATGATTTTAAAATTGGTATTCACAGCTTCCCTGCTTGAGGTTCAGCATTGAAGGGACAGTGTGGAGAACAAGCCGGCAAGTTCACTTGTTGTGCCGTTGGGAAAAGCACTTAGCGGGATTCCCCCATCTTGGTGTGGTAGACAGATGGCCGGCAACTCCTAAGCGAGCTCGTGTAGCGCATTGATCGCTTTTTCGTGATAGGAGGATAAATATGCAACTGAATAAAATAAAAAAAAAAAAAAAAAAAAGTTCGGTCAGTTAGAGCTAGGTTTGGTTAGTTAGGGTTAGGTTCGGCTACGGTTTGGTTCAGTTAGGCTTAGGTGCAGTTCGGGACAGGTTATGTTCATTCAGGATTTGTTGTAGTTCCACCTGGCGAAAGTTCTTGTTAATAAGTTAGGCATTTTGAGCAGTCAGTTGTCGCGGCGGTCAGTTGTCCTGGCGGTCAGTTGACTCGCGGTCAGTTGTCATGTGCCCTCTGTGACACACTCTGAGCCTTGCTCGACTTGGAGCCTTTGCGACAAAGGGTAGATGCTCTGGTGGGATAGTATTGAATAGAGCAGTTTTTTGTTCTTTGTTAAGACATTTGTGTCACTTGTTCATACCAGCGCAGTTGCAATCTTTTGAATATTATTAATTTTAAAAAAAATCTGAAGATAATCTTCCTTTACTTTTGCTGGTTATTTCTTCCAAGTTCTTTTTTGTTGTGTTTGCAGCAAGACTTTAAAGATGGTGATTATGAAAATGATGATGTCAATGTTTACAAAGATTCGAGCACATTTCTTAAAGGAACACAAAGCTTAAATCCTCATAATGATTATTGCCAAAATTATGTGGACACTGGTCAGCGACCTCAAAACTTCATTCGAGATGTTGGTGTGTTCCTTATGGCAAAAAAATTATCATTTTGTGATTATGCATGGTTGAAATTTCAATGAATTGTCCTTGAAGTTACTGCCAAAGTTTAACCAGATAAGTTTGTATAAGCTTGGGAATACAATAAATATGAGAGGAAAGTGGCTTAAGGAGAAAAAATAAAGCCGCATTAATTCTTAGAGTTGGACGTTTCAACAACATAGATTCAGCTGTCATCACCAGCAGTGTGAGCAAGGCAGCACAAAACTGATGATGACAGCTGAATCTATGTGGTCGAAACATCTAGTTTTGAGAACTACTCTGGCTATATTTTTCCTTCTTAAATATTGTCCCTTTGCTATTCCTACGTTTTTTACTGTTTTTGTTACATTTTGGGAGATTGATTATGAAGTACCTTTTCGAAGGTTGCAATGAATTGCTATGGTTGAGGCGAAAGTTCAGCCGTAACCTTGCTATCAGTCAGCGAAGTCAGTCAGATATTTATTTCTATGTTACGAACATGCAATAAACGAAGACAAAATAAAAAAAGTGTGGACGTCCGAAAGAAGAAACATATAACGATTGTAACATACAGAAGCCACGAAGGGACGTGAAGTCTTCGGGTCAAACGACCGTATTTCTTTTCGCAATCTTGTTGTTGTTGGTGCTATTAATATTTCTTGGCAAATTAGTTGACCTGAGCGCGCCTTAACACACTTGTAAAGAAAAAGAGTTGTTTAGTTAAAAGTGGCAGATTCTGGATCCTGTAGACGTGACGGGTTCGATTCATCGCTAGAGTCAATTGCGTTTGACGTATCTACCGGGCGGCTGCTGACTCGAAAAGCTCAAGTTCACTTCGCAGTCTCCCTCAAATGCTGTTTTTATTTTCCATTTAATAATTAGCTAATTTGAAAATCTCCGTTATTTCACTTTCTGCCTAAATACTAATGTTATTTTTGTTGTAGGATTGGCTGAGCGTTTTGGGGAATACCCAAAACTTAAAGATTTGATCCGACTCAAAGATGATTTAATTCGGAAAACCAATACCCCGCCTACATATCTAAAATGCGATTTAAAGAAGTTTAGTTTAAAAGAACTAGGGTAACTAAAATCAGTTCATTGCTTTGATTTAACAAGAAATGAGTAGCGATATCTTTTCTGCTCTTAGTTAACCGGCTTTAAATACTACATTTATCGGCAGGTTAGCGTTGTTAACTGTCGGTACTTGAGGTCTGGGGTTCGATTACCGGGCCGGTCAAATTAAACATAGTGTTACCACCGCTGCGACGTTTCTTAGGGATTTTAAGCTGTCGCAAAATCGCGAAGAAGGACCCCGGCTCTGGTTACACACATCGGCGTAATACCGCGAGTATAATGATGATTTGATTTTAGTAGAACATTTTTTTAAAGGTGCAAATTTGATGTTATTTTGATTGATCCGCCGTTGGTAGAATACAAGAAACAAGCTGGGTTGCCTCTAAATGGAAGTGAAACAACGTGGCAAGATGTAAGAAATTTATTGCTTCTGTATTAGGTAACTGGCCGGTTAGGCGTAGCAGTTTAAGACATTACTGACAGTGCGGAAGTTTGTGGTTGGAATCCCGTGCCGATCAAATCGAACGCAAACTCGCCAACAGTTTGCCAGTCGCCACCGCTGTGACGTTATTCGAAGCGGTGGTGCCCAGGCACTAAGCCACGCAGATGGACCCCGTCACACTTCGGCGTAGTGCGTTGAGCATGATGACGATTTGATTTATATTAGGTGAAGCGATGCTTGCACAAGGATTTTTTTGGTGTTATGCCCATTGTGTGGATTTATCATTTTTAACTCGATCTTTTTCGTATGAACTGAGTTAGTTTTACCGTGTCATTGTTTTTGTCGACAAATATTCAGACATGGCTCAGATGTTTAAACTTTAATTTTGAGCAATTTTCGCTGCACTGGAGTATTAATGAATTCCTGCTTTTGGCAAAATGTATTTTTTAAGCACTTACTCCTGGATTTCAATACATTGTTGTGAATCATTAATTTGTTGCGTTTAATGATATCGGTACGTTTGTAGTTAGTTGCATATTTATCCTTCCATCACCAAAAAGTATCCGGCCACCTGTCTACCACTTAGGATGGGGAATCCCATTAAGTGCTTTTCCCAAAGGCACAACAAGTAAAATTGCCGGCTTGATCTCCACACTGTCCCTTTAATGGTGAGCGTCAAGCAGGGAAGCTGTGAATAGCAATTTTACAGTCACTGGATGGACCTGGCTCAAAATCGAGCCAGGGTCGAGAGCTCCCGAGGCAGACGCTCTTACCACTCGGCCATCTGAGCTGTTTGAGTAGTCGATTTTTTATAATTTGGAGTTTCTTTGACTGCATTTTTTGCATTGTTGTGTTAACTTTATGAAGGTAATGTCGTTGCAAATTGGAGAAGTGGCTGGCACTCGCTCGTTCGTATTTCTTTGGTGTGGCTCCTCTGATGGCTTGGACAATGGTCGCATGTGCTTAAGCAAGTGGGGTTTTCGACGCTGTGAAGATATTTGTTGGATTAAAACCAACATCAAGAGGAACACTCCACATTTAGCTGATGAGTCTCTGCTGGTCAGAACTAAGGTAAATCCAGAATGGGTTTGAATAGCTTCCACGTACCAATTTACAATAAAAAAAAATCAAATCTTTACGGTATTACGCCAAAGCGTGTAACAGCGGCGGAGCCCATCTTCGCAACTTTGCGCCTTGACAACACAGCTCCGAAGAAACATCGCAACGGCGGTGAAGCATTTGCGACGCTGTGTCCGATTCTACCGGCCGCGAAATCTTACCCATGTCCTCCGCTCCGTAGAGCGATGTCTTTAATCACTGCACCAACTATGTCAAAATGTGCGCTTTGGCTATGAAGGCTATGTTGTCAAAAGACACCAAACATTCTTAGCAGGCAGTGTTCACCAGGCACTGTATGGGCAACTGGCATTCCCAGTTCTTCTTTAAATATATTACGATGCTATGAAAACTTGATAATTGCATCACAGTAATTGTGGTACAATGCTATGTATTGCATCATAAGAAAATAAACAGGAGCTTGCGCTGAAGAGTTTTCAGCTCTTCATGCTTCTATGCCGCGAACAATAATTTATTGTTTCGACTATAACCAAAGTCTCGTCAGCCTTGCTACGCACAGCCAATCCAGGCTAAACTCATTCCAGACTGCAAAGACTCTGTTTTTGCATTGCTTTACCTGTACATTTCGACTTCACTTCACCATTTAAAGCAATGCAACTTCACAACTTCATCATGTAAAGCAATGCAAAAACAGAGTCTTTGCAGTCTGGAATGAGTTTAGCCTGGATTGGCTGTGCGTAGCAAGGCTGACGAGACTTTGGTTATAGTCGAAACATTAATTTGTCCCTTGCAATTTATTGTTCGTTTTCGCACTTAATTGCGTACTTTTCCTCCTATCACGAAAAAGCGATCAAAGCACTTTAACCAGCTCGCTTAGCAGCTGCCTGCCATCGGTGTACCACTCTTTAAGATGATAGGATCCCGCTAAGTGTCTTTCCCAACGGCACAAGTAAACTTTTCGGCATGTTCGTTTAATGTCCCCGTAATGGTAAGCGTCAAGCAGGGAAGCTGTGAATACGAATTCTAAAGGGGTTGGCGAACCCGAGTACACAGCTCCAGAGGTGGGCGCTCTATCCACTCGGCAATGCGAACCAAAATTTTCTCCACCCGACCGGCAAATTTAAAATCTACGCCGGTTGACCGGTCACTGACCGTTTTTTTATTTTTACTGAAGGGTTATGTTCAGTGTTCAATAAACCTAGTGACAGACTGTAGTTTGCACTAACTTTGTCAGTTGTCACTAGATGCATTGAACACGTAAAATTTCATCTTATAAAAGCAGTGTTAAACAGATTAAACTTCCATGGGCGTAACCATGTAGGGACAAGGGGGGTCAGTTGACTCCCCCCTGTAAAAATAACACGAATTTTAAAATGCAAAGAAACGTTCTAAAACGAGTAGTATGACATGAGTGTGGGAGGGGCGTCAGCTGCATACTGTAGGCCTACTAGCACAACTAGGCAATCTCACAAGTCACAACTCAATAGCGCGGTACGCAAACGAAAGATGTCGAAACAGCAGGTATTAAAGTGGGGTGCAGATACTGTTATAAAGTTGTTAGAAATATACAACAGCTATGAGGTTTTGGGGGACACGAGCCATGAAAATTATTTCAAAAAGAATGCAAGGCGACACAATTTAGGAAAAACTGTTCCTTGAACTTCAATACGCCGGACCAGAATTTCAAATTCCCAATGAAGAAACTTTAAAAGGAAAAATCAAAAGTATTAAAACTGTTACCGAATTGAACTCAACAAAATTAAACGATAAAAAAAATCTAACTATCCAATCTCTTACCCTCTTTCTTTTCTTTTTAAAATAAAATGCTCTTATTATCCCCTGACTCATTTCGACACATGCTAGCCCAATTGACGTAAGTCCGTATACCAACTTTGCGATTAACCTGTTTAAAAACTTAAGGTTGTAGATTTAGGAACGATTGCTAGTTACTACCGGTATTCGCTAGCTGCGAATGCATTATTTTATTCGCTTTGTGTGACCAGCATTCGAAGCTAATATGAGCCAGCTTATATTAGAAGCGAGTAAAAGCAGCTAATAGCCTCGTGTGACTTCGGTTTTACCTATAAAGCAACGCATACATTTTGAGTTTTTACACTCCCTGGCCAAAATCCTGGTGAGGCTCATGTAAACTTCAACAGTTGATTTGCTTAACTTGGATAAATAGGTGGTAAAACCTGTATATCATGAAGAGGCCCTTAATTTCTTTTTTTCACACCGACCGCATCTCGACCCGACCGGTTTCCATCTCTGGTCTGAGCTGTTAAATCATTTGTTTGTCACAGGAACATTGTTTAATGGGAATCAAAGGTACAGTTAGACGTAGCACTGATGGAGACTTTATTCACGCAAATGTCGATATAGGTAAGAATAATGTACTGTACTAAACTACTTTTTAAATGGTGGCAGCGTTGCTCGGAGATTTCCAGCGTTTGAACCGGACGACTGGCGTGCTAGTCAAAGATATAGCTAACGATACGAAAAGAAAGGTCTTTGGTTCAATTTCCCAGTCGGTCAAACCTGACGCAATATTGCCGACGGCTCGCCAACCTCTGCGATGTTTCTTCGGAGTTTATTGTCCAGGTGGTAAGCCGTGGAGATGAACCCCGACACTGGTTACACGTTTCGTCGTAATAGCGCGAGTACGATGAAGGTTTTGTTTTTAATGATTCGAGAGATTTCCAACGGTCATGATCGGTTGGAAGTACGCTATTACATAAGCGCCATTCACTTTCATTGTTATTTTAGAATGTTTGCATCATAACATTTATGAAATTGTTACTGACATGCGTTTAATCTTCTTAGATTTGATTGATCTTGAAAGAAAGCAGTTTTGTTGCTGGCCAGTCATTTTATTTACTTCGGCATTGCAACTTCATGATGTCTTCCAGCGGGAACAGTTTAGGCCTATATACGTGCTTGGTTTGGATTAATTATGCTGTTACATCAAACCAGCGGCCATTTGATTTAATGATGATTTTATTTTTTCATTTTTATCCTTCTGTCACGAGAAAGCGACGGAGGCGGTGGGACGAATCTAGTCTCCCTTAGTAGTTGTTTCTAGTTATAGCTTTCCGGTTGGCTTCTTTAATTTGCTGCTTGTTAGATTCCACCAAGCAGGAATAATTACCTTGAAGCATACTATCCAAACACGCAACAACGAGGGTTGGTTGGAAGTTTAACTATCATCCTTGCAGTCACGGTCGTCGTAAAATCGACGCTCCAAACCATTCGTCGTAAAATCGACGCTTCGCTGTGATGTAACGTTTGTTTTGTCCATGCTCAAGCTCCTTTTTTGACAAGTCCTCACCCGTTTTTCATGATTTTTAGACTTAATTATTGATGAGGAAGAGGAACCTGGAAGTTGCGAGAAACCTGAAGAAATTTTCCACTTAATTGAACATTTTTGTCTTGGAAGGCGTCGTCTTCATTTATTTGGCAGGTTAATTTCTAAGCGAAGTGCTAATATTATTAAATTTTTACGCTTTTTTTTGTAAACTTAATGTTTAGCGCGTTTCAATCGTCCGTATACTTGCAGGCTACAGTTTTAACAAAAAATTACATCTTCAATATTTTCGCGGTATTACGCCGAAGCGTGTGACGAGTGGCAGTTTAGCGCCTGGGCAACGCAGCTCCGAAGAGCCATAGGCAACACTGATTTCGACTTGACCAACACAGGAATCGAGCTCCAGACCTACCGCCACGATAGCGTTGTTTGTAAGCACTACCGGTCGGTTTGCCGATTGCATTCTGGATAAAATAAACCTTTCAATGATATAGGCCTATCAATGCTTTGCAATGCAGGGATACTTCAATTAGACCTGGTTGGCTTACAGTCGGGCCACAATTAACCAACAGTAATTTCGACCGCGATACTTATAGCAATCATTTTAAAGTGGGCGATGACAATCCAACTGGTCCTCTCACTGGTAAGACGCTTGTACTGTAGCTTGGTAATTCCTGTTTACTTGCCCTATGGATTGATCAAATCTCCATCTTGCGTTATTACGCTGACGCATATAACGAATGGCGGGATCCCATCTCCGCTGCTTAGCTCCTTCACGACACAGCTCCGAAGAAACGTCGCAGCTGTGGCGAGCCGTTGGTGATTGCGTCCGATTTGACCGGCCCAGAAATTGAACCCGAGATCTCTCGCACCAAAAGCGAATTTTTTGGCCACAACACCAACCAATTGATAGACTGATTGTGGAGCTTTTGAAACACTGTCTACATAAACAATTATATGGTGTTGGTGACAGGGCCGGCACCAAGGGGGGTCTGGCCCCCCAATCAACAACCTACTCTTTTGAAGACAGCGGTGTTTGTGCTTGATTTCAAACTTTTGCCCCCCCTCCTTATAAACGCTTGGCCCCCCTTAGTCGACTGCTCTACCGCCGGCTCTGGTTGGTGACTCGCCAAACAAGGGTGCTCTGTTAAGAGACGTAAAGCGTGGTGGTGGCAATTCAAAATGATAAATTTTGTGCTACAAAACACGGCACTTACCCAGTAGGCTAAGGGTAAGTCACAAGTGTAGTGGAGCATAGCTAATTAGTTTGCGATTATTCTTGAAAAAAGTAAAATGTTAATGTGGATCCTTGCTATCTATAGTCAGAAAAAGCCTCCGTAATTTTTCAAACTTCGAAGTTTTGAAGTTACGCGTATTTCTCTTTTGTTTCAGGATGCACTGAAGAAATCGAGCGTTTGCGTCCTAAAACTCCTCCCCCTAGAGAGAAAAAGCCGGAAAGAGGAGGTCTTGCCGGCTCATCTGTTCGTGGTAGCAGAGGCAGAGGCACAGTGTCAAGTCGCAGAGGTGACCATCAGTCCTCTCGTTCTGATAGAAGTACCTCTTCACCGATAGCAGCTATTACACGTCCGGGAATGCCATCAGCATCGCCTGCCACTAACTCCTATCCTCAATACCACGAGCCTAGAGAAACCAGTTCCTCAAGTGGGTACAGAAATGAAAGCAGAAACCATCCAGTTCCGTCGCATAAACGGGACTCATCTCGCGACCGACCAGGTTGGAGAGATTACGGAAGAAATTTACCCCGAAGTTCGAGAACTAGTGACCGGCCAGCTCACCAATCAAGGTGACGATCGTGTTGCATTAGTTTAAGCTTTTTTACATGGGTAAATTTTTTTTTACTAGCAATAAACGTTTGTTGACGTAAAATTGATTGGTTTTTGTGCTAAGAGGCTTTTCGAACTAACTACAAGCTTTAAATGTGTATGAGTTTACGTTCAGTAAAAAGTACCCTGAATTAGTACATCGTTGAAAAAGGTAACCTAATAGACTAATATATCATGGCATTCTATTCCTCGCAAAAAAACTTTGATGCAGCGTCACTCGCTATGGAATGTTTTCGCCAACTAGTAACTATAACCTACGTCCATAGCTGTGACTCGCATAATGTTTCTAGCCCTTGGTGTGAAAAATCTAATTTTTTTATGAAGCGCTTATCAATTACCACACAAGTCCAATATAACGTAGCTTACTGATCGCCAGAGAAAGTTTGTAAGCTCGTGGTGGAAAGACTGGCTGTCCGAACCTTTTCACTCACTGATCAGTGATGATTTTCCCAAATAACGAACAGGTTTATAAATAAACGAGCTCTAATGAAACAAGCAATTTTAGGCTAATTTCGTCTGTTAAAAGTACTAGGCTACATTTAATTTGAAAATATTAAATCAGCTACGAAACAAGGGTCGGACCCAAATGGTGGTGTGTATAGAGATGTAAATGCTTTTTTTGCCTTTGTTTTTCTAGAAAAAACTTTTTTTTTTAAAAAAACGTGGCCTCAAAACTTTTTTTATGCAAATTTTGTTGCAAGCGGGAATACTGATTGTGCTTTGCATTTCCTGACTTCTGATAGTAATCCCATCTCCAATGGTTCTTATATCTTCGAAATCTAAGTGTTTATTGAAGCAGTTTTAAGGGTTCCGCGGTGGCCGGTGGGTAATGCTTAGTGGCGTACATTTGTGGAAATTATTGGGGGTGATGAATCATTGCACCATCAACTAAAACATTAAGACCGTGTCAACTTCTGAGGGGCGTAGACCCCCACCTCTGTTCTTTGCATGTTATCTCGTTTCAAAAGTTTTGAGACTATGAACATGAACTTCTTCAACTATTACAGACTTGAACAATATTTACAAAATAACATGCCGATACAGAAAATAAGCTGAATGTTTTTGTACAAATCGTCAGTTCTTCATTACAGCATGATCAGAAATAAAAAGCTAACGCTCGGCAAACTAATAAGCGAAAAGCAAAACAGCAAGGGTACGAGTTGTGTCGTACGACTTGCTGTTTTGCTTTTCACTTGAATTAGTTTGCCCTGGGCGCAGCTTTCCATTTTCGATCATGTTCTGATGAAGGACGGCAGCGTGGCCGAGTGATTCCGAGCGTCGTTTTTACGACGACCATGATCGCAAGGTTGACGGTTTAACTCCCACCCAAGCCTCGTTGTTGCATTCTTGAATAAGATGCTTCATGGTAATTATCTCTGCTTGGAGGAATTTAACAAGACGCGAATTGAAGAAGTAAGAACCAAATTCAAGCGGAAAAATCGGAAACAAGGGCAACTCCAAAGCGAGTCTGGAACTCTGGATGCGCCTATTCATAGCGTCTCCGTCGCTTTCTCGTGATAGGAGGATAAAAATAAAGAAATCATCATCATTAAGGACGGTGGAGTTGTTTGAAAACGCTTAGCATATTTTCTACTTGTTATTTTCTACTTAAAAACGTCAAACGTTTTATGTTCTGAACTTATTATCTATTGCTACAATATGGATATTAAAGATCTCCTCTCTCCCAAACTTATACAGTTATTAGGCCTATTAGGCTGATAGCAAAGATAAAGCTAATATGCTGACAGCTGCTACGAAAAGCGATGAATCAAATAATATTAATTAATTAAAATGGTCACAAATTGTGACGAAACTTTACCTCACAAAAAGCAAATCAATGGAAATGCAATAACCTAATTACTACCAGATAGTGAAATAGTCGGACGTCATTATTCATGTACTGTGTAGTGACAATCAACAAAATTTTAGATCACAATACCTGATCGCTGTAGTCGGCGATCTTTTTTTAACGCGGCCCAGATTACCCTTTCAATAGCTATTGAAGGCCCACTACATTTAAAACTACGACTACAAAACGAATAAATTATACAACACGACTACAAAATGAAAAAACGATGCGTTGTGTTAAAAGCAAAGAAAATGCAAAGCGCGTGCTTTTTTTTCTACTCGCTCGCATCGATAGAACTGAAGAAACAAAGCGAGCAGTGCATGAAAGATATTACAGACACACGGCACCCGTTTTTGTGCATGGTACTACGGGTTTTGCTTTTGTAGCCATGTAACAATATCAAATCATCATACTCACGGTATTACGCCGAAGCGAGTAACGAATGGCGAGGCCTATCTCCGCTGCTTAGCGCCTGGGCAACACAGCTCCGAAGAAATTTCACAACGGTGGCAAGCCGTTGGCGACACTGTGTCGATTTGACCGGCCCGAGAAAGGAAGCCAATTCAACGGTAACGGTAATTGAGGGAAACTGCGAAGTGAGCTTGCGCTTTTCGAGTCAGCAGCCACCCGTTAAATATGTCAAATGCGATCGGCTCCAGCCGCGAATCGAACCCGTCACGTAGGATCTGTCACCTGCGCCCGGTACCGCTAGGTCATGTCGCTGACAAGACCTTCCGTACCGATGGCGTGCGCTTAACGACTGAGCTAACCGGCCGGTGTAGCCATGTACTGCCGGGAGAAAAAGAATTGGATTGTTTTACGCGCAAAGCATCAAAGGGAAGGTTTTTGTTATTAGTTGTAGCCTATGGGCTTAGTTTTTATTCGCAGCTAGCATGCGGCCCACAAGGACTTTGTAAAACCAAATAGCTCGCGACCCACGAAAAATTGCTAAAAAGTCCACAGTTGGGCCGTGGCTCACAGGTTGCCGACCACTGCCTTATCGGCTTAATCGTACCGGTGCAAGCCACTTGCACGATCAACCATTCGAGCATGGCATGAAAAGTTTATGGAGACTGATAGAGTGTTGCATAGACTGGGAGCTGGCCGACCTCAAATATCAGAAGAAATTGAAACTGTGCGAGTGGCACACACCAGAAGCTCTAGAAAGTCTATTCGCAGGCTTCTACCCAATTGCAGATCCCACGCTGCACTATTCACAAAGTTTTGCATAAAAATTTACGACTTTATGCTTATACAGTAAAGTACAGTTACTGCAAGCCCTTAAGCCAGCAGATAAGCCACGACGAAAAGAATTTGCAGTGACGGTGCTACATAAATTAGATTCAGATCCAGGATTTTTGAAACGTGTGTGTTTCAGTGACGAGTCAACGTTTCACGTTTCTGGATTAATAAACAGACACAACTCAAGAATATGGGGCTCGCCGAATCCGCATGAAACCTACGAGCTTGAACGAAACTCCCCTAAACTAATTGTGTGGTGTGGAATCATGCATGATAAAATTATTGGTCCGATTTTCTTCGCTGAGAAATCAATTGCAGCTCAAGTTTACCTCGACCTTTTGACAGAATATGTGTCACCACAGCTTGAACAGTATCAACCACTAGTTGTTTTCCAGCAGGACGGTGCATCCCCTCATTGGGGTCTTGCAGTTCGTCAATTTTTGAATGACACATTTCCAGAAAGATGGATTGGACGTGATGGTCCCATTCCATGACCGCCACGTTTTCCTGATATCACACCATTGGATTTTTTCCTGTGGGGCTATGTAAAGGATATCGTTTGCTGAACCAAAGTCAGATACGTTAGTGATTTGCAACAACGAATAATTGAACAGAACAGTTTATTTTTGTTGCTTTTACAATCAATCGAATAGTACATATTACAGCACAAGAAGCACTTAATGCTTTCCATCTCTAGGTGTGTACTTTAAACCTACCAGGATGTACTAAGGATTGGATTCATCGAATCAAACTGGCACTCCTGCCGCACCTAGATCAAGCTGAAACTACCGTCCACTTTCTACCTAGAGGTGGGTTCATAAAAATACATTTAACCGGCTTTGTTGTACAAAATTTCATCCAAGTTTTGGTACGAAGTAGTTCCCGAGGAGTTCACTTGTCCAAAATCTTTGTAAGCATGTACTTTTTACGCTGTTTTTTTACAGACGACTTTTTTCCCCAAAACATTCGAAGTTGATGTAGCCTACCTCCAACTTGTTTGGTACTGGTTCCTGGTATGAAATTTCGTTTTGCATTTCATGTGATGAACCCACCTTAAATTTCGCTGTTCAAGATTTCGCTTCCCGCGTGCTTTCAACGAATTGAAATCTTGAAATTTAAGGTGGGTTTTCAGTTCTCACCAATGACGAAATGTTTTATAACAGCTCATATGGCCGAGTGGTGAAAGCGTCCGCAACGGGAGCTGCAGACTTGGGTTTGATTGCGAGTCGGGTCAAACTAATGTATTCACAGCTTCCTTGCTTGACACTCAACATTCCGGCAAATTTACTCTTGTTGTGCCGTTAAAAACGGCACTAAGTGGGATTTCCCTATGTTGGTGTGGTAGACAGATGGCTGGAAACTCCTAATCGAGCTTCAGGGGTGCCTTAGTAAAATTCGAACCAGGGGGGCCCTGTAGAGGCTTAATGCAAAAAATCTATTATTTTATACCTGATGTTCTTAAACTTTTTGCGTCACGTCCCCTTTGGCGTTACAGTAGTTGTTCCCCCCCCCCCCCCCTACGCCCTACCATCAGTGCGCTGTGAAGACTATTGTCCCTTCTCGTTTGATATCTACAAGCATTTGGGCAATTTCGTACTTTTTCGACTCATTAGCTGCATTATGTCAAGGGATCTCTTATAGCTGCATTTATGTGGACCAGCACCTATCCTGGAAAACTCACATGAAAAGCTTGTTAATTAAACTGAGATGTAGCTTGGGGGCCGTATGTAAAGTGAAACCCTTATTAAATCGAGATACTTTACTGCAGCTCCATCATTCTTTGGTAAATAGTCATCTTTTATATCGCGTACAAACCTGGCGTTATGGAAATAAAAAGTTCTGTCAAAAATTGCAGCGAGTTAGTAACAAATTTTGAAGAATTACATTTGGCTTGGATAAAAGAGATAGCGTTGAGGACGCAATGATTAAACATAAATAATTAAGCTTGGATCAGATGACCGTCAAAGCTATCGCAATATCATGTTCAAGCAAAACGCTGGCATAAACCCTTGTGCTCTTAATGACTTATTCCTTGCCAAATCATGCCGGCACAATACCAGAAATAAATGACAAGTGATCTCTCGGTATTAGCCTACTCAACTAAATTAAATCAACAGTCCATTTCTTTTCGCGGTCCATCTATTTGGAACTCTTCACCCCTTAGCGTAAAAGATAAAAAACAAAGTGTTAAAGGCGTTTGCTAAAAAACTTACCAACCACCTAGCGTGTAACCCAAGTAACAACTAAGTTTCAAGTAATATATGTCTATTTTTGCTGTTCCCCTTTTGTTTTTCAGGTTCACAAGCAAATCGACGTGAAGTCGATTTTGTGCATTGTCTACATGGTTCATCCATGGTTCATCAATCATCATTTGATTCCTGCGTTCAGGGGTGCAAATTTATGTTGAGCATTGGGGGGGGGATGATTTAGCAAAATTGACTATTTTTTGCCGTTGTTTGAGATTGGGGGGGGGATGATTTGACTCATCCGAGCAGATGCCCAATTTTTGCCCAAAAATGAAGTGAAGTAAAAAAAAGCCATCACTTTCCGAGATGACCAATTTCTTGCCCAAAATGAAGTGCAGACCAAAAAAAAAGTCATCATGTTCGCTAATGTGGGGCATGAAAATATTGGAGGGGATGCTGCCGGAATATTGGGGGATTTGCACCCATTACTGCGTTGCTAGTGTCAAGTTCTGTGCTTTCGCTATGCTTGCATTTATTTGTGAAGTAACAAAACTTGTAGGCTAATTTCTATTTCTTCTACGTCTTTGCTTGCTTCTGAGACTTCTTTTCGTATGTGACGCATATCCTTCGTATTATCCTACTCAAATCTCATTAATAACAATTGCGGACATTTTTTTTACCTTTTTTTCATTTTTGTTGTTTGCTTTTAATTAATCAAACATTCTTCAGCTTTACGTTCTTAAGGTATAGGGTTCAGCAATCTCGATGTTCTTGCTTGCCAGTATTAAGAGTGCTTACTGTTTTTTCCGTTATATCACTCATCGACTAGATGCACGTGAAGCGTAGTGGTAAGTTATTAATTCTGTTATTCATTCGTCATTTTATTCCCGCGAATTATAAAAAAACGACTGTGTATACAAGATCGTAACTTTTGTCGATATGTTTTTTTTTTATCTCTTTCCGTCTCAAGGAAATAGAAACTTTTAGTTTGGTTTTCTTCTGACACTACTACAGAAGTTTTCACTTGCATCTGAGTTGTTTTCTGCCCTGTCCAGCAGCGCTCACATTTGGATCACTTTCCAAGAATGCTCGGAATGTAGGTTTATTAGCTATAAGTTCCGCTCTTTCTATCGATCATAAGGTGGGCACTGACAGCGTTTGTTACTTAGTGTCAATTTGTCTGTTTATTTCGTTTTTTGCGTTTGTGTGTTCACTTCTGCTTTTGTTTTTTTGTGCTTTATTTTCGGGTGTCATGGCCATGCGTAGTTACTGTTTCTTTCTCTCTTTGCCATTTTTTTATTTTCGCATGTTTTAACGGTTTCTTCTGTTGTGTCGTGTCTTCCTTTTCTTGAGTTTTTTTCTTTCTCTGAAACGCTGTCGCTCTGTGTTATATTCGTGCTTCAATAATAAAAAGAATTGATTGATTGGACGTAGCCTATCCAGAAATTTCCTCAGGAGGGGCGCCCCAAACTTTCGTACACGCAGTTTTTTCCGGTAAGTGGCAAAATCAGAGCGAATTTAAAGCAGAATATAAACCAATGATGACTCTGGGGGGGTCCGCGCGGGGACGTGCAAACCTGAAAATTTTTTGAGAATGTAATTCTACTTCAGCTCTACATCACGTAATTGCAGTTGTAGTGCTTTTTCAACAACTTTTTGACGAAATTTTTTTCAAAATATTTTGCCTCTAATTCTGAACCTAATGCCACAATATTGTGGGCCCCTACAAATGCTCCCCCCCACCGGGGAGGCCGAACTTCGAAGATGCTTTGATACGGCACTGTCCACCACGCTATAAAAAACATGCAGAAAATATAACAATTTATTTGTAATGTCTTAATCGTTTTAATGGGAAGGATGTAGCTGTTTTGGGAAAACAAGTTTTAAGTTTTGATGATTGACAAAAAAATGTGAAAATATACGTTCAATCATTGAGTTACTGCTATGCTCACGCCCACCTTGCAAACATTTTACGTCTCCCAGTTTAAGAACCTCTGCTTTAAAGTCTAAACGTTCACAAAACTAGGCCGGTTTTAACAGCCACCCCCGGGCCCCCTACAAGCAGATTTTTTAAAACTAAAGAGGCCTATCTCCCCCCCTCGGACCCCCACCAAGGCAACCCTGTCGAGCTCGTATAGCGCATTGATCGCTTTCTCGTGATACGAGGATAAATTATATATTATATACGTAAATAAAACGATTTCAATTCGTTCCAACTGGTTCCAAGTTCGAGAACTGAAATTTCCGGTAAAATAAATTCCAAAAAGTAATAATTCGAAAAAATGTCCAATCCAATTCCAAGGTATGGAAATTTATGGGGCGCCGTTTGGAAAAAAACTATTCGTTTTGTGAACCATGTTTTTTGAGCTTATTTAGACCATAGTTTGTCCGATATGTATATTGGAAATATCCTACTTATATATCGGACAAAATGTACTCTAAGTCGGACCAAAATACTCGCACAAAATAAGTCGGACAAAATCGTTTTTTTCCAAACGGCGCGTCACACGCTTTTTGGAAAAAAAACGATTTTGTGACCCCTGTTTTTCGAGCTTATTTGGACTATAATTAGTCCGATATATACATCGGAAATATCCGACTAATATATCGGACAAATTGTGCTTTAAGTTGGACCAAAAAACACACGCAAAACAAGTCGGATATTTCCGACTTATATATCGGACAAATTCGCCGTTTGGAAAAAAACTACACGTTTTGTGAACCATGTTTTTTGAGCTTATTTAAACCATAATTTGTCCGATAGGTATGGGGCGCCATTTGGAAAAAACTATACGTTTTGTGAACCATGCTTTTTGAGTCTAAACAAGCTCAAAAAACATGGTTCACAAAACGTGTAGTTTTTTTCCAAACGGCGAATTTGTCCGATATATAAGTCGGAAATATCCGACTTGTTTTGCGTGTGTTTTTTGGTCCGACTTAAAGCACAATTTGTCCGGGTGTTACTAAATAGTACATGTCCGCGATGTCCACGATGTCCGCGATGTCAACGATGTCCGCGATGTCCCAAATTGCGATGTCCGCGATGTCCACGATGTCCGCGATGTCCACGATGTCCGCGATGTCCAAGATGTCCGCGATGTCCACGATGTCCGCGATGTCCCAAATTGCGATGTCCGCGATGTCCACGATGTCCGCGATGTCCACGATGTCCGCGATGTCCCAAATTGCGATGTCCGCGATGTCAACGATGTCCGCGATGTCAACGATGTCCGCGATGTCAACGATGTCCGCGATGTCAACGATGTCCGCGATGTCAACGATGTCCGCGATGTCCGATGTTGCGATGTCCGCGATGTGCGAAATTGTTCAGAATTAAAATGTGCGAAATTGTTCGAAATTGTTCAGAATCAGAATGTTCAGACTGTTAGACAAGTGATTTCATGGGCTTTTGTTTGACCACAGTCGCAGACGATGGAGAAGATGAACTTTTAAAAGAAAATAAAGACTGAGACTGCAGTAGTCTGCCTGAGTACTAAGTTATATACTGTACTTTGTGATTACCAGGTGATAATTCTCAGTTTGCAATGCATCAAAGTGCAAACAGAAGGCTATTTATTGTTGTTAAATCGCTAAATCCAATGTCAGTTGGGCAATGACTAAGAATAATACTGATATGTGAACATACTATCAGTCAGTCAGTGGCGGTTTTTGCTTCACATTGTGGAATAGGCTATCAGTACCTCTGAAATTATTGGGTGGGAAGTTGAAACTCAGAACTGGATCTGGGGTTGAACTGCCTTAGCTAAGCTACCGTGTGAGGGCGAGGCTACCCTACCATGTCAACAAAAAGTTTACGTAGGATGGGTACTGTACTGGGTATTTCCGCAATAGTTCTATTAGGAAAAGTCATGAATGATTAAACCGTTAAAATGTGTTTTTTTATAGTTTGTTGATAGGTTATCAAATTTCCAACAAACTGCTCAGTGCTACTGTAACGGTATTCAAAAAATATTTTAGCATTTAGCTTAAAAATGAATTATATTTAAGTACCAGTACTCATTGTCAATCGGTAAGTCAACCCTCCTCTCTGCCTTTCTTAAGACTACTGGTATTGGTTACGATATTTTAACATTTACCGGTACTGTGTTGTTGCAGGTATTTTCAAATAAGGAGTTGCTAAATATTGCTTTTACATATTTAAACAACTACTAGAATGGATCCTGCACATGCAAGAAAACAAATGAAGTATATATCAGTGTGGGGCAATCTGGTAATGCTGGTTTTACGCTGAATGTGGTCGAATTTGCACAAAAGTATGAATAACTGTGCATAATAGAAAGTTGGTTGTATTGCATGATTAACAGCAAGAGCATTCACCAATCATCCTGAAAGTATACTCAGCATTCAAGTCGTCCTTGATGTTTAAATAAAAATTTTAGGGGTGAACAATTTGACTTATATACCCTTGAAAATGCATTATTTTGTGTTGATCAACAAGTGCCTGCCATACTAATATGTGAGGCAAACTCACTTGCTCATCACACCAACAAAAGTTTATATGTTTCCATTCATACATCGAGAAAACAGTGAAAAAATTAATGGACCTGTGAACTGGGTCCAAGCATCTTTCTCCCAGTGGACTACAGATATTAGGTGTTTAGAAAATGTTATACAACATAAGTAAATGTTGGTGCTAATTGTGATTACCGGTAACAACTTGTGGATACTGTATGGACACGTTTGGTAGATGACGGATAAGTAGTTCAACAACGATCTTTTCAAGAATTTGAAAGCTGAAGTTATGGGAACTCAGACGTCAAAATCACTTTAAAAGCTATTGATTTATGGTTTTGGAAAGGATCCTCTCGTCAGCAACGAAATTAAAGAAAAAAAGTCTGAACCCACAGAAAAGATTATTTGCAAGGATGATTTGGGGAAAAATAAAAACGTTTTGCTAATGTTCTGCAACAATATCTATATGGTTTTATGTACATTATTAGGACTTGTTGTTGCCTGTTGGTGCACAGTAGCTTTGGTCACTGTGCTTTTCATCGTCTTTTTTTCCGGCTTGCTGCTTATGTTGTTGTTTTTTTTGTATGCAGTTTTGAGTATGTTTTTTTTTCTTTTGTTTTTTTGCTTTATCTCTGGCTGTTGTGCTTTATTTATTCTTTCTATGGGCTAATTTAGCCTGAAATAAACTGATTGATTGATATGATCACAATAAACTGAATAGGTTTATTTGTATGTTTTACATTGCGTGCTCAAGGCAAAGCTATTATCTTTTATTTTACTTTCATCAAAGTTATTGATTTTCAATCCATCACCTTTTTTAATTACACTGTATATACGTTTTTTTCTTTCACTTTTCGCAAGTGATTTGTTGGCAGCATAATCAAACGGGATAAAGTTGTCGGTTGGGTGAGTCAATGTGAGCTAAACTGTAAACAAGAAAACAAAATGGCCATGCCAAATAAGTAAATCCAGCTGTTCATTACGACTAGCACCAGTACAGTAGCTTCGATAAAAATTGTGATTAAAAAGCATACCGTACTCTATTGTTGTGGTAATATAATCTCACTGTTCACCCTAATCAAAATCATGATTAGTCTTGATAATTATAGAGGATATAGAATTACTAGCGTTTATGCAACCATTAAAAATTCTGGATTGATGTCTCTAAAGTTTATGTTGAACATGACATAGTTATCATTGTTGGGTATGTGTCCATGGTTATGATGTTCGTTGCCTTGCTTTTGTTGTAAAGATATTTTTATTGAAGGAGCTGGTGAAATGGTATCAATCAGAATGGGCTCTTTTCTATTGAGGTCTTATAATTAGCTTTGCGATGCTGTTTAACACATAAATTAGCTTTTATCAAAAACGCAGAAATGTTCTTGAATTACTTATGAAGTGTTACTTATTCTGTTGATATTATGTCATTGGTAATGTGCATTTCAAAATGTTTCCGTCTTTTAATACACAACGAAAGTACGTGGATATGAGGTGGGTAAGAAAAGAAGCATGGTCGAGGTGATAAGTGAGACACGATAATTGGCGTTGAAGAATGTATGTCGAATTGTCGATGGCCGAATGCCCGCCTCTGGAGCTGTAGACTCGAGTCAAACCAATAACTTTAAAATTGGTATTCGCAGCTTCCCTGCTTGACACTCAGCATTAAAGGGACAGTGTGAAGAACATGTCGGCAAGTTTACTTGTGCCGTTGGGAAAGGTTAAAGGTACTTAGCGGGACTCCTCCATCTTAGTGTGGTAGATAGATGGCTGGCACCTTCTAAACGAGCTTGTTATAGCGCTTTGATCGTTTTCTCGTGATGGGAGGATAAATATGCCAACCCCTTCCCCCCGAAAAAAAAAAAAAAAGTAGTCCCATCATTGACCAGAGATGCTGGTGAACAATGGCGCTCTTCGTGCTGTCTGAAGGGCAGTCGCATCAATACGAGGAAAGGTAAAGGACAGATTAAACTGTGTGCTGACTGTCCTCAGCTTATTAGTTGTTGATTTTTAGCCTTTTGGTATAACAGCGTGTTGTAATTCGGCAGCCCTAAAATATTCAACAACGTGATTTTAAGGGCTGTAGGGAAAATATTTACAACCTTTTGTAAACGCCTGATTTCAGACGTCTCATCGTGGCACAATTCGACTTCTATTCCCGTACGCCGGAAAACTCATATCAACACAAAAATAACAACTATGGAAAACGATACACGAGGCAAAACGGATTAATGCTTAGACATGCCAGTCGGTTCTGACATGGCATGGCTGTATGACTGATAACATCAAAAATAAACTTGGCCTACATAAAAACGAACCAACATAGCAACAAAATAACCACTGGCTTAGGCTTCTACCAAAAAAGCCGAATAATAATGATTTATGTTCAATTTCTGCTCAAAGTCTCGGTGACGAAGATTTTGTTCGATTTGAATTGACTAGGCTATTTGTTGGACGGTGGACTTTTTTATTTGGCTTCAAACTGTCTCTTATGCGGTGAACGCTGAACGTCGATATGGAAACTGTGAATAGTCGACCAAGTTGTAAATTATCGGTTGATCCAGTTAGGAGTCGAACTTTTAAGTTTTCTTTTTCGATGCAGACACACCTAAAAAGATCTAAAAATGATTCCTGAACTTCCCTTACACATGACTTGCAGCTGCTGTAGCACCAACGCTACGTACAAGCAACAAGCATATGAAGCACTGCTGTGGCATAAAATCAAAAGTTATTCAAAATGCATGTGATTTGAATACCAATAAAGTTCGACTGTCAAGGAGGCTCCGGAGTTTCACTGGTATAGTGGTATACCTACATACCAAGGAACGTCGTACTTTTAACGTTGAGCTCCAACAACGAATTACGTAACAAGCCAAACTTATTTTTACCATATTTGGAGTTGCAAGATATTGCGGCGTTCCCTCTGAAGTTTTTTTTGGCTTGAATGCCGCCGCTTCTACTAAAGTTATCTGCATCCGGTTCCAGTTTCCGGCTGTCGGAAACCTTTGTCGGCGAATCCACTTCATCTTCCAACTTCCGATTCCACATTCTTGGAAAGAAACTAACATCAAAAAAATAAAAATTTGTAATAAAGCTTCGATATATAAAAAACATAGTTCTGAAACGAGCTCTGCTCGCGAGCTCGTGCGAGCGAGCTCGTACTTGTTGCTATCAAACTCGCCTTTTTAACAGGTACTCATAAGCCTCTGAGCGAAGGTGCACTTATAGTTAAAAAGAAAAGAACGCATCGCATATTCACAAAAGCTACTTACACCCAGGGCCGGATTTACCAATAGGCTAGGCAGGCTGAAGCCTAGGGCCTCGGAGAAATAAGGGGCCTCGTCACGAACAACGAAGACCTTCTTTTTATCAAGATCTTTTTTTGGAAATCGACCATCAAAGACCTTTATAGGCCTAAACGTAGAGACAAGACCTTTATAGGTCTAAACGTAGAGACAAGAGCGTATTTAGGTGGGAGCATTGTGCCTTAGCCCCCTTTTTGACTTTGCCTTTTAGTAAAAAAGAACAAAATTAATGGTGCCACGTGACTAAAGTATGCCATACTCTTTTAATGGTTTCTGCAGCTTATGGCCAGGGGACTGGGATGAGGGGTATGCATACTCCCACCAGCCATTTTCAAAAATGTTTTGATGTATACAATTTTTTCCATCATTTCAAACTTTTTTGATAGCAAAAAGCCTTACGCCTTCAGCACGTACATCGAAAACGAGCGAACAAAATGCATCATATTTGGCAAAGCTCTCACGAATAGGGTCAAAAAATTAAAAAAAATTTGCGTGAAAATTATTCAAAAAGCACTAAAATAATCACTAAAGCATTAACTGGCGGCCCGCGGTCCAAATCTGGACCTTCCAAATGCTGAAGCTGGACCCCAATAAAGTTTTTAGCCAATCAAATATTTTCCAAGTTATAACGTAAAACTTTATCATAAATACAACAGAATAAACCTTAAAAATAGGCGAGGTTTTTGTTTGTCCTGTTGTAACCTTCTCGTGGGTGCGATCGAAGAGTTATGCGTTAATTAAGATATAACTTTAACTAAAATCGACTGGTTAGTGTATCGATTAAGGATAACGTTATCTTTGTGGCAGGTCTTGGGTTGGATTCCCGGGCTATTTACATTGGACACATTGTCGCCATCAGCTCGCTACAGCTGCGATGTTTCTACGGAGCTGCATTGCCTAGGCGCTAAGCCGCGGAAATTGGCCCCACTACTCGATACACGCTTCGGCGTAATATCCCGAGTATAGCGAAGATTTGATTTTATTTAAATTCTTATCTTACAGCGCGCCAAAAATAGCGACTGAAGGCACTTTTCATTTAGTATTTTTAAAACAATAATGGATCGCAATGGAAGGTAACAAGTAAAAAGATAACGATAAATGCGATGGAGAGCCCCGGTGTTCATGGTATTACGCCGAAGCGATAACCAGCGCACGTGACAGGGCCTATCTCTGCGAAGTAGCGTCTAAGCAACACACCCAGGAGCGGATCCAGAAAGTTTTGGTGGGGGGATGTAATTTTGAATTAGGTTGAATGTTAAGTAAATGCAAAGACGTTTAGACCCGCAAATGGGCGTAAATAAGCCTTTTGAAAATGTTTGATGTCAGAGGCGTATACAAAATTGTATTTGAGGGAAGGAGCACCAATTTATGTCACTTTTTCAAGCGTATTTTTTTCCGGCAGAGTTAATTTTAAGCAACTTAAGTACCAAAAACGACTCTAGGGGATCCGGGGGCATGCTCCGCAGGAAAAACTTTGAAAATTTCATTTTGCAATGGCCATTTTAGTGCTTTTTGAAGAATTTTTGGGAAACTTTGTCATATTTTTGGTCCCTAACTTTGAGTGCTTCACCAAATAACATGATGCATTTTGTTCGCACAGTTTCAATTATGCGTGCTTAAGGCGACTAAGACGTATTGCTGTGAAGAGGTTCGAAATTATGGAAAAATGTTATTCATCCAAAACATTGTTAAAAATGGCTGGTGGGAAGGAATGCATACCGGTACCCCACACCTCCCTCTGGATCCGCTCCTGAACACACCTTTGAACTCCAAAGAAACATAGCAGCGGTGGCAAGCCGTTGGCGATTCTTACCCTGTCCACATGTCCAGTTCAAGCAGCTCCGAAAGCCCACGGGCTGTCTGCGTCACAATTGAAATTTTCATGTCGTAATCACTTACTTCAACAAATTGACTAAGAATCAAAAAATGGTTATGATGCCGCAAGCGTGTCGGTCATTAGAACCACTCAAACTCGACATGTGGACAGGGTAACTACGTCCGATTTGGTAACCCGGAAATTGAACCCTAAACCTCCCGCGCCGATAGCAAGTCTTCAATTATTTAGTCAACCGACTAGTATATTTTTTTTGCCCTAATCAAATCAGCCATGAATTTGTTTCTGGACCTTTGCAAATAATGAAGTTGTCTTTCTGGACCGATCCTGATTATAGTTGAGTAGCCCTGCACTACAGCATGTAAATTTTCAAAATTTTTCCGGGGGAGCATGCCCCCGGACCTCCTAGAGCCTTTTCTGTGTCTCAATCAGCTTCAAATTAGTTCTGCCGAAACAAATACGCTTGAAAAAAATGTGGAAATTATGCCCCCCCCCCCATTCAAAATTTCTCGCTACGCCACTGCTTAAAGATGAGTCTGATCGTTGCTCATTAGGGCCTCATTGATCAAATAGCCTAGGGCCTCTCATTGTCTAAATCCGGCCCTGCTTACACCCTTTATAACAACTATAGTAACACGAAACCATGAATACTAACTCGATACGAGCTAACAGATAGGCGTCCTGCCATACAGATCTTACTCAATTAGCTGCAATACTACAACTATAAATCGCATTATATCGATACATGAAAAATACTATTATAGTCACACTAGTCAAACCCCCATCATTCTGAAATTAAGTTATTCCTAATTAATGAAGCATGAAAAAACGGTAAAAATTTATGAAGGCATAGATAGTGGCATGGCATACACATCAAAACTAGACCTACCTACATCTCTAATTAAATGAAAATGCCTCATGAATCGCGAAGTCCAGATTTCTGAGAACCTTAAATATTGAAAGTGGATGTTTTTGCCACACCATTATTTTTATGGTTGATATGTTCCACGAAATTAAATCTTTAAAAACATTGAAATGGACCAATGGTGTATACCAAAATAGAGTTATGGAATGGCATATATAATATATATGCAGTTTGTGCACTATTGGATTGGTCCTGCATTTTTCTTTTGGCTTCATACATACGCCTTGTAGAAGTCTATTTGGAATTTACGTCATGGCACATATGTGTTCCGTTGGCCCTTAAAGGGTCAACTAAGTATTACATATCGAAGAACTCTATCAACACTTTGACCAGACAATAAACATCAGTCTATGACAACGCAGAAAAATCTAATTTACCTTATCAATAGACTATTGGGAGACTTTTGGGAGTCACAGACCTCCAGTTCGCCATAAAATAGACCGTTAGGAACGTATAGATAAGAGCACGCTGATATTGAAAGTGCGAACTTGCAATCCTGAAAATACCGTTATGTGCTTAGCATCAAAAACTAGAACCAGCAAAATATTAAATGCAGCTAGTTATCTTGCAGGTTTCGTGGGTAAGCCTCACTTCAATCACTTAGCGTGATTCCCTCAGCGTGATTTCCAGTAGTGTATTCAGCGGGGGATTGTTTTATGCCATGCTTCCTCCCCTTTTGCCTCTCTTAATTGGATTTTCACAAAGTCCAGAAGGAACGGCAGTTGAAGATTAAGCAACTGCTGGAGCATGTGGTCGTGCCCCCTCCCCTTTGAAACTTCTCGCTATGCCACTGTCAGTATGGTACAGATAGCCGGAAACTCCTAAGCTAGTTCGTACTAGCGCTTGATCTCTTTCTTGTAACAAGATAGGTAAATAACATGCAATTAAGCTCAACTGTTTCATTCTAACCTTTCTTTACTTAAAGCCCAATTATAGTTTTGGCGAAGGCGGGATAACATGAATCTTATGTCCCCAAATCACAAACTGGGACGCAATCAGGAAGACTAAAGGAGCAGATGCCCTACTTTAGCTGACAACCAATATTTTGCAGAATACACGCTGGATTACCGCGAGGCATCAACAACTGCCACTACATTCACATTTTTCTTAGTCAAATCATACAATTTTACATTGTTTGGCGTAACGCCAGCGCAGGAGTTGGAGAAAAGTAATTGTAACTTCCACTACAGTTGAATTGACTAGGATATTTGTTGGACGGTGGACTTTTTTATTCGGCTTCAAACTGTCTCTTATGCGGTGAACGCTGAACGTCGATATGGAAACTGTGAATAGTCGACCAAGTTGTAAATTATCGGTTGATCCAGTTAGGAGTCGACTTTTAAGTTTTCTTTATCGATGCAGACACACCTAAAAAGATCTAAAAATGGTTCCTAAACTTCCCTTACACATGGCCATTGGCCAAACTTATTTTTACCATATTTGGAGTTGCAAGACATTGCGGTGTTCCCTCTGAAGTTTTTTTTGGCTTGAATGCCGCCGCTTCTACTAAAGTTATCTGCATCCGGTTCCAGTTTCCGGCTGTCGGAAACCTTTGTCGGCGAATTCACTTCATCTTCCAACTTCCGATTCCACATTCTTGGGAAACATGAAAGAAATAAAAATGTTTTAATAAAAAAGCTTCGATATATAAAAAGCTAGGTGATTCTGTGGGTAAGTTTAATTTCACAATGATAATGACTTGAATCCAGCTAGCTTGGACGGGTGTTTTTGGTCATTGATATAAGATAAAAATATGTGATGTTTAAACCAAATATTCTCACAGGAAAGGCAGTAATTGTAGAAAGGCAGTAATTTTTAGCACGGGAAATTTATTTTCCCAAAAGGCAGCGAAAAAATAGCGAAGAACGAGGTTTCCATAGCACTTTATTGCAGTGATAAATTGTAAAGAAATTATTTCATAAACTATGCTAATCATAATAATGGACTATGGCTTTTAGAAAATATTTTGATAACGTTCCGATAAAATGTTTAAAATAATTTTTAGCACGGGAAATTTATTTTCCTAACAAGCAGCGAAAAAATAGCGAAGAACGAGGTTTCCATAACAATTTATTGCAGTGATAAATTGTGAAAAAATTATTTTTAATTATTAAAAAAAATTAATTATTGATCATTGTTAAAAAAATTATTACAATTATTAAAAAAATTATTTCATTAACTATGCTAATCATAATAATGGACTATGGCTTTTAGAAAATATATTGATAACGTTCCGATAAAATGTCTACAAAAAGAAAAGATAAGCCTATGTTTCCATGTGGTATGTGTCAGTTGGAATGCAATACATCTTGTATTCTATGTGAAACATGTAATTCATGGTACCATCAAAATTGTGTCTCCGCCTCCCAACCTACGTGGGATCAATGGAAACTATTAAATGATATCTCGTTCGTTTGTTCTGCTTGCTACCAAAACAGCGACAAAGAATTCGACTTCTTTAAAAGTGCCTCAAGATTGAATCAGGTAAAACAGTTTTAATTGTATTTTCATACATGAAACGAGCTTGAATACTTGAAGCGCATAATAATTTATGAGCGATGATGCGTGGCGATGTACTGCATGAAAATTCAAATTATTCGTGAGCGCGCTTAATTTTAGGACTGATTAAAATACATTTTTTTCAAATGTGTTGGCGCTAGCTTCCTCTTCAATTGAGTGTAAACACAAATTTAGCGAATTCTATTTGGGTGAAAACTACGAAATATACTATTTTTTCGAGCCATCTAACGGCGAAAAATTTTTACATCTTTTCGGATAACAATGCCAGATGGTTAAGTAAAAGGCAACTACCAATCGCCTGATAATATTTGCAATTCGTTTGGTTATAACACCTTGGTGGAAATAGTCTAGTTAAAGAGCTGCAGATCTTTAATAGTAAAAACAAAAACTATGCACGGTCGTTATTAAAAAACTCTAAATTGCGTCCGCAATAATTCTGAAGGAGAGCAATTATTCTGATACTTCTCTATAATAATGCGCTGAACGAAGTGTGCTTGCCATAGCATTGTAGCACAGTTCTTTTCAGACCTTTCAAAAGTTTATCACATATAAAACGAAAAAAAGCGCTCCTAAAAGTAAGATATTTTGGGGGTATGGTTCATCGAAAAAATTTTGATAAAATTGAATTATTAGTGGCGATTTTAATACATTTCGAACAACTCTGAAGGCAATGTTTGAGTAATATTTTTTCGCCCCAATTTCGACTGTTTGAAGACAATGCATTTTTATATAGGCTAATATTCTATATAGGAGTAGCCCACGTGAGCATAATTGTACACCAAGTAGGCGCATTATGAAAACGGTTCGAATTCTTCAAAAAATAAATTCGCACTTTAGAGCTTTCCGGCATATCTTCGGAGATAACGCCCGACTAAAGTTTGTTAAGTTAGTATCATTTTATTCTATCGTGGTGGGAAACTCTTAACACAAGCGTGAAGATTTGTGAACACAGGAACCATCCGTTAAAATTAATATAGTTGTGCACTTTTTACGCGAAATTAAAGGGAAAGCACGTGGCTCTTCTTGCCCCTCTGCGGACTCCCATCGTTTCACCTTTGCTAAACGTTGGCAGTACTACAAAGAAATCTAGTCGATGCTATCAAGCTTATTTCATACTGATGTAATTATAAGTATCGTTAAACATGATATAAACAAGGTTGCCATATCGTGCTTATTTCTAAGATTTCGGCTTATATTCAAGAACAATGTCTTGCAAAACATAAATGCACTTATGTGCAAAAATGTACTTATTTTCAATTGCCGTATTAGTTTTTTTAGAAAATGGGTTAATAAATCTAGGATTTGCATACTTTGTTTTGGCTTTTTGATCAATAAATAGATATCACAAATAGAATTCTATTTGAATAAACTCGCAGCTGATGATTGTCGTACGTGGTGGCGGCATTAAACACCGTGTAGTGCTTTTGCAATTTTAGCAATGTATGCTCTGGTTATTTTAATTATTGAGCTCTGTATTAAGATACAGACATCAGTCAATTTGTATACATATTACGCGTATAAAAATACTCAATTTCTGTTAACTTGAGAACCGTTATTTTAAAGTTTTTTCAATGTGTTAATCGCTAGCCGAGATTCATACCAAGTGACAGAAATAAGATTCTTCTAAAACAAAATTGTCATCGCACTTTGTCATCACGTCATCGCATGTCTATTTACGTCATCATAATTTCATCGCAAAGCAGCGTGTTTATTACTTGGTGTAGGCAGATGGTAACCCTGCGTGTAAATAAGATATTAGTTCAAAAATAAACGAGCTTGTAATCGAATTGCTTTGGTAAATGCAAGAGCTGTAATGCTGAAACTGTAACATCTGTAATTGCCGCCAATGCTGAGCACTAGCAGCTCGTGCTGTGATGCTTGTTTTCAAATTATCACACTACAGTTATTCATTGAGAAACGCGCATTGAAAAGCAATTACGAACGTATAATTAGAAATCCATTCCGTTAAGCCATTGGCTTTTAATTAGTCTATACCAAATGCTGTAAAATTTGTATTATGAACAATTTACCGTTGCATACAGAACAAGAGTTGCATATCAAATTATTTATCTTGCCCATCACGAGAAAGCGATCAAAGCGCTATAACAAGCTCGCTTAGGAGTTGCCGGCCATCTGTCTAACACGCCAATGTGGGGGAATCCCGCTAAGTGCTTTTCTCAACGGCACAACAAGTAAACTTGCCGGCTTGTTCTTCACACAGCGGGGAACCTGCTTGAGTGTCATCGAGCTTACACTTGTCACAACGAGAGGAAGCTTATCATACAATTTCTTTAAATTCGTCTTCGTTCTTGAAGAATTGGGCAAATATTGTAGTGCACTTATTTAGACTATAGGACAAATTTTACCTGCTTAATGGAAACGTTTTACGTTTTAACAGTCAAACGCTTATCGCTTTATGGCAGTGATTGTCGTGCAGTCAGTTCTTATCACTAGGGAGGAACTGCAAAAAAACATTTAAGATCATAGCGGTGGAATAAACTTTAAAATGTCAACACAAAATTTCCGATTAAATTTAAAAGCTGCTGGCATTTCGGGTTATAATTTTTATATAGGCTCATATTCTATGTAGGAGTAGCCCACGTGAGCATAATTGTACACCAAGTAGGCGCATTATGAAAACGGTTCGAATTTTCCAAAAAATGAACTTTCAGTTATGTAATCAAATATGAAAAGAAGTTTTCGGTTATTTCCAAACAAAACAACAC
Source organism: Trididemnum miniatum (assembly GCA_964006365.1). NCBI lineage: Eukaryota > Metazoa > Chordata > Ascidiacea > Aplousobranchia > Didemnidae > Trididemnum > Trididemnum miniatum. The sequence continues at coordinate 34,853,346 of OZ023232.1, forward strand.
CAAAATGCGACTGTTGTGAACAAAATCAGAGAAATTGAAGGATTAGAGGTGAAAAAGGGATATACGTTATTCATAAAATTTGTGATATGCGTTCCTAATACCGATAATAACAGAAATTAATGTTGTTACAGGCTGCAAACATGGAAGAGAAGGTGTTGAAACAAATTGCCATTAGAGAGAAGAAATTAATTGGAAATTTTAAAACGAGCGAACCACGAAAACAGATCAGTAAACGATTAAGAACTCACCAGTATTCCGATTCTATATTAAAGAAATATTCAAATATAACACACAAAGCTGCAGTCGAAACTACTGGTGATGGTAGCTGCCTCTTCAACGCCACTTCCATTGCTCTCTGCGGAGATGAAAGCCTGGCAACAACACTTAAAGTACTATGCGGTATTGAGATGGTGAACAACCAGTCCATCTATATCAACCATTCACTGGCACGGGGTTTTGAATTGGTTAGTCCTGACTACTGGGACAGCTGCAGGGATTGTTTCAAAAACGGAGGGTTTTCATCTGCCTGGACAATCCTTGCACTATCCCAGGTGATTGAAAGAAGAATCATATCAGTTTATCCAGCGTGCAATGGCCCAGACGATATGACAAAAGAAATTTTAAGCTGCTCAATATCGGCGAGAAGTTTCTCCAATGACGACCCTATTTACATTATGTGGACGAGGATGGGTCCTACCTCCCAAAAATGTTGGACCCCCAATCACTTCGTACCTCTTGTGAATAATGAATCAGTTGATAATCGAAACCAAGACGACATCTGCTACACCATTTCAGAGTCGGACACCTCAGAGAGTACTGCAGGCTACTTTAAGAGCACTTTATCACCAATCAGGGGAAACAACCAACAAGTCATTATAGATGATGGGGACCAATGTAGTTTCAGCTTCCCCACGACATCCTACCACAATAAGGTCACTTCCACTCCTGAGAAATACAAAAGAACGGACATTAGTAACATCAAGAAAAAAGAACCCAACTACGCTCAAATGCACATGGAAGAAGACGAAATAGAAAACATTTTCCCCGAAAAAATGAAAATGGAGAACGATAAAAAATTACCATTGAGAAAAAGAAAACCAAAACGAGAATCAGAACTCATTGCTAGTAAACGATCCTTTCAGGAAAACGTGTTTGCAGATGAAGCTATTCTAACATCAGATTTGGATGAAAGTGATGTAATTGAATTTACCACGAGCATAAAAAAAGCAAAACTTCATTACCAGACAGTAGTGGAAGCAAAGAAACCCGAAAACGCAATTTTTTCCTATGTAGATGATAAAATTCCTAAACTAAACCGGCCTACAAAGATTCCGTCACTTGCGCAAGAATCGAAAGAAATCGCAACCGCTTTAACATCTTTTTCAAGTAGCAGTGATTTTGTTGATGACATTGAAATCCAACTAGATAAGTTGTTAAAAGAAGCAAAGAAATCGAAAACATCTCTTTCAAGAAGCAGTGATTTTGTTGATGACATTGACATAAAACAAGATGAATTGTTAAACTTTATAAAACCAAAAAAATCAAGCATCAACCCCCAAAATGATGAATACCCTCCGAATGACTCTATGACAAGCGAACCATATGATGACGAGACTTACATGAAACATGATTTAAAACAAAACTCTTTGCCGTTTGGCGAATTTCTAACCACCAATCAGGTGATTGTTCTTTTGCTTAAAAGTGGCAAAAGCATTCTAGACACAATACCCAAAGGAAAGAAAGAAAATGTATACTATGTAGTTGATAACAGCAACAATTACGAAAGGGGTAAACAAAAAATTTGCAAACGCTTTTACGATGATTGTGGTGCGTGGACATGCAACACAACGTCATCAACTGTATACCTTGAAACAGACAAAGAAGTTTATAAAGAAATTCATCTTATTGATGGTTTGTACTGCAAAAGAAAAACACGTGAAAAATGTTACTTACCTCTTGATCCTCAACCAGATGCAAAGAAGATTGTAGTTGTGAGCAAATATTATTCAAAATTGAAAGTCGACACTCAGTACCGGAGAAAAATTACCTGGATAAAATCTTTTTCCAGTGAATTTGAAAAACGTGCATTTGTTGAATATACTGGAAAGTTCCCTCATCACTCCCCTCATGGTAATTCGAAACACAATAGAAATGTTTACATCCGCACAAGCGAAAAGACCATGGAATCTGTCAAAGACAAAGTTTTATTTGCAACAGGAAGAAAATTATATGATGCACTGCAAACCGATAACAATAATTTACTTGACAAGCCACGTGATCTTAGATTAATATACAACGCCAAAAGCAACCAAGCCAAAAAAAAACTCAATGACTTACACACCAAGCAGAGACTTACATATGGCAAAACTTATGGAGACGAAATATTACAAGTTATTAATATGGCACAAACGCACGAATTCGTTCAGAGAGTAAACCATGGTAAAAATTGTCCCACTTCAATAATTTTGTATGTTGCACAACAAATATTAGATATCAAAAGATTCTGTTGTTCCGGATCTACCGTTTTGGGAATCGATAAAACTTTTAACTTGGGAAAGGTATATGCTACAGTTATGGTATTCAAAAACCTCAGTGTGGTCAAATCCAGCACTGGTGAGCACCCTCTTTTTTTAGGCCCAATTTTGTTGCATTGTAATTCTAATTATGAAACTTTTTCCTTTTTTTTCATTCATTTGCGTGCAGTATTGGGTGATCACAAAAAATTGATTTTCGGAACCGACGACGAACAAGCTCTCCACAAAGCAGCTTTATCGGCTTTCCCTTCCAGCAAGCACGCACTGTGCACTTCTCATTTAAAGACAAATTTGAAACAGTATCTAATCAACAAAGTTGGCCTGGAAAAAAAAGCTAGAAAATTACTCAGCGAAAAAATTTTTTCCGTTCTTGATGCCACTGACGAAGTTTCTTTTGACCTTTTGTGCCGAAAAATTGTAAAGGAATGCGATATTGAATTTTCAGGATTAGCAAGTTATTTGAATAGTCGATTCTTTCCATTGTTAAAAGATAAGGTTTGGAAAGTTTCTTCCTTGGTCGGTACGGAATGGACCAATAACAATAGCGAGTCCATGAATCATGTTCTGAAATGCAAAACAGAGTGGAAACTAAAAAAACTGCCAGATCTTATCACGATTATTTTTGAATTGGTAACGTCTATGTACGTTGATGTGAACAAAGCTGTAGCATCTATTGGTCCATATGAACTAAGTCCTGCCTACAAACAGTTTGTCAGCAGTTTCGACGAATTTAAAGCAAAAACCGGTTCTGAGCAGGCAAAACACATCGAAAACTTCATGACATTCAAGCCAGTCACATCAAGATTGACCAACTATCAAAGCATTAGTACCAACTCCAATTTGATTACTCGAAGACCTGCTAAATCTGCTGGAAAAAAAATTGGACAAAGACGTCGATCTGCAGCAAACAGAGCACCCTCTAATGCAGGTTAAACACATCAATTTCTTGAATAAAAATTTGTAATGAAAACACAGCACAAAAAACAAGTTGAACAGTATTTTCACCCTAACCTGGGATCCTAAATTTCTTTCTCAGCTGCTCTTTTGATTACATATAAGCAATCTAGCACCACTTAACACTTCGTTGCTCCTGCTATTGTATCAAGTATACATTCTTGTTGCCATATTGAATTGTGAATCACATTTCATCCTGGTTGTATTCGTATTCAAAATTGGAAGTTTTGTATTCATTGTTATTGTCCATAAGAATGTTGGTGAAAACTGAATCACACTGACTGAGACGCTGAGACCTTTGATACATTGTGCATGCTTACCTTATTAGGATATTATCACGACTCAAATGACTTTGCCGATGTGATGTCATAACGAGATAAACCTGTACAATGGCTTGTAGGTATCAGCGTCTCAGCTAGTGTGATCGCTCATTTAAGATCTTAAACGCCAGTTTTGAATTTGACGTACTTTTTAACACCTTCAATGAAGAAATAATGCTACCCTTCAATTTTCGTTTAATATAGCCTATTGGTATGTGGGATGATATTAGCTATCAAAACCAAATGGATTTGCACAGTATGTGTTGTGTGCTACTAGAAAAACTTTCATGTGATTTTTATTATGCAATGTGTATTTTGTACAGAAATACTCACTGTTTACTACATAATAATTTTTTCAAGCACATACGCCAGTAGTTGTCAACTAATTAAGGTTAGTTTTTGGCCCCCTTCTAGAGACTCTAAAAACCAATGGTCCTCTCCTCCACAATACCATTTTCTTTCAGCGCATCATTTGCAATGGCTACATCAGTCTGATGGATTTTAAGTGCTTCCTAATTATTGTTAAACAATATTGCACTGGAAAACCGATGGCTCATATCCTAATTGCTTCCAGTTGAGAGTTGCTGGACTAGCATACTGATTAATGATGTTGTTATGACCTAATGCAAAACCTTATTAAAGCTTTTTTTTTTTCGTTCCTAATTTTTGTGAAGCATAAGACTAAAAAGAACGTGTATATATTATCTTTTTACAACAATGTTTTTTGTGCTCGATATTGCTTCATAATCGCATTGTATTGTTTTAGCTTGCTTTGATATATTCACTTCTTTCTAAAACTAATAATTGTCAATTTCCAGCCAACAAAGTCAGTCAGTAGTTGCTATATATCACAGCATTTGTTGTGCTAATGTTTCAAATTGTGCAAAAAAGTATATATACTGATTAATGATGTTGCTATGACCTAAAGCTAAACTGTATCCAAGCTGCCTTTTTGCATTCACCAGTCCAATGTCTGAATATGTTAAGTGTTAACTGTTTTATTACTTCGTTCCTAATTTTTGTGAAGCATAAGACTAAAAAGAACATATATTATCTTTTTACAACAATGTTTTTTGTGTTTGATATTGCTTCATAAGCACATTGTGTTGTTTTAGCTTGTTTTGATGCATTCACTTCTTTCTACAACTTGTAATTATATACTGCGTTACCAGCCAAAGAAGTCAGTAGTTGCCAGTGCCAACGAGGGCAAATTGTCACTAATTTCTGAATTTGCAACTGTGGAAACACGCTTTAAATTTTCACATTGTAATCTTGCTATTACACTTTTTAAGTTTTAACCTGCAACCAAAACATAATTCTTTCAAGGATTGCAACCACAATTTGATACATTAAAATTGCTTAATCTGTCAATTGCCTACAACTGAACTTATTAGCTATTATAATTTGCAACTTCAACTATGTGTAACAACAAACCATTTTCTAACCACAACAATACCTACTTTGGCAAGTAAGGGGTTGTAATACACAAGCAAGAACCGGTATTCAGGTATTCGTTTGTTTGCTTGCTAAACTTCTTTATAGAGATTATTTTGTCATAAAATGGGGTACCGGTACACTGGTACAGCGATTAAGGAAAAGGCAGAGGCTAAGGTTACGTGACCGTAACATTTGTCTCTTTGGTTTATTTTATTATCCCTTCACGCTTCCCCGATTGTACGCGAAGCGTGACGAAGTAATAAAATAAACTAAAGAGGCAAATGTTACGGTCACGTAACTTTAGCCACTTCCTAAGGAAAAAGCTTACAAATAAATCCCCAATGTAACGTATTTGAGTTTAAGGATGTGATCCTGTGATAATAAATGTTTTACAACTGTTTTACATGCTTCTGCAATCTGATACTGCATTATACTGTTATAGGGCGATCACACTGTCACAAAACAGCAAACTATTGCAGGGTAATTAATGTGGCATACATGTAAACATAAAATGAAAAAAAAACATACCGGTACCACAAGTACTTTGCTATTTTGATGATATCAACACATATCCAATCAAAGCTAAAAAACATTAAGAGTTACAGTACAGCTGGGCTATTGCAATACAATGATCAAATTCTGATTCTTAGAAAACCACATCCAGGACATCTGAAAAATGTACCGGTAATGATATGTATCACTTACCACTTTGAGTTTTACACTAATCAAAATTATCTGCAATAAACCTTTAGTGGGTAAAATTTAAAAAAAAAGCCTCAGACACAGCTCGATGAAGAGTTTGATAAAATTTTAAAAAGATAAAATTGATATAATGTACCCAGTACCTGTGTAATACTAAACGAGAAAAATTAAACGCAATTTTCTTTTTTTTAGATACTGTTTACAAAAATACAAAGAGATAAGTGCCATTACTTCCTGGTCTTCAATACTGACAATCTAACTAAGAAACCTTTAAACATTTAAATAATATTTTGGATTTGTCATATACATACTCAGCATTATTTATGATAAAGGTCGCTTAATTCAGTAACTGAGTTTAAGATTTGTCAATATTGAACTTTGTAAAAAGAAGATTGCATTCAATTTTTGTCATTTAATATTACTTGATAACTTCCCTTTTACTTGAATGTAATCTGTATATTGACTTCAGTCCATTCAGCCAAATCGTCGGGTGTTACTAAATAGTACATGTCCGCGATGTCCACGATGTCCGCGATGTCAACGATGTCCGCGATGTCCCAAATTGCGATGTCCGCGATGTCCACGATGTCCGCGATGTCCACGATGTCCAAGATGTCCAAGATGTCCGCGATGTCCACGATGTCCGCGATGTCCCAAATTGCGATGTCCGCGATGTCCACGATGTCCGCGATGTCCACGATGTCCGCGATGTCCCAAATTGCGATGTCCGCGATGTCAACGATGTCCGCGATGTCCGCGATGTCCACGATGTCCACGATGTCCGCGATGTCAACGATGTCCGCGATGTCAACGATGTCCGCGATGTCAACGATGTCCGCGATGTCAACGATGTCCGCGATGTCAACGATGTCCGCGATGTCCGATGTTGCGATGTCCGCGATGTGCGAAATTGTTCGAAATTGTTCAGAATCAGAATGTTCAGACTGTTAGACAAGTGATTTCATGGGCTTTTGTTTGACCACAGTCGCAGACGATGGAGAAGATGAACTTTTAAAAGAAAATAAAGACTGAGACTGCAGTAGTCTGCCTGAGTACTAAGCTATATACTGTACTTTGTGATTACCAGGTGATAATTCTCAGTTTGCAATGCATCAAAGTGCAAACGGAAGGCTATTTATTGTTGTTAAATCGCTAAATCCAATGTCAGTTGGGCAATGACTAAGAATAATACTGATATGTGAACATACTATCAGTCAGTCAGTGGCGGTTTTTGCTTCACATTGTGGAATAGGCTATCAGTACCTCTGAAATTATTGGGTGGGAAGTTGAAACTCAGAACTGGATCTAGGGTTGAACTGCCTTAGCTAAGCTACCGTGTGAGGGCGAGGCTACCCTACCATGTCAACAAAAAGTTTACGTAGGATGGGTACTGCACTGGGTATTTCCGCAATAGTTCTATTAGGAAAAGTCATGAATGATTAAACCGTTAAAATGTGTTTTTTTATAGTTTGTTGATAGGTTATCAAATTTCCAACAAACTGCTCAGTGCTACTGTAACGGTATTCAAAAAATATTTTAGCATTTAGCTTAAAAATGAATTATATTTAAGTACCAGTACTCATTGTCAATCGGTAAGTCAACCCTCCTCTCTGCCTTTCTTAAGACTACTGGTATTGGTTACGATATTTTAACGTTTACCGGTACTGTGTTGTTGCAGGTATTTTCAAATAAGGAGTTGCTAAATATTGCTTTTACATATTTAAACAACTACTAGAATGGATCCTGCACATGCAAGAAAACAAATGAAGTATATATCAGTGTGGGGCAATCTGGTAATGCTGGTTTTACGCTGAATGTGGTCGAATTTGCACAAAAGTATGAATAACTGTGCATAACAGAAAGTTGGTTGTATTGCATGATTAACAGCAAGAGCATTCACCAATCATCCTGAAAGTATACTCAGCATTCAAGTCGTCCTTGATGTTTAAATAAAAATTTTAGGGGTGAACAATTTGACTTATATACCCTTGAAAATGCATTATTTTGTGTTGATCAACAAGTGCCTGCCATACTAATATGTGAGGCAAACTCACTTGCTCATCACACCAACAAAAGTTTATATGTTTCCATTCATACATCGAGAAAACAGTGAAAAAATTAATGAACCTGTGAACTGGGTCCAAGCATCTTTCTCCCAGTGGACTACAGATATTAGGTGTTGAGAAAATGTTATACAACATAAGTAAATGTTGGTGCTAATTGTGATTACCGGTAACAACTTGTGGATACTGTATGGACACGTTTGGTAGATGACGGATAAGTAGTTCAACAACGATCTTTTCAAGAATTTGAAAGCTGAAGTTATGGGAACTCAGACGTCAAAATCACTTTAAAAGCTATTGATTTATGGTTTTGGAAAGGATCCTCTCGTCAGCAACGAAATTAAAGAAAAAAAGTCTGAACCCACAGAAAAGATTATTTGCAAGGATGATTTGGGGAAAAATAAAAACGTTTTGCTAATGTTTTGCAACAATATCTATATGGTTTTATGTACATTACCAGGACTTGTTGTTGCCTGTTGGTGCACAGTAGCTTTGGTCACTGTGCTTTTCATCGTCTTTTTTTCCGGCTTGCTGCTTATGTTGTTGTTTTTTTTGTATGCAGTTTTGAGTATGTTTTTTTTTCTTTTGTTTTTTTGCTTTATCTCTGGCTGTTGTGCTTTATTTATTCTTTCTATGGGCTAATTTAGCCTGAAATAAACTGATTGATTGATATGATCATAATAAACTGAATAGGTTTATTTGTATGTTTTACATTGCGTGCTCAAGGCAAAGCTATTATCTTTTATTTTACTTTCATCAAAGTTATTGATTTTCAATCCATCACCTTTTTTAATTACACTGTATATACGTTTTTTTCTTTCACTTTTCGCAAGTGATTTGTTGGCAGCATAATCAAACGGGATAAAGTTGTCGGTTGGGTGAGTCAATGTGAGCTAAACTGTAAACAAGAAAACAAAATGGCCATGCCAAATAAGTAAATCCAGCTGTTCATTACGACTAGTACCAGTACAGTAGCTTCGATAAAAATTGTGATTAAAAAGCATACCGTACTCTATTGTTGTGGTAATATAATCTCACTGTTCACCCTAATCAAAATCATGATTAGTCTTGATAATTATAGAGGATGTAGAATTACTAGCGTTTATGCAACCATTAAAAATTCTGGATTGATGTCTCTAAAGTTTATGTTGAACATGACATAGTTATCATTGTTGGGTATGTGTCCATGGTAATGTGCATTTCGAAATGTTTCCGTCTTTTAATACACAACGAAAGTACGTGGATATGAGGTGGGTAAGAAAAGAAGCATGGTCGAGGTGATAAGTGAGACACGATAATTGGCGTTGAAGAATGTATGTCGAATTGTCGATGGCCGAATGCCCGCCTCTGGAGCTGTAGACTCGAGTCAAACCAATAACTTTAAAATTGGTATTCGCAGCTTCCCTGCTTGACACTCAGCATTAAAGGGACAGTGTGAAGAACAAGTCGGCAAGTTTACTTGTTGTGCCGTTGGGAAAGGTTAAAGGTACTTAGCGGGACTCCTCCATCTTAGTGTGGTAGATAGATGGCTGGCACCTTCTAAACGAGCTTGTTATAGCGTTTTGATCGCTTTCTCGTGATGGGAGGATAAATATGCCAACCCCCCCCCCCAAAAAAAAAAAAAAAAAGTAGTCCCATCATTGACCAGAGATGCTGGTGAACAATGGCGCTCTTCGTGCAGTCTGAAGGGCAGTCGCATCAATACGAGGAAATGTAAAGGACAGATTAAACTGTGTGCTGACTGTCCTCAGCTTATTAGTTGTTGATTTTTAGCCTTTTGGTATAACAGCGTGTTGTAATTCGGCAGCCCTAAAATATTCAACAACGTGATTTTAAGGGCTGTAGGGAAAATATTTACAACCTTTTGTAAACGCCTGATTTCAGACGTCTCATCGTGGCACAATTCGACTTCTATTCCCGCACGCCGGAAAACTCATATCAACACAAAAATAACAACTATGGAAAACGATACACGAGGCAAAACGGATTAATGCTTAGACATGCCAGTCGGTTCTGACATGGCATGGCTGTATGACTGATAACATCAAAAATAAACTTGGTCTACATAAAAACGAACCAACATAGCAACAAAATAACCACTGGCTTAGGCTTCTACCAAAAAAGCCGAATAATAATGATTTATGTTCAATTTCTGCTCAAAGTCTCGGTGACGAAGATTTTGTTCGATTTGAATTGACTAGGCTATTTGTTGGAGGGTGGACTTTTTTATTCGGCTTCAAACTGTCTCTTATGCGGTGAACGCTGAACGTCGATATGGAAACTGTGAATAGTCGACCAAGTTGTAAATTATCGGTTGATCCAGTTAGGAGTCGAACTTTTAAGTTTTCTTTTTCGATGCAGACACACCTAAAAAGATCTAAAAATGGTTCCTGAACTTCCCTTACACATAACTTGCAGCTGCTGTAACACCAACGCTACGTACAAGCAACAAGCATATGAAGCACTGCTGTGGCATAAAATCAAAAGTTATTCAAAATGCATGTGATTTGAATACCAATAAAGTTCGACTGTCAAGGAGGCTCCGGAGTTTCACTGGTATAGTGGTATACCTACATACCAAGGAACGTCGTACTTTTAACGTTGAGCTCCAACAACGAATTACGTAACAAGCCAAACTTATTTTTACCACATTTGGAGTTGCAAGACATTGCGGCGTTCCCTCTGAAGTTTTTTTGGCTTGAATGCCGCCGCTTCTACTAAAGTTATCTGCATCCGGTTCCAGTTTCCGGCTGTCGGAAACCTTTGTCGGCGAATCCACTTCATCTTCCAACTTCCGATTCCACATTCTTGGAAAGAAACTAACATCAAAAAAATAAAAATTTGTAATAAAGCTTCGATATATAAAAAACATAGTTCTGAAACGAGCTCTGCTCGCCCATGAGCGAGCTCGTACTTGTTGCTATCAAACTCGCCTTTTTAACAGGTACTCATAAGCCTCTGAGCGAAGGTGCACTTATAGTTAAAAAGAAAAGAACGCATCGCATATTCACAAAAGCTACTTACACCCAGGGCCGGATTTACCAATAGGCTAGGCAGGCTGAAGCCTAGGGCCTCGGAGAAATAAGGGGCCTCGTCACGAACAACGAAGACCTTCTTTTTATCAAGATCTTTTTTTGGAAATCGACCATCAAAGACCTTTATAGGCCTAAACGTAGAGACAAGACCTTTATAGGTCTAAACGTAGAGACAAGAGCGTATTTAGGTGGGAGCATTGTGCCTTAGCCCCCTTTTTGACTTTGCCTTTTAGTAAAAAAGAACAAAATTAATGGTGCGACGTGACTAAAGTATGCCATACTCTTTCAATGGTTTCTGCAGCTTATGGCCAGGGGACTGGGATGAGGGGTATGCATCCTCCCACCAGCCATTTTCAAAAATGTTTTGATGTATACAATTTTTTCCATCATTTCAAACCTTTTTGATAGCAAAAAGCCTTACGCCTTCAGCACGTACATCGAAAACGAGCGAACAAAATGCATCATATTTGGCAAAGCTCTCACGAATAGGATCAAAAAATTAAAAAAAATTTGCGTGAAAATTATTCAAAAAGCACTAAAATAATCACTAAAGCATTAACTGGCAGCCCGCGGTCCAAATCTGGACCTTCCAAATGCTGAAGCTGGACCCCAATAAAGTTTTTAGCCAATCAAATATTTTCCAAGTGATAACGTAAAACTTTATCATAAATACAACAGAATAAACCTTAAAAATAGGCGAGGTTTTTGTTTGTCCTGTTGTAACCTTCTCGTGGGTGCGATCGAAGAGTTATGCGTTAATTAAGATATAACTTTAACTAAAATCGACTGGTTAGTGTATCGATTAAGGATAACGTTATCTTTGTGGCAGGTCTTGGGTTGGATTCCCGGGCTATTTACATTGGACACATTGTCGCCATCAGCTCGCTACAGCTGCGATGTTTCTACGGAGCTGCATTGCCTAGGCGCTAAGCCGCGGAAATTGGCCCCACTACTCGATACACGCTTCGGCGTAATATCCCGAGTATAGCGAAGATTTGATTTTATTTAAATTCTTATCTTACAGCGCGCCAAAAATAGCGACTGAAGGCATTTTTCATTTAGTATTTTTAAAACAATAATGGATCGCAATGGAAGGTAACAAGTAAAAAGATAACGATAAATGCGATGGAGAGCCCCGGTGTTCATGGTATTACGCCGAAGCGATAACCAGCGCACGTGACAGGGCCTATCTCCGCGAAGTAGCGTCTAAGCAACACACCCAGGAGCGGATCCAGAAAGTTTTGGTGGGGGGATGTAATTTTGAATTAGGTTGAATGTTAAGTAAATGCAAAGACGTTTAGACCCGCAAATGGGCGTAAATAAGCCTTTTGAAAATGTTTGATGTCAGAGGCGTATACAAAATTGTATTTGAGGGAAGGAGCACCAATTTATGTCACTTTTTCAAGCGTATTTTTTTCCGGCAGAGTTAATTTTAAGCAACTTAAGTACCAAAAACGACTCTAGGGGATCCGGGGGCATGCTCCGCAGGAAAAACTTTGAAAATTTCATTTTGCAATGGCCATTTTAGTGCTTTTTGAAGAATTTTAGGGAAACTTTGTCATATTTTTGGTCCCTAACTTTGAGTGCTTCACCAAATAACATGATGCATTTTGTTCGCACAGTTTCAATTATGCGTGCTTAAGGCGACTAAGACGTATTGCTGTGAAGAGGTTCGAAATTATGGAAAAATGTTATTCATCCAAAACATTGTTAAAAATGGCTGGTGGGAAGGAATGCATACCCCACACCTCCCCCTGGATCCGCTTCTGAACACACCTTTGAACTCCAAAGAAACATAGCAGCGGTGGCAAGCCGTTGGCGACTCTTACCCTGTTCACATGTCCAGTTCAAGCAGCTCCGAAAGCCCACGGGCTGTCTGCGTCACAATTGAAATTTTCATGTCGTAATCACTTACTTCAACAAATTGACTAAGAATCAAAAAATGGTTATGATGCCGCAAGCGTGTCGGTCATTAGAACCACTCAAACTCGACATGTGGACAGGGTAACTACGTCCGATTTGGTAACCCGCAAATTGAACCCTAAACCTCCCGCGCCGATAGCAAGTCTTCAGTTATTTAGTCAACCGACTAGTATATTTTTTTTGCCCTAATCAAATCAGCCATGAATTTGTTTCTGGACCTTTGCAAATAATGAAGTTGTCTTTCTGGACCGATCCTGATTATAGTTGAGTAGCCCTGCACTACAGCATGTAAATTTTCAAAATTTTTCCGGGGGAGCATGCCCCCGGACCTCCTAGAGCCTTTTCTGTGTCTCAATCAGCTTCAAATTAGTTCTGCCGAAACAAATACGCTTGAAAAAAATGTGGAAATTATGCCCCCCCCCCCCCATTCAAAATTTCTCGCTACGCCACTGCTTAAAGATGAGTCTGATCGTTGCTCATTAGGGCCTCATTGATCAAATAGCCTAGGGCCTCTTATTGTCTAAATCCGGCCCTGCTTACACCCTTTATAACAACTATAGTAACACGAAACCATGAATACTAACTCGATACGAGCTAACAGATAGGCGTCCTGCCATACAGATCTTACTCAATTAGCTGCAATACTACAACTATAAATCGCATTATATCGATACATGAAAAATACTATTATACTCACACTAGTCAAACCCCCATCATTCTGAAATTAAGTTATTCCTAATTAATGAAGCATGAAAAAACGGTAAAAATTTATGAAGGCATAGATAGTGGCATGGCATACACATCAAAACTAGACCTACCTACATCTCTAATTAAATGAAAATGCCTCATGAATCGCGAAGTCCAGATTTCTGAGAACCTTAAATATTGAAAGTGGATATTTTTGCCACACCATTATTTTTATGGTTGATATGTTCCACGAAATTAAATCTTTAAAAACATTGAAATGGACCAATGGTGTATACCAAAATAGAGTTATGGAATGGCATATATAATATATATGCAGTTTGTGCACTATTGCATTGGTCCTGCATTTTTCTTTTGGCTTCATACATACGCCTTGTAGAAGTCTATTTGGAATTTACGTCATGGCACATATGTGTTCCGTTGGCCCTTAAAGGGTCAACTAAGTATTACATATCGAAGAACTCTATCAACACTTTGACCAGACAATAAACATCAGTCTATGACAACGCAGAAAAATCTAATTTACCTTATCAATAGACTATTGGGAGACTTTTGGGAGTCACAGACCTCCAGTTCGCCATAAAATAGACCGTTAGGAACGTATAGATAAGAGCACGCTGATATTGAAAGTGCGAACTTGCAATCCTGAAAATACCGTTATGTGCTTAGCATCAAAAACTAGAACCAGCAAAATATTAAATGCAGCTAGTTATCTTGCAGGTTTCGTGGGTAAGCCTCACTTCAATCACTTAGCGTGATTCCCTCAGCGTGATTTCCAGTAGTGTATTCAGCGGGGGATTGTTTTATGCCATGCTTCCTCCCCTTTTGCCTCTCTTAATTGGATTTTCACAAAGTCCAGAAGGAACGGCAGTTGAAGATTAAGCAACTGCTGGAGCATGTGGTCGTGCCCCCTCCCCTTTGAAACTTCTCGCTATGCCACTGTCAGTATGGTACAGATAGCCGGAAACTCCTAAGCTAGTTCGTACTAGCGCTTGATCTCTTTCTTGTAACAAGATAGGTAAATAACATGCAATTAAGCTCAACTGTTTCATTCTAACCTTTCTTTACTTAAAGCCCAATTATAGTTTTGGCGAAGGCGGGATAACATGAATCTTATGTCCCCAAATCACAAACTGGGACGCAATCAGGAAGACTAAAGGAGCAGATGCCCTACTTTAGCTGACAACCAATATTTTGCAGAATACACGCTGGATTACCGCGAGGCATCAACAACTGCCACTACATTCACATTTTTCTTAGTCAAATCATACAATTTTACATTGTTTGGCGTAACGCCAGCGCAGGAGTTGGAGAAAAGTAATTGTAACTTCCACTACAGTTGAATTGACTAGGATATTTGTTGGACGGTGGACTTTTTTATTCGGCTTCAAACTGTCTCTTATGCGGTGAACGCTGAACGTCGATATGGAAACTGTGAATAGTCGACCAAGTTGTAAATTATCGGTTGATCCAGTTAGGAGTCGACTTTTAAGTTTTCTTTATCGATGCAGACACACCTAAAAAGATCTAAAAATGGTTCCTGAACTTCCCTTACACATGGCCATTGGCCAAACTTATTTTTACCATATTTGGAGTTGCAAGACATTGCGGCGTTCCCTCTGAAGTTTTTTTTGGCTTAAATGCCGCCGCTTCTACTAAAGTTATCTGCATCCGGTTCCAGTTTCCGGCTGTCGGAAACCTTTGTCGGCGAATCCACTTCATCTTCCAACTTCCGATTCCACATTCTTGGGAAACATGAAAGAAATAAAAATGTTTTAATAAAAAAGCTTCGATATATAAAAAGCTAGGTGATTCTGTGGGTAAGTTTAATTTCACAATGATAACGACTTGAATCCAGCTAGCTTGGACGGGTGTTTTTGGTCATTGATATAAGATAAAAATATGTGATGTTTAAACCAAATATTCTCACAGGAAAGGCAGTAATTGTAGGAAGGCAGTAATTTTTAGCACGGGAAATTTATTTTCCCAAAAGGCAGCGAAAAAATAGCGAAGAACGAGGTTTCCATTGCATTTTATTGCAGTGATAAATTGTAAAGAAATTATTTCATAAACTATGCTAATCATAATAATGGACTATGGCTTTTAGAAAATATTTTGATAACGTTCCGATAAAATGTTTAAAATAATTTTTAGCACGGGAAATTTATTTTCCTAACAAGCAGCGAAAAAATAGCGAAGAACGAGGTTTCCATAACAATTTATTGCAGTGATAAATTGTGAAAAAATTATTTTTAATTATTAAAAAAAATTAATTATTGATCATTGTTAAAAAAATTATTACAATTATTAAAAAAATTATTTCATTAACTATGCTAATCATAATAATGGACTATGGCTTTTAGAAAATATATTGATAACGTTCCGATAAAATGTCTACAAAAAGAAAAGATAAGCCTATGTTTCCATGTGGTATGTGTCAGTTGGAATGCAATACATCTTGTATTCTATGTGAAACATGTAATTCATGGTACCATCAAAATTGTGTCTCCGCCTCCCAACCTACGTGGGATCAATGGAAACTATTAAATGATATCTCGTTCGTTTGTTCTGCTTGCTACCAAAACAGCGACAAAGAATTCGACTTCTTTAAAAGTGCCTCAAGATTGAATCAGGTAAAACAGTTTTAATTGTATTTTCATACATGAAGCGAGCTTGAATACTTGAAGCGCATAATAATTTATGAGCGATGATGCGTGGCGATGTACTGCATGAAAATTCAAATTATTCGTGAGCGCGCTTAATTTTAGGACTGATTAAAATACATTTTTTTCAAATGTGTTGGCGCTAGCTTCCTCTTCAATTGAGTGTAAACACAAATTTAGCGAATTCTATTTGGGTGAAAACTACGAAATATACTATTTTTTCGAGCCATCTAACGGCGAAAAATTTTTACATCTTTTCGGATAACAATGCCAGATGGTTAAGTAAAAGGCAACTACCAATCGCCTGATAATATTTGCAATTCGTTTGGTTATAACACCTTTGTGGAAATAGTCTAGTTAAAGAGCTGCAGATCTTTAATAGTAAAAACAAAAACTATGCACGGTCGTTATTAAAAAACTCTAAATTGCGTCCGCAATAATTCTGAAGGAGAGCAATTATTCTGATACTTCTCTATAATAATGCGCTGAACGAAGTGTGCTTGCCATAGCATTGTAGCACAGTTCTTTTCAGACCTTTCAAAAGTTTATCACATATAAAACGAAAAAAAGCGCTCCTAAAAGTAAGATATTTTGGGGGTATGGTTCATCGAAAAAATTTTGATAAAATTGAATTATTAGTGGCGATTTTAATACATTTCGAACAACTCTGAAGGCAATGTTTGAGTAATATTTTTTCGCCCCAATTTCGACTGTTTGAAGACAATGCATTTTTATATAGGCTAATATTCTATATAGGAGTAGCCCATGTGAGCATAATTGTACACCAAGTAGGCGCATTATGAAAACGGTTCGAATTCTTCAAAAAATAAATTCGCACTTTAGAGCTTTCCGGCATATCTTCGGAGATAACGCCCGACTAAAGTTTGTTAAGTTAGTATCATTTTATTCTATCGTGGTGGGAAACTCTTAACACAAGCGTGAAGATTTGTGAACACAGGAACCATCCGTTAAAATTAATATAGTTGTGCACTTTTTACGCGAAATTAAAGGGAAAGCACGTGGCTCTTCTTGCCCCTCTGCGGACTCCCATCGTTTCACCTTTGCTAAACGTTGGCAGTACTACAAAGAAATCTAGTCGATGCTATCAAGCTTATTTCATACTGATGTAATTATAAGTATCGTTAAACATGATATAAACAAGGTTGCCATATCGTGCTTATTTCTAAGATTTGGGCTTATATTCAAGAACAATGTCTTGCAAAACATAAATGCACTTATGTGCAAAAATGTACTTATTTTCAATTGCCGTATTAGTTTTTTTAGAAAATGGGTTAATAAATCTAGGATTTGCATACTTTGTTTTGGCTTTTTGATCAATAAATAGATATCACAAATAGAATTCTAGTTGAATAAGCTCGCAGCTGATGATTGTCGTACGTGGTGGCGGCATTAAACACCGTGTAGTGCTTTTGCAATTGTAGCAATGTATGCTCTGGTTATTTTAATTATTGAGCTCTGTATTAAGATACAGACATCAGTCAATTTGTATACATATTACGCGTATAAAAATACTCAATTTCTGTTAACTTGAGAACCGTTATTTTAAAGTTTTTTCAATGTGTTAATCGCTAGCCGAGATTCATACCAAGTGACAGAAATAAGATTCTTCTAAAACAAAATTGTCATCGCACTTTGTCATCACGTCATCGCATGTCTATTTACGTCATCATAATTTCATCGCAAAGCAGCGTGTTTATTACTTGGTGTAGGCAGATGGTAACCCTGCGTATAAATAAGATATTAGTTCAAAAATAAATGAGCTTGTAATCGAATTGCTTTGGTAAATGCAAGAGCTGTAATGCTGAAACTGTAACATCTGTAATTGCCGCCAATGCTGAGCACTAGCAGCTCGTGCTGTGATGCTTGTTTTCAAATTATCACACTACAGTTATTCATTGAGAAACGCGCATTGAAAAGCAATTACGAACGTATAATTAGAAATCCATTCCGTTAAGCCATTGGCTTTTAATTAGTCTATACCAAATGCTGTAAAATTTGTATTATGAACAATTTACCGTTGCATACAGAACAAGAGTTGCATATCAAATTACTTATCTTGCCCATCACGAGAAAACGATCAAAGCGCTATAACGAGCTCGCTTAGGAGTTGCCGGCCATCTGTCTAACACGCCAATGTGGGGGAATCCCGCTAAGTGCTTTTCTCAACGGCACAACAAGTAAACTTGCCGGCTTGTTCTTCACACAGCGGGGAACCTGCTTGAGTGTCATCGAGCTTGTCACAACGAGAGGAAGCTTATCATACAATTTCTTTAAATTCGTCTTCGTTCTTGAAGAATTGGGCAAATATTGTAGTGCACTTATTTAGACTATAGGACAAATTTTACCTGCTTAATGGAAACGTTTTACGTTTTAACAGTAAAACGCTTATCGCTTTATGGCAGTGATTGTCGTGCAGTCAGTTCTTATCACTAGGGAGGAACTGCAAAAAAACATTTAAGATCATAGCGGTGGAATAAACTTTAAAATGTCAACACAAATTTTCTGATTAAATTTAAAAGCTGCTGGCATTTCGGGTTATAATTTTTATATAGGCTCATATTCTATGTAGGAGTAGCCCACGTGAGCATAATTGTACACCAAGTAGGCGCATTATGAAAACGGTTC
This sequence comes from Trididemnum miniatum, assembly GCA_964006365.1. NCBI lineage: Eukaryota > Metazoa > Chordata > Ascidiacea > Aplousobranchia > Didemnidae > Trididemnum > Trididemnum miniatum. Next base: position 34,872,328 of record OZ023232.1, read on the forward strand.
GAATTTTCCAAAAAATGAACTTTCAGTTATGTAATCAAATATGAAAAAAAGTTTTCGGTTATTTCCAAACAAAACAACACCAAAATGCGACTGTTGTGAACAAAATCAGAGAAATTGAAGGATTAGAGGTGAAAAAGGGATATACGTTATTCATAAAATTTGTGATATGCGTTCCTAATACCGATAATAACAGAAATTAATGTTGTTACAGGCTGCAAACATGGAAGAGAAGGTGTTGAAACAAATTGCCGTTAGAGAGAAGAAATTAATTGGAAATTTTAAAACGAGCGAACCACGAAAACAGATCAGTAAACGATTAAGAACTCACCAGTATTCCGATTCTATATTAAAGAAATATTCAAATATAACACACAAAGCTGCAGTCGAAACTACTGGTGATGGTAGCTGCCTCTTCAACGCCACTTCCATTGCTCTCTGCGGAGATGAAAGCCTGGCAACAACACTTAAAGTACTATGCGGTATTGAGATGGTGAACAACCAGTCCATCTATATCAACCATTCACTGGCACGGGGTTTTGAATTGGTTAGTCCCGACTACTGGGACAGCTGCAGGGATTGTTTCAAAAACGGAGGGTTTTCATCTGCCTGGACAATCCTTGCACTATCCCAGGTGATTGAAAGAAGAATCATATCAGTTTATCCAGCGTGCAATGGCCCAGACGATATGACAAAAGAAATTTTAAGCTGCTCAATATCGGCGAGAAGTTTCTCCAATGACTACCCTATTTACATTATGTGGACGAAGATGGGTCCTACCTCCCAAAAATGTTGGACCCCCAATCACTTCGTACCTCTTGTGAATAATGAATCAGTTGATAATCGAAACCAAGACGACATCTGCTACACCATTTCAGAGTCGGACTCCTCAGAGAGTACTGCAGGCTACTTTAAGAGCACTTTATCACCAATCAGGGGAAACAACCAACAAGTCATTATAGATGATGGGGACCAATGTAGTTTCAGCTTCCCCACGACATCCTACCACAATAAGGTCACTTCCACTCCTGAGAAATACAAAAGAACGGACATTAGTAACATCAAGAAAAAAGAACCCAACTACGCTCAAATGCACATGGAAGAAGACGAAATAGAAAACATTTTCCCCGAAAAAATGAAAATGGAGAACGATAAAAAATTACCATTGAGAAAAAGAAAACCAAAACGAGAATCGGAACTCATTGCTAGTAAACGATCCTTTCAGGAAAACGTGTTTGCAGATGAAGCCATTCTAACATCAGATTTGGATGAAAGTGATGTAATTGAATTTACCACGAGCATAAAAAAAGCAAAACTTCATTACCAGACAGTAGTGGAAGCAAAGAAACCCGAAAACGCAATTTTTTCCTATATAGATGATAAAATTCCTAAACTAAACCGGCCTACAAAGATTCCGTCACTTGCGCAAGAATCGAAAGAAATCGCAACCGCTTTAACATCTTTTTCAAGTAGCAGTGATTTTGTTGATGACATTGAAATCCAACTAGATAAGTTGTTAAAAGAAGCAAAGAAATCGAAAACATCTCTTTCAAGAAGCAGTGATTTTGTTGATGACATTGACATAAAACAAGATGAATTGTTAAACTTTATAAAACCAAAAAAATCAAGCAACAACCCCCAAAATGATGAATACCCTCCGAATGACTCTATGACAAGCGAACCATATGATGACGAGACTTACATGAAACATGATTTAAAACAAAACTCTTTGCCGTTTGGCGAATTTCTAACCACCAATCAGGTGATTGTTCTTTTGCTTAAAAGTGGCAAAAGCATTCTAGACACAATACCCAAAGGAAAGAAAGAAAATGTATACTATGTAGTTGATAACAGCAACAATTACGAAAGGGGTAAACAAAAAATTTGCAAACGCTTTTACGATGATTGTGGTGCGTGGACATGCAACACAACGTCATCAACTGTATACCTTGAAACAGACAAAGAAGTTTATAAAGAAATTCATCTTATTGATGGTTTGTACTGCAAAAAAAAAACACGTGAAAAATGTTACTTACCTCTTGATCCTCAACCAGATGCAAAGAAGATTGTAGTTGTGAGCAAATATTATTCAAAATTGAAAGTCGACACTCAGTACCGGAGAAAAATTACCTGGATAAAATCTTTTTCCAGTGAATTTGAAAAACGTGGATTTGTTGAATATACTGGAAAGTTCCCTCATCACTCCCCTCATGGTAATTCGAAACACAATAGAAATGTTTACATCCGCACAAGCGAAAAGACCATGGAATCTGTCAAAGACAAAGTTTTATTTGCAACAGGAAGAAAATTATATGATGCACTGCAAACCGATAACAATAATTTACTTGACAAGCCACGTGATCTTAGATTAATATACAACGCCAAAAGCAACCAAGCCAAAAAAAAACTCAATGACTTACACACCAAGCAGAGACTTGCATATGGCAAAACTTATGGAGACGAAATATTACAAGTTATTAATATGGCACAAACGCACGAATTCGTTCAGAGAGTAAACCATGGTAAAAATTGTCCCACTTCAATAATTTTGTATGTTGCACAACAAATATTAGATATCAAAAGATTCTGTTGTTCCGGATCTACCGTTTTGGGAATCGATAAAACTTTTAACTTGGGAAAGGTATATGCTACAGTTATGGTATTCAAAAACCTCAGTGTGGTCAAATCCAGCACTGGTGAGCACCCTCTTTTTTTAGGCCCAATTTTGTTGCATTGTAATTCTAATTATGAAACTTTTTCCTTTTTTTTCATTCATTTGCGTGCAGTATTGGGTGATCACAAAAAATTGATTTTCGGAACCGACGACGAACAAGCTCTCCACAAAGCAGCTTTATTGGCTTTCCCTTCCAGCAAGCACGCACTGTGCACTTCTCCTTTAAAGACAAATTTGACACAGTATCTAATCAACAAAGTTGGCCTGGAAAAAAAAGCTAGAAAATTACTCAGCGAAAAAATTTTTTCCGTTCTTGATGCCACTGACGAAGTTTCTTTTGACCTTTTGTGCCGAAAAATTGTAAAGGAATGCGATATTGAATTTTCAGGATTAGCAAGTTATTTGAATAGTCGATTCTTTCCATTGTTAAAAGATAAGGTTTGGAAAGTTTCTTCCTTGGTCGGTACGGAATGGACCAATAACAATAGCGAGTCCATGAATCATGTTCTGAAATGCAAAACAGAGTGGAAACTAAAAAAACTGCCAGATCTTATCACGATTATTTTTGAATTGGTAACGTCTATGTATGTTGATGTGAACAAAGCTGTAGCATCTATTGGTCCATATGAACTAAGTCCTGCCTACAAAAAGTTTGTCAGCAGTTTCGACGAATTTAAAGCAAAAACCGGTTCTGAGCAGGCAAAACACATCGAAAACTTCATGACATTCAAGCCAGTCACATCAAGATTGACCAACTATCAAAGCATTAGTACCAACTCCAATTTGATTACTCGAAGACCTGCTAAATCTGCTGGAAAAAAAATTGGACAAAGACGTCGATCTGCAGCAAACAGAGCACCCTCTAATGCAGGTTAAACACATCAATTTCTTGAATAAAAATTTGTAATGAAAACACAGCACAAAAAACAAGTTGAACAGTATTTTCACCCTAACCAGGGATCCTAAATTTCTTTCTCAGCTGCTCTTTTGATTACATATAAGCAATCTAGCACCACTTAACACTTTGTTGCTCCTGCTATTGTATCAAGTATACATTCTTGTTGCCATATTGAATTGTGAATCACATTTCATCCTGGTTGTATTCGTATTCAAAATTGGAAGCTTTGTATTCATTGTTATTGTCCATAAGAATGTTGGTGAAAACTGAATCACACTGACTGAGACGCTGAGACCTTTGATACATTGTGCATGCTTACCTTATTAGGATATTATCACGTCTCAAATGACTTTGCCGATGTGATGTCATAACGAGATAAACCTGTACAATGGCTTGTAGGTATCAGCGTCTCAGCTAGTGTGATCGCTCATTTAAGATCTTAAACGCCAGTTTTGAATTTGACGTACTTTTTAACACCTTCAATGAAAAAATAATGCTACCCTTCAATTTTCGTTTAATATAGCCTATTGGTATGTGGGATGATATTAGCTATCAAAACCAAATGGATTTGCACAGTATGTGTTGTGTGCTACTAGAAAAACTTTCATGTGATTTTTATTATGCAATGTGTATTTTGTACAGAAATACTCACTGTTTACTACATAATAATTTTTTCAAGCACATACGCCAGTAGTTGTCAACTAATTAAGGTTAGTTTTTGGCCCCCTTCTAGAGACTCTAAAAACCAACGGTCCTCTCCTCCACAATACCATTTTCTTTCAGCGCATCATTTGCAATGGCTACATCAGTCTGATGGATTTTAAGTGCTTCCTAATTATTGTTAAACAATATTGCACTGGAAAACCGATGGCTCATATCCTAATTGCTTCCAGTTGAGAGTTGCTGGACTAGCATACTGATTAATGATGTTGTTATGACCTAATGCAAAACCTTATTAAAGCTTTTTTTTTTCGTTCCTAATTTTTGTGAAGCATAAGACTATAAAGAACGTGTATATATTATCTTTTTACAACAATGTTTTTTGTGCTCGATATTGCTTCATAATCGCATTGTATTGTTTTAGCTTGCTTTGATATATTCACTTCTTTCTAAAACTAATAATTGTCAATTTCCAGCCAACAAAGTCAGTCAGTAGTTGCTATATATCACAGCATTTGTTGTGCTAATGTTTCAAATTGTGCAAAAAAGTATATATACTGATTAATGATGTTGCTATGACCTAAAGCTAAACTGTATCCAAGCTGCCTTTTTGCATTTACCAGTCCAATGTCTGAATATGTTAAGTGTTAACTGTTTTATTACTTCGTTCCTAATTTTTGTGAAGCATAAGACTAAAAAGAACATATATTATCTTTTTACAACAATGTTTTTTGTGTTTGATATTGCTTCATAAGCACATTGTGTTGTTTTAGCTTGTTTTGATGCATTCACTTCTTTCTACAACTTGTAATTATATACTGCGTTACCAGCCAAAGAAGTCAGTAGTTGCCAGTGCCAACGAGGGCAAATTGTCACTAATTTCTGAATTTGCAACTGTGGAAACACGCTTTAAATTTTCACATTGTAATCTTGCTATTACACTTTTTAAGTTTTAACCTGCAACCAAAACATAATTCTTTTAAGGATTGCAACCACAATTTGATACATTAAAATTGCTTAATCTGTCAATTGCCTACAACTGAACTTATTAGCTATTATAATTTGCAACTTCAACTATGTGTAACAACAAACCATTTTCTAACCACCACAATACCTACTTTGGCAAGTAAGGGGTTGTAATACACAAGCAAGAACCGGTATTCAGGTATTCGTTTGTTTGCTTGCTAAACTTCTTTATAGAGATTATTTTGTCATAAAATGGGGTACCGGTACACTGGTACAGCGATTAAGGAAAAAGCTTACAAATAAATTCCCAATGTAACGTATTTGAGTTTAAGGATGTGATCCTGTGATAATACATGTTTTACAACTGTTTTACATGCTTCTGCAATCTGATACTGCATTATACTGTTATAGGGCGATCACACTGTCACAAAACAGCAAACTATTGCAGGGTAATTAATGTGGCATACATGTAAACATAAAATGAAAAAAAAACATACCGGTACCACAAGTACTTTGCTATTTTGATGATATCAACACATATCCAATCAAAGCTAAAAAAACATTAACAGTTACAGTACAGCTGGGCTATTGCAATACAATGATCAAATTCTGATTCTTAGAAAACCACATCCAGGACATCTGAAAAATGTACCGGTAATGATATGTATCACTTACCACTTTTGAGTTTTACACTAATCAAAATTATCTGCAATAAACCTTTAGTGGGTAAAATTTAAAAAAAAAGCCTCAGACACAGCTCGATGAAGAGTTTGATAAAATTTTAAAAAGATAAAATTGATATAATGTACCCAGTACCTGTGTAATATTAAACGAGAAAAATTAAACGCAATTTTCTTTTTTTTAGATACTGTTTACAAAAATACAAAGAGATAAGTGCCATTACTTCCTGGTCTTCAATACTGACAATCTAACTAAGAAACCTTTAAACATTTAAATAATATTTTGGATTTGTCATATACCGGTACATACTCAGCATTATATATGATAAAGGTCGCTTAATTCAGTAACTGAGTTTAAGATTTGTCAATATTGAACTTTGTAAAAAGAAGATTGCATTCAATTTTTGTCATTTAATATTACTTGATAACTTCCCTTTTACTTGAATGTAATCTGTATATTGACTTCAGTCCATTCAGCCCAATCGTCCAGGCCTATGCACTATGTACTCTGATACCTGGGTACTGGCCTAATCCAACCTCTCTGAATCTTAACTAGGGTCAACCTTATTGTAAACCACCGTAAATTCTTTTTTCTTGCTTTGCTTTACATTCACTGCAGTGCTTCAGTGGTCTAAATAAATAGCCTACCTGTAAATTAGTGAGCTCTGCGTTCTCTACCAGATTGGACATCGCTATTTGGGACATCGCGGACATCGCAATTTGGGACATCGCGGACATCGTTGACATCGCGGACATCGTTGACATCGCGGACATCGTTGACATCGCGGACATCGTTGACATCGCGGACATCGTTGACATCGCAGACATCGCGGACATCGCAGACATCGCGGACATCGCGGACATCGTTGACATCGCGGACATCGTTGACATCGCGGACATCGTTGACATCGCAGACATCGCGGACATCGCAGACATCGCGGACATCGCGGACATGGTTGACATCGCGGACATCGTTGACATCGCGGACATGTACTATTTAGTAACACCGAAATCGTCCAGGCCTATGCACTATGTACTCTGATACCTGGGTACTGGCCTAATCCAACCTCTCTGAATCTTAACTAGGGTCAACCTTATTGTAAACCACCGTAAATTCTTTTTTCTTGCTTTGCTTTACATTCACTGCAGTGCTTCAGTGCTCTAAATAAATAGCCTACCTGTAAATTAGTGAGCTCTGCGTTCTCTACTAGATTGGACATCGCTATTTGGGACATCGCGGACATCGCAATTTGGGACATCGCGGACATCGTTGACATCGCGGACATCGCGGACATCGTTGACATCGCGGACATCGTTGACATCGCGGACATCGTTGACATCGCAGACATCGCGGACATCGCAGACATCGCGGACATCGCGGACATCGTTGACATCGCGGACATCGTTGACATCGCAGACATCGCGGACATCGCAGACATCGCGGACATCGCGGACATCGTTGACATCGCGGACATCGTTGACATCGCGGACATGTACTATTTAGTAACACCGATCCATATAGCTGTAT